>CM062295.1:16869193-17219193 GCA_031216915.1 Pictodentalium vernedei | reverse complement strand
GGATTCGAGGGGGGATCCCCTGAGAAAATTGTGAAAATTCAATACCCTGAGAGTGAATCTGGGACCCTCTGGTGCTTTAATTTTCCCATTTTGAGTGGGCCACTGTAATTTTTAGGGGGAGGATGCCCCCAGCCCCAACCCCTTGGCTACGCCCCTGCTCCATTTAGAAAATCCCATCAAATATGTTTAAAAAAAATACTAAATGTCTGTTACAAATGATGACACCTACAAATAAAAAGCCACGAAATATACTACCATAGGGTGTGAAATTCCCAACTGCTGTTGGTTTGCGATTTAAAATTTCTAGCTATTGAAAATTTTGGCTTCAATTGTGTGTGGTGAGACACCCCCTAATACCCGTGTAGCCACGTCTCTGTGATATCGAGACTTGGAATTATCAACAGATGTAAAATGGGATCAAAATTCCCCTGTGTTACACTTCGGACGACTCAGTGAGGGAGTATGGGTTTTTTCGGACTGAATGGGCTCCTAGAAACCGCAGTGGCGTAGATAGCTTTTCGCTGGCGGAGGGGCAAGCCCAAAATTTTCCGACAGACCGAAAATTTTCCGACAGTGTAACAACAACAAAAACCCAAACAAACAGAAAGAATCTGTTGTGTACTGCAAATGTACTTAAAATTGGTCTTTTTTACCCAAAATTTACCCAAAATGGCATGTTTTTATCGCCAAAGCCAGCATTTTAATGTTATTAGGCATAAATTCGCCTAAAAATGGTCCCAAAAAATATTTCCGACAAAACTTCTGGTGGGGGGCGTAACACCCCCCCCCCCCGCCCCCTCCCCCCCCCCCCCCTTTATCTACGCCACTGAGAAACCGTAAGAATGATAAAAGGGAACGTTAGGGTGAACCCAATGGAGATACTATTCAATGGAGATACTTACAGACCGAACTTATTCTGGTGAGTCGTGTTATACAGTGCGGCCTCCGTGGACTGGTCACTTTCCACGTGTTGGTAATATTTCCACTCGACGTGATAATATTAGATTCCAAACACTAATTACAGGAATAATCATCAAAAATTTAATTAATGAAGCACCGGGTATAACCCGGTGCTTCATTAATTAAAATTTTGCTGATGATGATTTGTATTACATGTTAAACGCATGCGTGGATAAAGACCAGTCCATGGCGACTGTACTGCACAAACTATTGCGGATTTTTTCCAAGTTAACACTCACGCTGCCGAAAACGATTATTGTCACCTATTTTATGATGATTATCTGTACGTTCTGGTATGCGCAGATCAAATCTATACCACCTGATTAATCAGATGATAGAGTTCCATGTATGTCATAACTTTTACAAAACTTTCTTGCATGCAGGCGTACATAGAGGTCTTCTATATCCATGGCTAAAGTGGGCGTGGCAGTAAAGGGATAAGGGACCTGAAGTGTTATTTACTATATGATCTTAACATATAAAAAACGAACCGAAACAAAGGGTTTTTTTTCTGAAACGGAACCGAATCTGAAAAATTAAAACCTTACAGTTCTATTCATGATAACATGTGTGACCTCGTCGTGCTCATTCCAATGAAGCGACATAACTTATTTTTGGATGCTAAGCATGAAAATCTTTAGTTTTTCAATATTTTATTTTTATTATGTGACTTCTCCGTTTTCTTGGCTTATTACCGTTTCATATTTTCAATAAATATTAATTAGTGCGTCATAACATACCCAGATGATTTGATTGGTCAATTTCAAAAGAATGCTTTATGATTGGTTACCACTGAAAATATCTGTGTCAAATGTATGCGCGTGTAAATAGAACTATTTCAAAACATAAACAAAGCCATTCACTAAAATCCCAATAATAAGAAATGTATAAATACTTGCAAATTAGTATTTATAACGCCAAACTGTGGAACTATATTTTGTGGTGGTTATGGCGTATGACTGTGAGTAGCTGTGACGCGTCATAGTCAAATGCATGACGTTCAAGGTGAAATTCCCTTCTTTAACCCGTCTTTTCTTTATAAAAGTTGTCTTTTTGGTAACTGTGGTGTCATCTGATAAACGAAATATGAAATTCGTGTTTTGGTCATACTCTGTTTATGAAACTCGTCTATGAATTTCCCGTTTTGCCGAGCCAGAGACTCGGAAAAACGGAAAATTCTTAGACTCGTTTCATAAATATCGTATAAAAACACTCGTTCCATATCCTCTATTTCTTTTTGATTTTTGAATGTGTCATTTTCTAGTGGAGTTAGATGGGAAGTTAAATTAGAGTCAGTGCCTTTGATTGTTTCACTTTGGGTTCTTTTTTTGGGCGGGGGGAAGGGGGTATTTTTCGATTTGTTTTTGGGGTGGTCCGGGTAGTGGGAGTTTTATTTTTCTAGATCATTTTCTGTTGATGTTTTAGTTTTCCAAGGCAGAAGGGATAAGTGTACTCACCCAGGGAGCGCGAGCATTGCCCCAGCCTCTCTTTGAGCCAACCCTGATGTGAATAATTTATCAAGAAATTTTGTCTCTCCACAGGGGAGGGAGGTCGGAAAAAAAATTGTGGTGGGTGCCCGTCCGCCCCGAAAATGAGTTTTTTCCATGAGCTAAACAAACTTTTTCCACAAGGCTTTTTGCTACAATTTGTGATCTAGTTGGAAGGGAAGTGACACAACACAACTGCAAGAGCATGTGCATATGGTGGGGTACCATATATAATGGAGTATGGCTTGGGAATTTTCAAGATATGTCAGAATATGTTGATTTTCATGGACACATGCCTCACAGCGACAGAAAAAGGAAAATTTGCAGTCATTGACTTCGCCAATGAGTGCATTAACTTTTCAAATTAAATGAGAATTGTGTGATTTTAACAAATTTAATCAAAATAAAATACAACAATTAACTGAACTTAATTAAATTAATTAACTCTTTGATTTGGCATTATCCAATGTGCATCACATAACGCTTTCTGTAAAGCTGAAAACTAAAACTACCCTGCTTCATGATGGCATACACGAGAACTATTTGCACTTATGAACTTATTCTCGGACCATTGATGTCAGAGAATATTATTCATAAACAGAATGAGGTTTCAATAGCTGTCCAGAGGGGAATTTGGCGACGCTGTCCCTCGTGACATAAACTATCATCGTGTTTCACGTAATTAGCCTTTTGGCTTCAAAAGTGACCAGAATATAAAACACACAACACATACGTACAGGACGTGGAGAGTGGATTGTAACTAAATCACCCGCGGAGTGGAGTTGTCACCCAAGCTATGACTTTCAAATTTTGTACATATCGACAAAAAAAAACACAAGCAGTGTTTCAGCCAATGGACCTCCGGGTTTAACCCGGAGGTCCATTGGCTGAAACTTTGCTTGTACTCGTTATACTTTGCAACAAATTTGGAATTATTGCTTGGGTGGAATCTACACTCTGTGGGTGTTTTAGTGATAATACACTCTCCACTTACTGTAGTACCAATGTCAGGCGATGTGGTGAATATACGGGATTACTTCATATATTTCTTGAAATGGGGAGTGGGTGTCTGAAAATTATGGGGAAAAAACTTCCAAAAATTGTTTTCAGGGGAGAGGGGTGGTCATTTTGGGGAAAATAAAAAAATGCGCTTATGTTCCTGGAATTTTTTTCCGACGGACCCCCCCCCCCCCCGCCCCCCCCCCCCCCCCCCACACACACACACACACCTCTTTATGCTGTGTTCTTTGACATTTTGTAGCATTAATGTCTTCGGATATTTTCCAGTGTGTTTGGAAATGAGCGTTAAAACGAAGTGTTTTTAACAATCGAATTATAAAAACTTTCTTTTTTCAAAATCGTTATATTTGCAAATGAATTGTTTTTAGACAAAACTTAACTGTTCATAAACGACTAAAAACTATTGCGAATTTTCTTTTATTCATTCTTGATTTATTAAGATGTTCGTTATTGATGTGATAATTGGGTGTAACTTCAACCTGTAATGTGTCGAATCCCAGACTTCCGAGTGCCATAAAGAGGTTTCTTCGTTTAAAAAATCACAACTTCATAATTCAATTAATCCGCAGTTGTAATAGAAGCATAACATTGATAGCCATATAACATTATTTAGGTAGATGGAATAATAACACTGAATGTTGATTTTCATCGACGATCCGCGTTTTTGATGGAACTGCTTTCTCTTTGAAATTTGAATAATGACTTCGTTGATGATCCGGTTTCTCGTTCCAAGGCTTTTAAATGTGATTTTTTGTTAGAATGTTAGAATAAGAAGGCTTACAGATACAGCGCGAGGCTCAGAGCAAGTGAGCACTATCAGGAGCAAAGGGTCCCCCTCACGTTTTTTGGCAAACAGTGTTTAAAATATTTGCCAATAGTGAGATAGTGACTCTTAAGTCTTAATAATGCTTATATTGTTAGAATACAGAACGTGGAGAGTGTATTATCTCTAAATCGCCCATATAGTGGAGATTCCACCCACGCAATAATTGCAAATTTGTTACAAAGCATAACAATCACAAGAAAAGTTCCAGCCAATGGACCTCCGGGTTAAACCCGGAGGTCCATTAGCTGAAACATTGCTTGTGTTTGTTGTCCATATGAACAGAATATGAAAGTCATACTTTTGGATTATAATTTATTTATTGAGATTTAAGGTCACATATTTCTGCACAGTGGCTAATCACGACCACGACAGTGTTACAGGTGGAGGAACCCGGAGTACCCAGGGAGAACCACCGAGCAACGGCGAGCAACTGCCAGCTCCCCAACATACTAACTCCACCCAAGCAGGGTTAGAATTGGTTGAAGACAAGTGCACCATCGACGTGCAGTACGCCTTAGTACACAGTGTCACCGTGCCCCCCCCCCCCCCCCCCACGTGGACAATGGTGGTGAAGTGTCTTGCCCAAGGACACGGGTGATTTAGTTACAATCCACTCTTCACATACTGCTGCTGATGTGCTTTCACACAAAATTGTTGTTATTCCAATTGACAACTTTAATAATGAAGAACTTATTTTTAGAGTCAGCGATTGTCCGAGTTGGTGTCTCCGCCGGGGTGGTGATATCCCAATGGCGAGATTGCACAATGTAGGCCTTGTATGCCTACTGGGCGATGTTGGGGCGCCAGTGGACATAGACCAGGCGCTGGTTGACCACTAGTCCTCAAAAATCGCCAAGGGGCCAATACTGTAAAATTTTTACAATTGTATTTTCTAGAATTGTATTTTCTAGTTATGACTTTAAATGGATTCAAATGAACCATTAGCATTTTCAAAGATTTGGCAATTTGCCAGTTGGCAAATTGCCATATCTTTTAAAATGCTAATGATTCATTTTAGCCAGTTATATTAATAGGTAGAAAATACAATTCTAGAAAATACAATTGTAAAAGGTTTATAGTATTGACTCCAGCTCGCATCTAAGGTCACACTTTTCTACATGCTATTCTGGGAGAGGGTCCCAGAACCCGGCTTACATGTCACCCCCCCCCCCACCCCCGCCATTCAAAGTCGCCCCGCGGCCCCTGACTTATGCAGACGTGGACTTGACAATGAGAAGCTTTATATTCTCTTCGGCTGCTGGTTTTTTTCCACAAAGAAACTTTACCAATTTCGTTCTTACTCTGAACAAGTTGTAAAAAATAATATTTTTCGCGGAAGATGAATATTTGTCTAAAAGGTGCTGTCTCCCTGATTCTAATTGAGAATGTAGCGGCAAATTCAGATGGGCGGAGTCGATGCATCCCCCCTCCCCCACCTTAAATAAAACAAAACAAATAGTTTCGCCTGATACCTAAAGATTTTGGCAAATCACAAGAAGGTGCCAATTTCGTAAAAAGTGCTAAATTTTACCAGATAAAAAATGTTACAACTGGCATTTTTTTTTATAAGCGTGGAAGTTATTATTCGAGTGACTACTGCCATCAGGTGAGCTCATACAAATGGGAATAGCGACGCGACATTTTTGTTTATGGGAGGAGGGTAAGGGCAAGACGTGTAATTCATAATTTAGAAAGGTGACAAATAACCAGCAGGCTATATACAGAAACAAATCCAAAGAAACTGTTCTGGTTATATTTTATGACCCTTGTTCTACGACAATACAGGCTGTGTGTTAGTATGGGTTGGGTATAACACTACCATGGACTTGTTCACACCTGTCAAGAGCTTTGGTGACTACATCTATACGGATGTCAGGTATTCAAAGTATACCAAATTATGATTGCCAATTAATTCAATAGTCACCTATAGGGGTCAAGCATTTAATATTTGCTCAACGGCAGTGGCGAAGACGGAGGGGGTGGAGCTTGTCCCCTTAAAATGTTCGCTGCCCCACCCCGCCCGCCTCCCAAAACACCACATTGGCCCAATGCAAGTTTCAAATAGTAGAGAGCCCCAAAATGGTCTCCAATAAAGGGCTACACACGCTACAAATGCTTCAGTTATGCTCTTTGAGCACTGAATCTTGCAGCATTTTCTTGGGGGAGGCCCCTATATCCTTCCAGCGACTTCAAAATTTCATATTTGCCACCCTCTCAACCATCCCCCCCCCCCCCCAAAAAAAAAAAAATAATAATTTGGACACCCCTATTATAGAATCGCAACGCGCCTGCTCAACATTAAGGACACGTGATACATTTTGGGCACCTGTGATACAAAAGACGTTAGACGTTCCTAAGATATGTCACGGAGGACAAGTCTTCTATAGTTTATCAGATAATAAGCCAAATCAAGACATATTATTTATATGCTCGTTCCCAAACAAATCAGATCTTAACATTTGTCGAGATTTGCACGAATCAATTTTCATTTTCGCGAACTCCATTTACGAGAATCAATGTTCAGTTCTAAAATAATTTATAATTTGGGCGCACTGTCAGTCATTACATATTCCATTGTAAAAACACAAACCTCTTATTTATTTATTTATTTATTTATTTATTTATTTATTTATTTATTTATTTATTTATTTATTTACCAGAGTTTAACCCGTTGGGGCCTTGTTCCAATTTTGGTGAGTTCCTTACCTTATATGTACAATTACAACACTTGTTTCAACATACAGGCTTTTGGTGGTCTTGCTGATGGAAGCTGCAGTACCTTGGTAGAGGATTTTAGTGATGTCTTGGCTACTTCATAATTAGACTTAAATATAATATAATATATTTATTTATTTATTTATTTATTTATTTATTTATTTATTTATTTATTTATTTATTTGTGTTTACGGTCACATACTTATGCACAGTGGCTAATCGTGACCGTGTCAGTTTTACGGGTGGAGGAAGCCGGAGTACCCGACGAGAATCACCGAGTATCGACGAGCAACTGTCAGCTTCTCAACATTCTAACTCTGTTCAAGCTCCGCTCAAGCAGGGTTACAGCGGTTGAAGACATGTGCACCATCGACGTGCAGTACGCCTTAGTACACGGCGTCATCGTGCCCCCATGTAGGCAACCGGGATAAAGTGCCTTGCCCAAGGACACAACGCGGATGGTCCCGGACGGGGGTCGAACTCGGGACCTTTAGCATAGAATTCCAACAGTCTATCACTGAGCCACCGCGCTCCCCAATATAGGATATATATAATATAATATTATCTGGTGCCTTTTCAGTGGTGAACAGTGCCTTTTCGGTAGTGTTTAGCGAAGTCTTGGCTGCCTGTAAGGCAGCCAAGACATCACTAGACACCACAGTACAGTCTAAGTGTAACACTGATTACGTAGGAGCAAAATATTAGAAGAATCCTTCAGGCATTTAATGACACATTCAGAAAGTAAAGACAAGAATCAGATGCATCTTGTGAGAATCAAAGGATTTTCGTTATTTTGCATCAGGCTGATTTTGAACAATCTGACTTGAGCATAACCGCGTCCATTAAATTCCGACATTTTTTTCTCGAGCATGAGGTTACAGGTTGGTGTCGCTTTGAACGAAGTAGCCTGTCATTTTGTATCTTTCAGACTCAACATGTCAGCGCTGTACCCAAGACCATCCATCACAGAACTGCAGTAATATTTGATATCATAGAATTATGCGACAGTTTTATTGGATCTGGCACAACAACCAATTCCTACTCGAGGGTCATATACCATATTTGTCAGCTCTTTGGTTTACTCAAGATGCAACCATATATGAGGTTAACAAGGGCATAATTACATTATATTTAAGTCTAATTAGCTTGTCTAAGAGCAAAGGTGGAGAAGAGGGACAATCACCAATTTATGTAAACAGTGTGGTGTAGTAGGTATGTTTTCCCCAGAATTTGGGGGTGGGGTAGTTTGTTTCCCTTTTGTATCACTTACAACACCTGGAATTCGGGAACATTTTCTGGAACATTAAAATAGATACACCTATATTTTTTTTAAGTTTCGAGTGCTAGGTTTCAAACGCAATTCGGATTTTCTCCCTTCAGATAGGAGGGAGTGGGTTTAGAGTACCCAAGGGTACGATTTTTTTTTAGTCTCATGTCTCTTAATTTTTCCAAACTCCCATCCCTCCGCCCCATCCCCACACCCAATCCAAACCTAACATGAATCAAACATATCGCCAAACAATGATGATTTGATGAGCAAATTGTGTGTGTGGGGGGGGGGGGGGGCGATCTACTCAAATGCAGTTTTAAAATTGTACAAACCAGGGGGTTGGCGATTTTATCCTATTGCAACTGTATCTCTAGAATTCTATTTTTTACCTGTAATTATAAAAAAGTTTAAACTGAATCATTGCCGTTTCAAAGGACGTGGTAATGGTAATACACCTGTGAGTGAATTACCATGTCTTTTACAACACGTTGATGATTCATCGGTCACTGCTCGTCCCTTGAGAGCAACAAGGTGCCATCTGCAACGCGTTAGGCGCCTTGTTGCACTCAAGCTATGTTATATTCTCGTGTAGAAATTTTAATTCAGGGAAATACAATCATAAATGTGATTTAGTATTGACGCCCAAACCTGAACTGTCCAAATATCAATTTATGCACGCCTTTTCATCTTTTCATCTATTGTTTTTATGATTTTTCTGTTTTACATAACTGATAACGACTCATTATATTTAGGTATTCTCAAAAAAATTATTTATTTATTGTAGTTTAAAAACACTCTCGACAGCCAGGGTTACCTCGTGCCGGACAGTTTTATGGGTGGAAGAAGCCGGAGTACCCGGAGAGAACCAATGAGCAGCGGCGAGCAACTGTCAGACTCCCAACGTACTAACTCCACACAAGCAGGGTTAGAATTGGTTGAAGACAGGTGCACTATCGACGTGCAGTACTCCTCAGTGCACAGCGCCACCGTTCTCCCCATGTGGGTAATCGAGATTAAGTGCCTTGCCCAAAGACACACGGCAGTTACTCCTGGTAGGGATCGAACCGTGGACTGTTCGATTTGAAGTCCAAGGCCGTGACCACTGAGTCACTACGCTTCCCTTCTTAAAAATATTCAGGTAAATTCAGACAAATTCCTTCACCAACACCATTCACACACCCCACCTCCATCCACGAAATAATCCCTGATTACAATAGGGTATAATTGTAATTTTCTTTTCTTCACTCGAAATGTTACAGGCAGCTGAGGACATGGGGGCGTATACACATCAAGACACTAATTTAGTTTATTCAACAATGCGTAAGGTTGCTCTTTGCAGTATACTCTTCCGTAAACAGTAACATACTCAGTTCAGTACCACCTTCTTGTTTGAATAGCTACCAAAACACAATACCTTCATATTATGTTATTAAACACATGAAAAAGGGGCAACTAAACTCTTTGTTTTCACAATAAACAGAACATAAACAACAACAAGAACATCTCTAACGTAAATACATAGACAAAAAGGTGTTGACAGAAAACAAGTCGTTCTTCTTTAGTGGTGTATACATAGAAAACATGACGATTTATAGAAGCAATATACACTTGTACCATCAATAAATAAAGCTTCTATATAAAGGTTGGACCTATTTGCAAAATGTCATATCCACTCGGCTCCTATCAAAAACAAATTTCACCACCTCGTATGTTATCTCTGGACAGAAACTGTGATGTGATGCTGTTCTTGGTAATGGAGTAGCTGCTCGAGGGTTCTAGGTAATATTTTTTGTTATGTTGGTAACCCTTTCGTTCTGTATATTACAGAAAGGCAGAGGGGTGGACTGGGCCAAGACAACTTACCGGGAAATGTACCGGGGTGGGAGGTGGATGCAGCGGACCCGGAGGAAAGTTTGTTTTTTTTCGAACTGAAAGAACGCTGCTTCCCGGTATCTCAGCAATCATTTGCAGTCAACCTGGAGGACATTTCAATGCTATATTTATATTGGCTTGAAACCATCGAGCCGATCATAGTTCGACCCAATGGGAGAAAATTTTGATTTTTCAACCTGACAGAACGTTGTTTCCTTGCATCTGATCGACTAAATGCGGACTGGACTGCCAATCAGTCCACAAAGAGGGCATTTCGGTATACCGTGAGTCTATGCAATTAGGTCCATTTCGTATGTTGGTCATTTTCACAAAATTTCATGCATCAACACCTGTTGGGCTGCATCAATTTTGGGAACCCATAGGGACCCCCAGATAGGAGGCCCACCGGGAATTTTCCACATGTACCTTATGGCTTGTTCGCCTCTGGAAAGGGATCTTCCATGTCGAGAGAATGGCAGCTCATTTGTTGGGGTGTTGGATTAAAAATGGAATGGTCGTTTATGTTCGACATGGCTGACAATTTTCATTAGCTCCTTTTAATTTTCTAAAGTTGTCAGTAAATTTAACACTAAGGCTGTGGGAATTTCATAGAAAAATGAAATTTTGAAATGTTTGCGAAGTTATATATTATCCTTGAGCGCATATAAAAATATAAAAGCTGACTTTTTACAATTTTTCTCAATGAGTTTGAATGTTTCATCATTATTTTTTGGTTTAAACCCATTTAAAAATAAGAAAACGACGCTGTAATCGTGACATATATAGAGGATCTTAAACGAGTGATGTTTGGATATAAGATTTTTTGAAACGAGTTTGAGGAATTTGATTCACAACGAGCCTTTAGGCTAGTTGTGAATCGAATTCATCAAACGAGTTTCAAAAAATCTTATATCCAAACATCACGAGTTAAAGATTCTGTTTATCACATGAATTTTCGAATGTTTTTTACACTTTTTATTTAATTCATTGTCGTTAAATTCTTCTGAAACAACCGACAATCAGTTCGTTGGCTCAGAGCTGTCTGTTGTTCTCGTTTATTAAAAGCACTAAGGAAAGTTCGCTTTTTTTCTACTGATATCACAGGTGTCTTCTCAACAATTGCATGCTTCGAAATTGGACTTTCCGCTCCCGCTTAATAATTCCAGGGGAAATAACTTTATCGAAAGTCGATTTTCATGACGGGATAAGTCAGAGGTCACCTGTCGCGTCATATTTCCCATGTTCGTGTCCATGGGACGTAATCTCATTTGCCCAAGTAGAAGAACGTTGCTCAGTGTACGACATCGTATAGATGGCTCACATACCTTCCAACAACTTTAGCCTTCTCAGTACCAGATAATTAAGATGACGAGTAGTTACTCGCCGTTTCTCGGAGATTTTCTACTGGTTCTCCGGCGTTCGCCTCACCGTAAAACGTTTGATGCTCTTGCTGTAGTGCCCTAACAAGCAAACATCGTCAAGGTGTCGTGGAACTCAACAAGCAAACATACTCCGCGTCAGTTCAAGGTCATTTACTGGGAGAGTCCATTTCTTTATCTTGAGGGTGGATTAATTAAAGTTTTCAACCTACAGCCTACAAATTGATTGTGTTTATTATGACATTTTATCTGTCAGAATACTGAGGTGCAAAACGTTACGTTGTGGAAACCGAAACATTTAATCCGGCCAATGTGTGATTGGTGATGAATGGACTAATTACGTCTGCCGGTCGCCCAACCAGTCCAAGGTCGGAAAAAAGTACAGTTAATAACGGTAAAAGGATGGCAGCTACAGTATTGTCATAGTAAAAGTTTACGGTTGCCACCGTGAACGTTTACGGCGATAAGACGCCCTTTTTGCAATTATGACCTTTTTGTTGTACCCAGGGGCAGACCCTACGACCTGATATTTGTTGTAGCTTAATTTCACTAAAGGGATGTTCAACAGCCATGAAGAATTGACCAATTTATATTTTTAACCTATTAAATATATTAATTAGTCTACTTTGAGTGGCGACGTTTTTCGCTGATGTTCCAGTAAACGTCATGGATTGGGGAGGGGGGAGAGATATCGCGTTGATTGACTTAACGCCATCTCTGGGAAGAGGGTTGTTTGGGAGGCGATGTTTTCGCCGACGTTCCATCAAGTCAGCTGTATAGAGATTAGTGGTAGTAACTTCGCCCCCTGAGTTCCAATGTATTCTATGTATCAGTAGACACAAAGAACACTTGGAACTTGGTGGACGATTTGTTAACAGTGTGGCATTTGTTTTCCAGAACTAACCTAAATGGAACACATCGGTGACTTTGCAAAGATATCTCAGGTAAAATATTGCCGCTTGGATTCAGTTTCATTGAAATTTCACGGCAGCTAACAATCTCATCCTTTAATTAGTATGTATTGGTGAGAAATGTATACATGCGCTCCATCTGTTTCCACAGAAATGTCGTCTATTTATTTGTGTAAAAATTAAGTTTTTGCTTTCCAACATTTTTGCCGTTAAAGAAAACACTGCTCTTGTTTCTCTTCGTATTATTTGTCACAATATTAAATTTGCTGGAACGAGTTACATGTAAACAGTTGAAGTCAGTTAATGGTGTTTATATTTTGTTTTCATTCATGACATGAAGCTTATTTGCTCGTGTTGGAAGCTGATAGATATGTGTAGGTCAAATAATTTGTTACCAATGAGAAATGTTAACGGATAATATTGCATAATGATACACTACGTTGGTCGATCAAAGCAGCACATGTATTTTTTTCACAGCTCTAAATATATTTCCATTCTAGACTACAAGTGACGTAGATATGTTTTTTTCTGGGGGAGGGGGTGTTGTTGTTGGGGTATTGTAGAGATGGGCGGTATTGGAATTTTGAGTTCGGTATCGGGGGCAGTGGTGGCGCCAAGGGGGTCAGGGGGGCTACACCCCCCCCCCCAGGTCGGAGAGGTCCAGCCCCCCCCCCCCCCCCCCCCCCCGTCGGAGATTTTTTTAGTCAGTCCGTCGGAGAGTCTCGTAAACCCGACTTCACGAGAAATTTCCGACAATCGAATGTAGATATCTCGTCTTGTCTGTCTCGAACCCGTGCAGCACTGGAACTTTGATAGAGAATAGTGATTCTCACGAAATTCCTTAATGTCGTTCGTCAAACTGGCTTTATATAGATGAAATATTTCCTGACCTTATTATAATATGTTTACTTTAACCCTTTACCTAAGGTAACGGCCAAAACCGGCTAGCGCTATTCTTAAAAATCGCCAATTAATTTTCATTATTTTTTTCATTTTTTGTCTCAAAAACATAGGTTATGACCCCTTGTTGGAACGAGCTCGTCGAGCTCGTTCCAACGAGGGGTCATAACCTATGTTTTTGAGACAAAAAATGAAAAAAATTAGTTATTCAAGAATTATTTTTGCAAGTGTCGTCTGCTTTTCAGGTTAGGTAAAGGGTTAAATAATCAACAAACATACTCAATTTGCTTCTATTTTGGTTCTCCAATTTACCAATTTTCACTCATTTTCCTTCGTTTGGGAGGTCAAATGTTATAGCCCCCCCCCCCCCCCTGTCGGAGAGGTCAGCCCCCCCCCCCCCCCCCCCTGTCGAGAAATTCCTGGCGCCACCCCTGATCGGGGGTATGCCTCGGTATCTATTCGGTATTCGGCATCTGACTTGACTGAGATTTGCTAATAGTAGCGGTCATGATTAGTCATTGGGCAGAAATATGTGACCTTAAACACCAATAAATAAATAAATAAATTGCTAATAGTACCAAAGGGGAATTCACATCAGAAAAATACTGAATAAGTTGTTGTTGTATCATTCTACCACAACGCTATAAATGCCACTGCCAATGAGCTCAACGGTGACATTCTTTTACGAAGACAAATATTTATTTATTGGTGTTTTAAGGTCACATATTTCTGCACAATGGCTAATCATGACCACGACAGTTTTACGGGTGGAGGAAGCCGGGTACTGAGAGAACCACCGAGCAACTGTCAGCTCCCCAACATACTAACTCCACACAAGCAGGGTTAGTATTGGTTGGAGACTGGTGCACCATCGATGTGCAGTACGCCTTAGTGCACAGCGTCAGCGTGCCCCACGTGGGCAATGGGGGTGAAGTGTCTTGCCCAAGGACACAACGCGGTTGTCGCAGGAGGGATTCGAACCGAGGACCTCTCGACTTGCAGCCTGCACCTCTACCTGCTGAGCCACCGCGTCCCCACGAAAACAAATTATATCTACAGTAATTTTGTGACATTTTCTAAACACACCTTAACCTTTAAAGGCCTATTTCAGGCTATGCAGTCTCAGAGCATGTGCCCTGATCATGCCATCTTAGAGGTCCTTCTGACAAAAACTAAAGTAACTGGGCAGTGATTTCTAGACAAGCCTTGGCTGCCTGTTAAGGCAGCCAAGACTTGGCTAGAAATTACTGCAAAGCAGATGGACATGTACAGGTTGCAATCCAGTGAGAATTCTGGCCAATTGACCCCTGAGGTTTAACAAAACTGAAAATAAAATTGGCCATTTCTTTCATGAAAATGAGCCCTTCAACTACTATCAAGCATCAACAGGGCCAAATAAATAGTCAATGTAGGGAAATTTGAAACTTCTGACAGTTTCCGTATTCAATGATTGGTTCGGTTCGGTTTTTCGGCTTTCCCATGATATCGGTTCTGTTTTTCGGCATGCCCATGGTATCGGTATCGGTTCGGTTTTTCGGCATGCCCATGATATCGGTATCGGTTCGGTTTTTCGGCATGCCCATGATATCGGTATCGGTTCTGTTTTTCGGCATGCCCATGATATCGGTGTCGGTTCAGTTTTTCGGCATGCTCATGATATCGGTATCAGTTGGGTTTTTCGGCTGGCCCATGATATCGGTATCGGTTCGGTTTTTCGGCATGCCCATGATATCGGTATCGGTTCGGTTTTTCGGCATGCCCATGATATCGGTGTTGGTTCGGTTTTTCAGTATATTGCCCATCTCTGGGGTAGGGACAATAGCATATCCCCGGGGAGAGCCTGCTCTCTCAAAATCACAAGGGCCCCTTAACAATCCTGATTTCTACCATCTACATGGAGTGTCAGCTAATGAAATTACAGATGACTCCACGCTTGGTGAAAATTGACGTACTTCAGAGCCAATAGCATCAACTGGGGGCATGTTTTTCCAATTTAAAATATAACCCTTTGGCCTTCCTGTGCGTGCGGAACTTCACCTCCATATTTTCCACCAGCTCGACTCTTCGATCTTCCAGATTTGCCAACAGCATTAAAATGCGGAGTATGTTCGGACTCCCACAAAAAGAACCACATGGACTCCCCCTAATTAATATAGATACCTGGTTATGCGCATGGGTAGGGATAATATATCTATTAGTAATTAACGCTTTACATAACATGAAAAGCAGAAGACACTTGCAAAAAACATTCTTGAATAACTATTTTTTTTTCATTTTTTGTCCCCAAAACATAGGTTATGACCCCTCATTGGAACGAGCCCGACGAGCTCGTTCCAATGAGGGGTCATGACCTATGTTTTTGAGGCACAAAATGAAAAAATAATGAAAATTAAATAGGGATTTTTGAGAATAGCGCTGGCCGGTTTTTGTCCGCTACGTTGGGTTAAGGGTTAATGATGAACAAGCACAACGCCGATCGACTGCGATCAGACAATAGTCCCCCACGGTTGGGTGTGTCACCAAATTGTGGACTATTATCCTGATTCTTCATATAGATGAGGCGTGTTACCCCGTGCCTAACAGTCGGGGAAGTGGCTAGAGGTTTCCGATTGGGGGGGGGGGTAGTGAATTTCCAACGGGGAGGGGGAACCCCCATCGGTCCCTCCCCCAGTTGGTTCAATACCGAGAAAACTTTTGAAAAGGAAACCATGAAAGGGGGCATACAATTGATTCTAGTAACTGAAATGCCAACACATTTATGATAGGTATTCTTCTTGGAATTGAATATGTGCTAAACAAATGCTCAAGCTGAGAGTTTTGAGCAATTCACACAGTTTTAACATTAAATCAGATCTTATGCAGGAATGATCAATGTTCGATATTTCACCAGTTTGTAAATGTGAATGATGGAATTAACTCAGGATAACGATTTTACATTAAGTGATTTTCGTGAAGTAGGAATTTTTGCCAATTTGAAACCGAATTAGAATTTGAAAGTAAAGGCGACATCAGCATCTCCAAAGTAGATGAAATTTCCAACTACTCATGATTTGTCCTCAGAATTTCCAGCTATAGGAAATTTTTGTCAGGATTGGGGGAAGGGGATGACTCCCCCCCCCCCCCCCCCCCCCCCTCCACACACACACACAATACTGTCGCCACGTCCCTGCTAACGGTATGGACAGGGTTGAAGCTTCTGGGTGTCTTGTCCCTAACTTTTATTTTGATCAGAAATTCAATGCATCACATTTCAGTGCAAAAAATAACCAATTTAACTCTGCTCAGTATGATTGAACCGCACAGGTTTTTCAAACTTGGTCAAGACATTGTTAAGAAAATCTCATATACCAAATGTGGACCAAATCCGTTAATATTTGTTCAAGTTAACACTCCAACGAGGTGAAAATGGGCAAAATTTTAAAAAAATTAAAAATAAGAGCCATAATTCTGCTCGGTATGATCGAACCGCACCGGTTTTCGAACTCGTTGATGACATTGTTGAGAATGTCACACATACCAAATTTTGATTAAATCCGTTGATATTTGTTCAAGTTATCGCACAAACGAGAAAGGTAATGCCTACCGAGCCGCCGCCCGTGCGTCCGCCCACAATATAACCGTCCACCCATTCGCCCGCGACAGAACGCCCGCCCGCCCGCCCGCCCGCCCCCCCCCCCCCGCGCCCAAATGCCCTCCCTCCCTCCCTTCCGCCCGCCCTCCCTCCCGCCCGCCCGCCCGCCCGCCCAATCGAGCTGAAAAAAATTCGACCAAAATTTTGAAAAACAAATGGCCAAGCATCTCGGTGATACAGGTGGGAATATATAAAAATATGCAAAGATACAAAAAACCTACAACAGAAATAGGCGTAGATCAGCCATGTTCAATTTTTTCCACAACAATTAGCATGCATTATATTTACATAATGTCTGATTATTGTTAAAAATTTGAAATGCCAACAACCAAGCATCTCGGAGATACAGGTGGTGACGTATAAAAATATGAAAACATACGAAAAGCAGACAGGCGGGCGGCGATCGGCGGGCGGTTCGGCGAGCGGTTTTTTTTTTGTTTTTTTTTTTTGAGTGGGCGGTCTGGCAGGCAGGCAGGCAGACAGGCACCTGATGGTAACCCGTGGTGGACTAACTAAATGGATATTTTATCAGATAATTTGATCCCTTTTGTTACCATTATACTCACACCTTAATAGCGGAAAAACACGATCGATCAATAACATTTCGGAAGTAGTCCCAAGTGTGGGCAGTTGTATTATTGCTCGGGAGATGGTGAAGAAAATACTTCAGTGGTATCAATTAATGGATATTGAACCATTGTTCAATATAATTCTACCATCAAATGGTTCCAAATACCTACGCCAGGGGGGGGGGGGGAGGCTGATTATTTTCGTCATTGTAAGAGAGTTACAGGTAAGTTATCTCCCTTAATTTCTTAAAGTAGTCAGTAAATTTAACACTAAGGATATTAGAATTTCATATAAAGATTGGAATTTCGAAATGTTAGCGAATTTGTATCATCGATGACACAAATTCCATGCATTTTCCTGAAGAATAATATAAAAAATACAGAGAAGTTGTTTTTTTACAATTTTCTTTCCAGTTAATTTTAATATTTGACTATTATTCTACGTTAACCCCATTTAAAAATAAGAGAACGGCCTTTTCAACATCTTTTAATAGTCTGTAACTTTGCCTGTTCGTTATACCAACAACGTACACATCATGATATCTAATACTGACACTGCCCTTTATATTAATAAAAAAATCTAGGAGCTGAGATTTGTTTCTCTAGAAACTTGCAAATTTCTGTGAAAACACATTCGATAAAACAAAGAGCTAAAGTGGACATGTGTTAGTAGGTATATTATAGATATTCTTAATGGTGGATTATCTGTTAACTAGTTCCTCCTAATTAGCTTACCATAAAGGCCAAGTTTCCTTTTATTACTTTTAATAAACGAAAACAACAGACAGCCCGAGCTGTCTGTTGTTTTCGTTTATTAAAATTAATAAAAGGAAACATGGATTTATTTTCTGTTTGCTGTTTCTCAACAGTTACTTCCTTGTTAACTGGACCGTCCTCGTTCGTCACATAATGTCAAGAGAGATACCTTTATTGAAAGTCAATTTTCATGCCGATATAACTCAGGGATGACTATTTTTTTGGGGGGGGGGGGGGCACTCTGCCAAAATAACGCCTTGCAGTTAACAATCTAATTCAAGTGCGTACAGAGAGCGCTGCTTATCGCATAATCTAGATCAAATAGTTCATTACGGAAATAACACATCTAATGAACTCGTGACGTCAGAAGCCAACGTGACGTCATAACATTGTGAGCGAGTTAATTTAGGATGTAGAATTGATTTAATCCTCTTCGTCATTGGCACGAGCTCGTCTATGTTTTCGCGGCAAAAAATAAATAAAACAAAATAATTTCGTTGGTAAATTTTTTGAATGTCGCTAGTCGGTTTTGGTCGTTACATGGCGTCGCCTGAGTGTTAGAATGTCCCACAGGGGACATAGAACATTCTAGCATTCAGGCGACGATGGGGTAAAGAGTTATACATTATAACACTGGTAATACTGGACAACTCATATCGGGTGAATAGCAAGTAATAAGAACAGCGGGTAGCACATACATTGACGGGGCAAGTTGGGTTTACGGGAAATAAGCTATTTGTATGGAGTGATTTCAGGGGCGTAGGAACGAAAAAATATTGGGGGGGGTATAGGGTCGTGTGGCGCTGGTTGGGCAGATGCCGAAGGCATCTGCCGCAGGCACGAGCTTGATGAGGGGGGGGGGGTGGGGGGTTCACCCCCCCCCCCCCAAGAAAATTTTGCAATTGAGGTATCAAATGGTGCATTCTGGTGGCCACTGGGGTGTAATTTTCCCTATTTTTTTATTTGAAAAAGTGGGATTTCTTAACAGGGTGTTGTAATTTTGGCAAAATGTTGAACCGTGTGACCCGATAATATACCCCAAGTCCAATACGTTTCAAATAATCGCGCAACACGGCAACTTGTGGTGTTAGTGTGTTAGTTTTATAGTCAATGAACTGCTCATTGGGCTTAATCCATAATAGTTGGCATCGCGATCGACTATTTTATAAACGGAATGATTTTCCTTTTTCGTACAGTGCCCGCATTGAATTCGAGTGTGGTCTGCATTTGTCAATGAGCAATAGGCTATACGTCTATAAGTTTTGGGAAATTTTTTTTTTTTTTTGGGGGGGGGGGGGGGGTAAATACCCCCCTTACCCCCCCCCCCCCGGTTCCTACGCCACTGAGTGATTTAATGCCCAATTTTCTGTTCACACAAGAACCGATAATCACACTTTACCATGACCATTTCCTTAATTCAATATGTTTTGTTTTTTGTCAGATACTAAAAGGAAATCCGCGAAAATTTCAGATTTCATTCGCCGATATCACATTATTCGCCGATTAATAGCACTTGGTCAGTGGATTGCCGATTTTAAAGTAGTTTCCGATGGACAATCATCACGGTAAGTTACACGAGAGTTGTCGGTGCCATATTCATATATTTGGTATAGGGCCCTACGAAGCTTCGAAATTCGTTTCGATTTCGAATCTTAACTCTTTACCCAACGCAGACGATATCAAAATTTATTATTTTAAATATATTTTTTTCAAATTTTTACAAAAATTTCAACAAAACCATATCATGTGACCCCTCGTTGGAACGAGCTCGACGAGCTCGTTCCAACGAGGGGTCACATGATATGATTCTGTTGAAATTGTTTTAAAAATAATATTTTTTCAACTACTGAATTTGCATATTACGCGGGCGGATGCGGCCGATTCGTTGGGTAAAGGGTTAAGTTGCTATTCGGTTCGATTCGAAATGGGCTGCCCGATTCCAAGCTTTTCACTGGAATATAGCTTGGTATCAGTTATCTTCACCATCTCACAAAACGTATAGTTCTGGTCATAATGGTACAGAAATAATATTGAAAATAAAGGCTAATTGTAATTTCCGCCATGTTAACCCTTTGATACGTTTGTTCGTCTCACGACGTACGAAATCAAACAGCGCGTTGATACTTTTGTATGTCTTATGACGTACGAAATCAAACAGCGCGTTGGTACTTTTGTAAGCCTTATGACGTACGAAATCAAACAGCGCGTTGATACTTTTGTATTCTTATGACGTACGAAATCAAACAGCGCGTTGATACTTTTGTATTCTCACGACGTACGAAATCAAACAGCGCGTTGATACTTGTGTACGTCTTATGACGTACGAAATCAAACAGCGCCTTGATACTTTGTGGTCATTTGTTCTGTTATTATTTTTTTCGATTTTTTAAAGTTTTAACCCCAATTCCTATTTTCTCTCGAATGATACTCAGTGACAACTGTTGAGCCAAATGTTATCGCAGCTTAAAATACTAATATGATCCTGCTGTCAAGACTTCTTAACAGGTTGACTGCAAGAAGCCACCATCAGGGCTTTTAAAAAATGAGGATACCAGAGCAAAAGCCAACACTTTCCTTTCTTATATTTCATATTCAGTGAAACACAAATAATATTTTGTTTATATAAATTTGTGGGCACTCTCCAATAATTTGTAATAAAACAAGTTTTTAATGACAGATTCATACCACCAAAAATAATCTAGCTCTCAACCAGATAATCACTAATGTGAAGAATATCTTATTATTTGTACTTTCCGACGTTTGACGTCGCATTTTGAAAAACGTTGAAGAGACCGAATTCCCAGTGACGTTTGAACGTCAGGATAATTAAAGTCTCAAACGGTTAACATGAACTGCATCGGCGCTCCATGACACCAGCCATAACCCAAGTCTCACAAGTTACTACCACAGTTGAAAGCAAATTTAAAGTTTCCAGGCAATGTCAACGATGGGTTGTTGCAAGCGGCAAACCCTGTGCAATGCCTAGTTCCAATAATTCTCGCACCCATTTCTGTTTTTGAACTATTTAATGGTGTTTATTGGTGTTTAAGATCACATATTTCTGTTTCTGCACAATGGCTAACCATGACCGTGACAGTTTTACGGGTGGAGGAAGCCGGAGTACACGGAGAGAACCACCGAGCAACGGCGAGCAACTGTCAGCTCCCCAACATACTAACTCCACACAAGCAGGGTTAGCATTGGTTGAAGACAGGTGCTCCATCGACGTGTAGTACGCCTTAGTACCAGGGACGTAGCTAGAGACCTTTTAATGGGGGGGGGGGGGGGGGGGGTAGACCCTTTTAAATTCTAACTGGGAATCCCAACACATGAGCACCGTAGGATGGTAGGCGCAAAACTGCGAGCGCCAAAGGCGCGAATCTTTAGCAGGAGGTCTGGGGTCCTCCCCTGGAAAAATTTTGAAAAATTGAAGTGCGCAGATGCGTTTTCATAGGTTCTGGTAATAGTTATATGGCTAATTTTCAGTTCCAAATTCAGTGATTTTTTTGTAGGGAAACATTTTTAATTCGAGTGGGATACATCTTTTCAATATCTTGCTTTGCCCGAATTGTCCCCAGTGGCTCGCACGCCTCCTGTCTGACGCACAAATTTGAAACATCGCCTTTGGGAAAGTGGGAGTTTTGTGTTTCTAGAGCCTTTCACAGGCGCTTGACATGACAACAAGTACTTTTTTCTTAACCCTTTGAAACAGTAAGACCGCTTTTCCGGTTCAGGATCATGACACACCATACATTTAAAGAGTAGAATGGCTGCTCAGTGAATTTGTAGGGTAGACCAATCGATATTTTCAACGTGCAGCCCAAAGGCTCAAAGGCTGCACGTTGAGAATATGGATTGGACTACCCCAAATGGTGATTATGGACTCTTCTAATTGATGTCATTCAGACTGCAGGCCGCGTGGAGTCAGAATTCTTTGACCCGATTTTCACCCGAAAGTCTCGGTAGTCGGAATATTTCCTTATTATGGTCCTTAAGTAGGAAAAATAGGTTTGTTAGTGAATTATACCATATATTCAGTAGTTTTTAAATTTCTAACTGTTGATATTTGTGCCCTCCGAATTTCCAACCATTGAGGTTTTGACAAATATTGGGGGGTGAAACACCCCCCACACCCCTGTCGCGACGTCCCTGCTTAGTACACAGCGTCACCGTGCCCCCATGTGGGCAATGGGGGTGAAGTGTCTTGCCCAAGGACACAACGCGGTTGCTGCAGGTGGGATTCGAACCGAGGACCTCTCGGCTTGCAGCCAGCACCTCTACCAACTGAGCCACCGCGCCCCTGTTTTTGAACTATAATTCTTACTGGGTAATATTCCACTTACATCACCAAGGCATGCCTTCGACGAAGGCATGCCTTGGTGATGTACTTGGATTATTTTATCAGTTGGAGCTTGAGCCACCATCAAAATCAGGGTAACACCACCTTCTTCCCCAGTCGGCCATCTTAAAGAAGCCCCTGATTCGATTTGAAGTTCGATTCGATTTCGAATAATTCGATTCGAGATTCGAGATTCGGTTCGAATCGAAATTGTGTGATTCGCAGGGCCCTATTTCGGTATTAAAAGTTAGGCGTTACTTTGAAGTACCCGCTTTGCTGCTTGTAAAAAAAAACCCTACAGGGTAGAATATTTTGCTTTGTAGGAGATAATGCGGAATTTCGTAAATACGAAACCGAGTTAGAATAAACGTGTTTGCGGGTGTATTTTTTTAATTTGGATTAATTACAGATTTCGTAATATTTTGATCTCATTGATAACAGAGAGTCCAATTTCGAAGGACCGCGTCAGATCAAAGGAATAAATAGAGAATATCTAGCGTTTTTGGGTGGATACAAAAAATTATCTCATGAGTGACCGAGACAGATGTTTATTTTTCGTGACCGCTTGCGCGAGCAAAAAACACCATTTATCTCGGTCACGAGTGAGATGTTTGGTATCCACTCAACAACACTAGATTTACATTTTATTATAGGCTTTTATAAGAATCTGAGCATTCCTATCGATAATTCCAATCGTTTCAACCTTCAATTGATGCATGAAAGTAAACAGCGCATTAATACGCGCCAGTGATTTGATACAGTACATGGAGAGTGTATTATCATTAAATCACCAGCAGAGTGGAGATTCCACCCGAGCAATAATTGCAAATTTGTTGCAAAGCATAACCAGCACCAGCAAAGTTTCAGCTAATGGACCTCCGGGTTAAACCCGGAGGTCCATTGGCTGAAACATTGCTTGTGTTTTTTGTCGATATGTACAAAATTTGAAAGTTATAGCTTGGGTGATAACGCCACTCCGCGGGTGATTTAGTTACAATCCACTCTCCACGTACTGTAGATACTCGAAACAGGGAGCGTCCTGATCTGATTCAGCTGGCGGATTTCATGCATCAATTCAAGGTGAATACGTGTTGAATTATTGCTGGAAATGATCGGTATCCACTCAAAAACGCTAGATTTTCTTTTCATTATACGTTTTTAGAAAAAAAACTGATCATTTCCAATAATAATTTGACTCGTATTCACCTTAAAGTGATGCTATAAAACCCGCCATTTTGATTGATACCGAGAGAGTGAAAATTCTCTTATCTTCACAGTTGGGAGTACGATTTCTATCTTTCGGCAATTTTTTCGATAATCTATCGTTTAGCGTATAACAAAATTGTGTACGGTTATTATTATTTATTGATGTTTAAGGTCACATATTTATGCACAATGGCTAATCATGACCGTGACAGTTTTACGGGTGGAGGAAGCCGGAGTACCCGGAGAGAACCACCGAGCAACGACGAACAGCTGCCAGCTCCCCAACATCGGAACTCCGCACTGCAGCACAGGCAGGGTTAGATTGGTTGAAGACATGTGTACCATCGACGTGCAGTACGGCTTAGTACACGGCGTCATCGTGCCCCCACGCGGGCAATGGAGATGAGGTGTCTTGCCCAATGACCCAACGCGGTTGCCGCAGGTGGGATTCGAACCGAGGAGCCCTCGGCTTGCAGCCTGCACCTCTAACTACTGAGCCACCGCGCTCCCTTGTGTACGGTTGTTTTCAACTATTTCATTCTTACATGCACAAACAGTGCACGGTGAGGTGATATTTAACCGGGATTTATAAGTTATCTAGTTATTTACTATTAAGAGAAAAAGAAGTGATGGTTCACATGTATCGAAAAGGAGGTGGGGGGGGGGGGGGGTGGATTGCCAAGAATAATCGACGATTCATAGTTCAATACGAAAAAGGTGTCCCTAGAAAAAGAATGACGCCCGATCAACAGGTGACGGGTGACTGTTTCAAAGCTGAATTTTGCACAGTCTGTAAGTTGCACAATGACTATGAATTCGAACGGTCTTATTAACATGGAGCCAATTTTTATTTTTTATTGGTGTTTAAAGTCATATACGTATGCACCTTGGCTAATCATGACCGTGACAGTTTTACGGGTGGAGGAAGCCGGAGTACCCGGAGAGAACCACCGAGCAACGACGAGCAGCTCCCAGCTCCTCAACATCGTAACTCCGCACTGCAGCACAGGAAGGGTTAGAGTGGTTGAAGACGCGCGTACCATCGGCGTGCAGTACGCCTTAGTACACGATGTCATCGTGCCCCCATGTGGACAATCGGGGTTAAGTGCCTTGCCCAAGGACACAACGCGGGAGTCCGAATTGATCTCTCAGACGGTCACCCATCCGAGGATTAACCGGGCTCGACGTTGCTTAATTTCGGTGATCTGACGAGAACCGGTTACCGCAACGCCACCGCGCCCCCAACATGGAGCCAATACTATAAAACTTTGACAGTTGTATTTTACAGAATTCTATTTTCTACATGTGAATATAAATAACTGAATTGAATAATTAGAAGCATTTCAAAAGACAGTTTATCTACCGGTACCTACCTACCTACCGGTAAACTGCCACGTCTTTTGAAACGCTAATCATCCATTTCAATTAGTTATTACAGACACAGAAAAATACTATTCTGGGAAATACAGTCGTAAAAGTTTTATAGTATTAGCCCTGGATGATAACGGACTTGCATCATTTCGTTTCTAGCAGAAATCACATTTGCACCATTTCTTTTATCTCATATTTTTTCGCGAGCACTACCGGATAGAGCTGTAGGTTTTTAAATTTCTTGTTCGGTTTCGGTTTTGGTTTTTCAAGTGGAGAAAAACCTCGGTTCGGTTCGGTTTTCGGGTAAAATTCAATAAAACTCATTCTTATGTCCAGAGTCATAACTGAATGGTAGTGGAATTCAATGAATGTCCGAAATAAGCTATAATACATGAAGAATCAGGAAGGCCAATATAATAATTACCTAAATATACAGAACTTTTATTGTGCTTGGCCATTTTTCGAGGTCTGACACCTACACGCAACTTGAGGAAAGCTGCAAACACAACTGAAATGAAATGTCGGAAATTCACAGAATGTAGCCTATCCAGAGTAGTGAGAGTACCCAGACACTGCCATTGGCAGTGTCTGGGTACTCTCACTACTCTGGGGTGGCTACATTCTGTGAATTTCTGCAGCAAGAGCTGGCAAGAGAGTATTTAATAAAAACACGAAAAACCTTAGATTACGGGATGTCGACGGTTTCGGTTTCGGTTTTTTAAAAAAACTAAAAACCTCGGTTTGGGTTTCGGTTAACCTATAGCTCTACTACCGGAAGTACTGAATATGGCGAGATATTACGAGCTCAACAACGTGAAAAATACGACAACGAAGAGGTGACCGTCACTTATTAACTTTCAATTACAGAATACTAACTTGTAATTACAATATATATATATATACTAACTTGTAAGTTTTAGTTACTGGCTTGCAATTCGAGTTATCTTGTAATTTCAATTCAGTTGTCTCGTAACTACAAGTTAATTATTTCGTAATTACAATTTACTTTCTTGTAATAACAAGTTAGCTCACCTGTAATTAGAAGATACTACTGTCTTGGTTGGTGACGTAGTTATAGTTGGTTGTTGCAGTAGTTAGCGATATAGTTGTTGGTACAGTTGTTGTGGTTATTAGTGTAGTGATGACTGGTGTTGTTTCGGTTGCTGTAGTTTTGGTTGTGATGGTTGGTTGAATAATGGTTGGTGAAGTAGTAGTAGTGATTGGTGTCGTAGTTCTATGCTTGCTACTGCACCCCCAACAACAACAACAACAACAACAACAGCAACAGCTACAACACCAAACTCACCAACTACGTCACCAACAACCAAGACAACCACTACAACACCAACCACTATAACAACTAGACAAACAAAAAAAACACAACACCAACAACCACAACAACTTGCTGGCTCGTATACCAACAACCGCTATCTTGGAGACTGAGGCGGACGGGCGGCCGTTGGGCGGGCGGTGGGCGGATTTTCCGGTTTTCGGGCGGGTGAGCGGGCGGTCGGTCGAATGCAACGCCCTTAAGGCGCACAATGCTTCCCAGGTTTTTCCTTTTGGTAATTCGTTACAAAACAATTTTGTGCGAACCAAATATCAATTTCTCCTAACAAGATGTGAAGCAAATTAACAGAATCCCAACCTTTTATTACAATACCAATATACATTTCGTTAGAGCAGGAGTATTGGTTACCAGCAAAGAGACGGTTAAAAAATATTTTAAGGATGTCAATTCCCAAAGCAATTTATAATGTGTTAGCTGTGGTCACTGAAAAAGTCATTCATCAATGTACTTACACTGTTCCAATGATTTTAGAATATTTTTTCATCTGCCCTTTCATTTACCGCATACAAATATTGTACATAGTTTTTGTGAGAAAGTGTCAGAGCCATATCACATGTGGGTGGCCCGCACACATTTCTTGGCAGTCATTTGCGAGATTCACTGTATACCCGTGGGACATTAAGGTATACACTTCCGGATATTGTTTTTGCAAAACACCGTCTCACCGTCTGTGTTGCACACTGTTGGTCGGCGGAAGTTTTTTTCACCGGTATGAATTAACTGTACTCATTCTAACAAATAAACAATTCGGAGTGTTCTTGTTTGGGTTTTTTTTTTGGGGGGGGGGGGGGGTGAGGGTGTTTGTTTTTGTGGGTGGGTGGGGGGCGGGGTCTTTCACACACACTTGTCCCCTTTAGGACGAATCCACTTTTTCATTAGCATTTTTTCGCTTTCTTTTTCGTCAGTATTGTTGTTGTTGCTGTCAACAGCGATGGTTATTTCATTACTCATTTTGTTAGGAGAGAAAATCTCAATAGGAATTCAAAATCTACAAACAGAGAAAGAAAACTGAAACCACTAAAATTTAACCCAACTGAGATGACGTCGGCTGAGTGCTAGAATGTTCTATGTCCCATAGGCGACATAGAACATTCTAGAACTCAGGCGACAATGAGTCGAATAAATAGGGTTGATTTTTAACCCAACTAATTTTACAGTGTGTTTATTTATTTATTTATTTATTTATTTATTTATTTATTTATTTATTTATGGGCAAAGGGGGCACTAGTCATTTTTTCGTAAATTTTTTACCAGCGTCCCCTGTGTTTTTAACGTAATTGTTTTATTTTCACCAGCGTCCTGATTGTAATAACGTCGCCTGAGTGCTAGAATGTTCTATGTCCCATAGGGGGGGGGGGCGTCTATATCCCCTAGGGGACATAGAACAGTCTAGCACCCACGCGACGAATTAAAACAATAAACAACTCCTCATTCCTGAAGTGAATTTGATGTAAGCATTAACTCTTTTGGCGCGGAATAATCTGAGAAACAGAATTCTTAGCGCCTAATATTCATCAGGAATTTTACAAAAAGTATAGTTTGTTAGACTAAAGCGTTATTATTTTAAAAGATGTTCTAATGATCTCATTGACAGTTTTTCAAATGATTTCCTGTATATATTTAAATGACATCTTTATACTTTCAATGCACGATATCGTTATTCATGGATAGGACATAAATGGTGCGTGAAACATAGGAGTACGTATCTTTGTTTAACCCTTTACCCAACGAATCGGCCGCATGCCCCGTGACTATGCAACTTCAGCAGTTGAAAAAATATTATTTTTCAAAAAATTTCAACAAAACCATATCATCAGACCCCTCGTTGGAACGAGCTCTTTCCAACGAGGGGTCACATGATATGGTTTTGTTGAAGTTTTTAGAAAAATTTGAAAAAAAATGATATTTAAAATAATAAATTTTGAAATCGTCTGCGTTGGGTAAAGTCTTAAAAGCATTTAGAAATGGACACACACAGTTGTCTAAAATGACTACTGCAGTTCCTTTCCAAGGGCTGCCGTTTGTCGACTTTAGTCGCCTATCGCGCCAAAAGAGTTAAACTCATGTTTTTGTTTTTTTTTTGTTTTTTTTTTGCTGTACTTTACCTGCCTTTAGACCTTTCAGTCTCTGGTTCCCGGACAGCATCTTTCTATGAAATACTGACTTTTTTACACGCCTATTACTTTTAATCCACTTCCATATTGACAAATCCGTACGGAACACGTGTTCCATACAGATTTCCGTTAACGGACTATTTTTCATGGATCCAACAAAAGAACTAAACTCTACCCATTTTCGTAATTGGCCAATTGAAACATCGAATTCTGACCTAGATCAATTCGGAAGCTGTGGTGACCGTCGATAAATCGAATGTCAATTGGAAAATGTTTTTGTTCAATTTCACCAAAATTAACGAAATTAAACTTATTCTATAAATTGGGAGTGACTTTATAACACTCAAGTTCTGACTCTGAGGAGAATATCTCTTAAATAAACTAATTTTCTAAAAATACGAATACACAACCTACTTGCACACAATTTTCATTTGTATTTTTCTGTTTACGTCTCGATCTGCCACACCTGTTTACTAATCAGACCCGTTTCCAGCTAATCAACGGATAATCTGTCATAAGAATATCCGAGTATCACATCTCCCAACACCAAGAGTCAAATTGGGCTATTTGTTTAGCGAATGTGTTTCACAGTAATTTGCAAGTTTTTATTCTTCTCAAGAAAAAAATAGCAAATCTTACCTCATAGACTTTAATATTAAAGGAAAGGAGAGTGTCCGTGTTATGTCACGATACGCACACTGTTGATATAACGGTCAGAAATACACAGAACGACACACGCGTGTGAATGGATTAATCGATATGGCACTTGTGCCTGTGGGGAAGGATAAAACGAGAGGTCACATGTCGTTCTGTGTTTATTACACGCCTTCACGTCTATAAAAGCAATTATTAGTAGGACACTCAGCAATTCGTCCCCTGAGTTCCAATGTGTTCTATGTGCCAGTAGGCTGCAAGTAGGCACATAGAACACATTGGAACTCGGGGAACGAACTACCAACAAAAAGAATATTTATCGCCAACCAAATTTGCGAGAGGAACCCGCATTACTGTGTTTAGCTATCGCTAGCGATTCAAATTGTAATTGCGGTGCACGTTTTTGTAGTTTTTGTAGAAAATTCCAGTGAAACCTCGCTTCTATTTAAAAATAGTCTGTCAACGATGAGTTCTCCGTTGGCTTTCGTCACTACAACACTGACGTTCTAATCAAAGTGTAAAACCATTACGTAACATAACGTAATTAAACAATCAGCCATGGCTAACAATTTTCGTCATTGGTAGAGATTTGCAGGAGAGTTATATCCCCTTAATTTCCTTAGGCTGTCAGTAAATTTAACACTATGGGAATTTCATATAATAATTAAACTTTTTTTCGGTTCATGCGTTTTCAGATAAAACGATTGGCTCACACGATTCTGTTTTTTTTCTTTTCATAACTCAATGAACCGAAAAAAAACACAATTAGGTCCGCCCCCAGCCACGCCCCTAAAATACCAGTCTTCGGAGTTGCAACATGGTGTCAAATCAATAGAAGTTAGAAGACTGGCACGTTCTAAATCTGAAAAATAAAAATAAATTTATATTACTAATTTATCACCATGAAATTATTTATAAAATATTTAAATGACCGTGGTGGGTCAATTTTTATTTTTATTTACAACTGTATTTATTTGACATTTCAATTTTTACGCACACTGGGTGATCGTCTGTTTTCGTCGTTTTACCCAAATCGATTTTAAACAATGGCTGGTCACGACGAATACGGCAATTTTGACATTGAATTCAACTAATTTCATGTCATCTGGCTTTATATCTAACTCCACTTTTACAAACTGTATTTTTCAGTTCTCGGGAAACGGTCAAAACCAAAATACAATGTAATACTGATGGCCTACTTCCACCTACCACGGAACGTAACTTTTACGTGAAGTGAACAGTTGAATGAAATTTGAGGGAGGCGTGGCTTATGACGTTTTCTTTGCATTACGTAATTCAATGGTCAATAAAAAATTTAATGACATAAGTGCATTTGACTTGGAAAGGTGTCAATTGCTACCTGCATTTAAATAATATGCGCCCTCTTTTATGCCAGGAAAATAATATGTCTACCAGTTTTAGTTTTGAAGTCTTTGTTCGCTGAAGTAGAGGACGACTAACACTATTTATTTATTTGGGTCGCGAACGTTTAATTATAAGGAATGGTCGTTTCTTTTTGTCTATTTCTTGAGTTATGAACCCCAAAAAACAAAGCCCAAACTGTGTAAGTGGGCGTAGCCCATTTACACAGTTTGGGCTTTGTTTTTTGGGGTTCATAACTCAAGAAATAGACAAAAAGAAACGATCATTCCTTGAAAAAATAAAAATTTTGAAGGCTTATCGAATTTTTATCATCGATGTGCGCAACATTTCACAAACTTTGGGCATTTTTCCGTACAGTAGTATAGAAGCTGGCTTTTTACCATATTTTCTCCAATCCGTTTAAACGTTTGACCATTATTCTCTGTTGAAACCCGTTTAAAAGTAAGAAAGCAACGCTTTTACCATCCTTCGATATTCTGGGTTTTTTTCTGTTCATTATGCGCATCGTGACATTTATTTATTTATTTATTTATTTATTTATTTATTTATTTATTTGGTGTTTAAAGTCACATACTTATGCACAGTGGCTAATCGTGACCGTGACAGTTTTACGGGTGGAGGAAGCCGGAGTACCCGGAGAGAACCACCGAGCAACGACAAGCAGCTGTCAGCTTGACAACATCGTAACTCTGAACTCTGCACCGCGGCACCGGCAGGGTTAGATTGGTTGAAGACATGCGCACCATCGACGTGCAGTACGCCTTAGTACACAGCGTCATCGTGCCCCCATGTAGGCAATCGGGGTTAAGTGCCTTGTCCAAGGACACAACTCGGGAGCGCAAATCTGTCGCTGAAATGGTCACCCAACCAACTACTAACCGCGCTCGACGTTGCTTAACTTCGGTGATCTGACGAGAACCGGTTACCGCGACGCCACCGCGTCCCCGCGCATCGTGACATAACGTCCTTTGAGTTCCAATGTTTCTATGTGCCTGCTGGCACATAGAACACATTGGAACTCACGGGACGATAACTGGAATACAAACACTGTCCTTTCTATTAATATAAAACTCTAGGGGGGTGAGATTTGCTAATTTTGTTCTGGGGAACAATAAAAACCTGCAAATTACTGTAAAAACACATTCTCTCATCAAAGAACGAAAATGGACGATTTGTGATGGTAGATGTGATACTGAAAGGTGTTCTTATGATTGATTATCCGTGGGGAGCGCGTTGGCTCAGTGGTAGACAGTGGGACTTCTATGCCAGTGGTGGCGCCAATGGGGAGTCGGGGGGCTACATCCCCCCGTCGGAGAGGTCCAGCCCCCCCGCCCCCCCCCCCCCCCCCCCCCCGTCGACAATCGAATGTAGACATCTCGTCTTGTGTCGATCAAGAACGAGGTATATGGTTCTTCTTTGTGAGGCATTATGACAGTTGTTATCCAACTGGCATTCCATTACTTCCATACCTAATCATCGGTTATCGTCATGGTAACAGTTTGGAATCTATCGAAATCTAAACAACAATGGCGTCCGCACAAGTTGTGTGCAGGACGTTAAGATTTATTTTATTTTATTTCCCTGGAATGTCGGGATATTATTGTTTGTTTAATCTATAAAACCAGTTTGACGAACGACATCAATGAAACTCACGAGAATCACTATTCTCTGTCAATATTCCAGTGTCGCAGGGTGGACTCGAACCCGTGCAGCACTGGAACTTTGATAGAGAATAGTGATTCTCACGAAATTCCTTAATGTCGTTCGTTAAACTGGCTTTATAGATGAAATATTTCCCGGCCTTATTATAATATGTTTACGTTAAATAATCAACAAACATACTCAATTTGCTTCTATTTTGGTTCTCCAATTTACCAATTTTCACTCATTTTCCTTCGTTTGGGAGGTCAAATATTATAGCCCCCCTGTCGGAAAGGTCAGCCCCCCCCCCCCCCCCCCCCTGTCGAGAAATCCCTGGCGGCACCCCTGTTCTATGCTAGAGGTCCCGAGTTCGATCCCGTCCGGGACGACCCGCGTTGTGCCTTTGGACAAGGCACTTTATCCCGGTTGCCTACATGGGGGTACGATGACGTCGTGTACTAAGGCGTACTCCATGCACGGCGATGGCGCACTTGTCTTCAACCGCTGTAACCCTGCTTAAGCGTAGCTTCCTCCACACGTAAAACTGTCACGATCACGATTAGCCATTGTGCATAAATATGTGACCTTAAACACCAATAAAAAAATAAATAAATAGATTATCCGTGACCTAGTTGTTTCTAATTAGCTTGCCACAAAAAGCCAAATTTAGCTATTTAGCTTGCCACAAAAAGCCAAATTTGTCGATCAGCATTCTTCCATCTTCGAAATATTAGCAAAATTCGATGCCTTATTAATAAACAGTTGTCGGAACAACTTGTTCATGCGTTTATTACCACTCGTCTTGACTACTGCAATTCTGTCATTTATGGATCTAAGCAATGTAACATTGACAAGCTCAAACGAGTACAGAACTGCGCTGTCCGCCTCATTACAAAAACTGTAAAATCATGCCATATCACTCCAGTTCTTTTCAGATTGCATTGGCTCCCTATTAAACAAAGAATTGATTTTAAAGTACTTTTGTTGGTTCATAAATGCCTTGACGGCCCCAACTTATTTGTCAGACCTGCTCGAATACCATCAACCCTCTAGAGCACTTTGGTCATCCGGCACGCTAAGCTTGAAACAGCCTAGTGGCAAGGTGCGTACTGCTGGTGATAGGGCATTTTCCATATGCGGTCCGTAACTGTGGAAAAAATTTCCCCGTGATATTAAGCAGGCTAATTCAGTTTCTACTTTGAAATCAAAAATTGAAACTTTTTATTTCGTCAGGCTTTTATTGATCTTTTACAACTCTCTTGTTTTTTCTTAGATTTGTTTTCTTTTAGTGTGTTTTATGTCTATGGATTTCAATTTGTCGCAGTATTACGGGGTTAAATTGATGTTCGAAGTGATGGAAGAAAATTTATGTTTTTATCAGTGCTCAGCTGACAGCCGGTGACTGTCGTCTGAACCCCAAACGTAAACCTTGCCACCTTATCAATGCCCTGTCCGCTTGGGACTCTTAGGATTCCTGAAGGTGCCTGTGGCTTACAACGCCAAAGGGTGATCAACGATAATTCACTGAAAAGATTATTTATTTACATGTACGAAGACATATAATATGAAACAAATTACTCACAAAATTATCCAAAAGAACACACTGATTACGCGGATAAAAAGTTTATTCTTTAGGGCCCTCGGCGTCTCCCACAGCTAGCTGTGTCCGCTGGATCAACCTCACATCATCTTCATTTTCTCACGGTTTGTGATATATACAAAGTGTCTATTCACTTCTCGTTGCCTTTTCCTCGCAGGGTTAACTTCACAGTCAATCGGGCTTAACGCATATAATGCTCTGCTTGTGTGACTCTATCGGCGTTCTCACAGTTCAATCACAATTCAATCGGCGTCTACCACAGATCACGATCACTTTGCGCCTTGCCTGGCTCTCACGGGGTTAAGTTATTCTTCGCCTTCAGATATATGTTTACAAAGCTTACATAAGAATATTCTGCAAAGTGTTCTGAGCATCACCAATTCTCGCACCGCCTAAAAATATTTTAACTCGCGAGCTATTCAAGCGCTTACACAAGCTCTTAATACGGTTTCTAGACCTCAACGTTACAGCTTTTACTTCTTTGGCTACTATGTCACTACGGTTTGCAACCTTTAACAAACTACTATCGGTTCCTTACAACCCTCACAGGGTTGCGACAATACGCGGACTTTCAATTTCGGTACCTATGACCCTCGACGGCCAAGGCTAAATTCGGACCTTCTCTGAGTGCCCTCAGGCCAACTGCCTATGTATGTCTTGCCTTCTAAAACAGGTAATGCCGTTTACCTAAATGCATATAGATCCCTGAGCTCGTACTTCCGGTTCCTGATCCTATTCTCATATATGGCCACCGACTTGGCCCGCGACTGCTCCTATTCTAAATATGAGCTCTGTGGCTCCCTTACATCACAACGTGCCTATACTTTCGCACTGATGCGGCACCTTCTCTAACCTACTGCATGGGACCTCCCCATCTACTCGCAACGGCCCACAGCCTTACACACCTTCCGACTGGAATTGGGTGGAATGAATTTTTCGAGAAATCCCCTGATTTTTATTCAGATAGCCAGAACATTTATTCTCAGTTAATCGCTTCTCTTGGACTTGGCCGATCAGATCTATCTTAATTTAACACTCGCTTTAAAGTTCCTTTGAAAGACTCGCATTTTGGTATCTTTTGACATTTCGGAGACAGGATAGATGAGTAATATGGGTGTGTGTCCAGAACATCTGTGATGCACTGGTTTTCAACAATTACAATTTAACTGGTCTTAATTACATTGATAACGATACAGAAGAGAATAGTGTCTCTCTTACTATTGATCTACTATCAGATAGCCCATGTGGCGTTCAACAAGTGCGCCATAATGGACATTAAACTCTCAAGCCTAATTAGCAGAATTTAAATTATTGCCGATCTGTTTTCGTGGTCCGTCATATACCTATCTTTACGTTTTATGTTTAACCCATTCAGAATGATTATCGAAAATATTTACATTTTTAAACAAGAAAATCGCAACTTTTAGCTATCACCTTGACACAGTTTAGGGGGGCCAAGTAAGATATGGGGGGGATCCAAGGTCGAGATGCTGAGGGCATCTCCAGAACGCTGCAGGCCTGAGCTAGAGGGGGATAGGGGAGGAGGTAGTTCAGCGATCTGAACGTAGTGGCTACCCCTGCCACAACGTTCAGATCGCGGAACGAGGGAGGATGATGTCCTCCTCATGTTTATGTGGTGGGGGGTCTCCGCAGGAACAAAAATCATATTTGGACGCTCTGGGTGCGATATCTGAGCGTTTCTACAATCCTGACATGATGTGTATTGTTGGGTGCCGTTTGCGGGTGTGATATTGGGTGGGAAAACCACGGTCAGATAGTAATTTGAAGTATGATTTTGGGGGGGCCCGAGGGAAAGTGGGAGGTCGAGCCCCCGAGTTCCCCTGTGGCGCCGCCACTGCACTAGGTGTTATTTTCTACAGACGTCACCGGACATAGATATTTTTTCAACAATCACTTGGTTCTGAATTGGGCCTTCCTCACACGTCTTATAATTTCAAGAGAGATAATATCATCAAAAGTCGGTTTTCATGACGACATAAAATCAGGAATGAGCAAGCTAACTTTCAGGCTGGAAGATGATTGAAGTAGGAGAAACAGATCGGACAATAACCGAACTGTGGTATACTCATCGAAATGAGAGACTAGCGGGTACCCGTACATTTACCGATATAGAAATGTAACTGTTTCCCCCCAATATTTATTTATTTATTGGGGTTTAAGGTCACATACTTATGCACAATGGCTAATCGTGACCGTGACAGTTTTACGGGTGGAGGAAGCCGGAGTACCCGGAGAGAACTACCGAGCAACGACGAGCAGCTGTCAGCTCCCCAACATCGTAACTCTGAACTCTGCACCGCAGCACAGGCAGGGTTAGATTGGTTGAAGACATGCGCACCATCGACGTGCAGTACGCCCCAGTACACAGCGTCACCGTGCCCCCATGTAGGCAATCGGGGTGAAGTGTCTTGCCCAAGGACACAACGCGGTTGCCGCAGGTGGGATTCGAACCGAGGACCTCTCGGCTTGCAGCCTGCACCTCTACCAACTGAGCCACCGCACCTCCTTCCCCCCAATGGGCCGAATCAGTGTAGTGTTGGAAATGTGGCCCATTCCACTTTCATTAAGCTTCGCCGAGTCTGGATGTAATGTGAAATGATAATGTGATATTATTATTTCGCGGTATTACAGTACGACTGAAACAGCAAAGATGACACTCTTGTTAACGAATGTGTAAGCACAGCTGTAAGGTGGGGTGTCCATTTCCACGTCAACGTGACTTGCGAAATGTTAGTGGGATGTGCGATTTATCAAACGTGTGCGTTTCATTTCAATGATACATTTAATACTGTTTATAATAAACACACCTTCGTGTTAATAATGGGATTTCTAGAAATCCCTTGTCATTATAGATGTTGGCAGACCTGCCAGTGTGCTGTCGTATACATTCATTTGTATCAATATGGCTGACCTTTTTTCGACTCTGCAAACAAATATGATTTTTACAACGCTCCATAGCCGCACGTCTCGCACACTAGATCAAGCATCGTGCGGCTTGCCATCCAATTAAGACAACTTTCTAACAACAAGGTTTTTCTCGTCTTTCAGTCGGTCGCGAAATATTAATTTCCTTTAATGGCTGAAAAGGTGAATAATATTCATGAACTTGTTGAAGAGATTGTTCTACCGGACCTAAAATAAACTTTCCAGTTTTCGATTTTTCGTTCGCGTGACGCACGCGACAATATAATTATCGAATGAAAATTGGTTTCTTCATTCTGTATTTATTACTGATCTCCTCCGTGTGTGCGGATGCGGAACGGGGTGTGGAAGAAGGCACGCCCCCAACCGTACACACAATTTTAAACACTCAAGACAGCTGGGAAACAGCATTTTCTTCTGTTAAAATTGCTGTTGTTCACGCGCAGGAGGAGGATAAATGAAATGGTTCCGGTTTCTCGACCGATCCGAATTTTCATGCCTGATCATAATCTTTTTTATAAGCTCTTGGCAAAAAAGTTGTATCAATTTAAGCCCTTATCTAAATAATCGCCTGCATCTGCCCGCGTAATTTGCAAATTCAGCAGTTGAAAGAAATAAATTTTTCAAAATATTTCAACAAAACCATATCATGTGACACCTCATTGGAACGAGCTCATCGAGCTCGTTCCAATGAGTGGTCACATGATATGGTTTTGTTGATTTTTTTTTTAAAATTTAAAAAAAATAGTAATTAAAATAAGAAATGTTGATATCGTCTGCGTTGGGTAAAGGGTTAAAACGATAATTATAGGCTTGGTGTCAGATACAAGAACACCGCGAAAATAGGCAATACAATTTAATCCTTCGCCTAAACCCGAAAGCAGACGACAGTGGATAAAAAATCGCTATTCATATTTCATTATTTTTCATATTTGCCCCCAAAACATAGCTTATGACCCCTTCATTGGAACGAGCTCTGAGCTGTCTGTTATTTTCGTTTATTAAAAGTTACAAAAGGAAACTTGATTTTTTTATGCCAAGCTACTTAGAAGCAACTGTTTCACAGATAATCCGTCATTTAATGATGACTTCTGCTCTTTGTTTACCTGATGTATTTTTTACGTAAATTTGGATGTTTTTATTCCTGTCAGGAAATAAATAGAAAATCTTACTTCCTCGACTTTTATTTAAGAGGAAGCCGAGAGGTCCTCGGTTCGAATCCCACCTGCGGCAAACCGCGTTGTGTCCTTGGGCAAGACACTTCACCCCCACTGCCCACATGGGGGCACGGTGACGTTGTGTACTAAGGCGTATTGCACGTCGATGGTGCACTTGTCTTCAACCAATGCTAACCCTGCTTGTTGTGTGGAGTTGGTATGTTGAGGAGCTGACAGTTGCTAACCGTTGCTCGGTGGTTCTCTCCGGGTACTCCGGCTTCCTCCACCCTTAAAACTGTCACGGTCCTGGTTGGCCATTGTGCAGAAATATGTGACCTTAAGCACCAATAAATAAATAAATAAATAAATAAATAAATAAATAAATAAATAAATAAATAAATAAATTTAAGAGGACAATGTCTTCATTATGTCGTCGCCTGAGTGCTAGAATGTTCTATGTCCCATAGGAACAGAGTACTCCCATAGGGGACAGAGTATTCCCATAGGGGACAGAGTACTCTCATAGGGGACAGAGTACTCCCATAGGGGAAAGAGTACTCCCATAGGGGACAGAGTACTCCCATAGGGGACAGAGTACTCGCATAGGGGACAGAGTATCCCCATAGGGGACAGAATACTCCCATAGGGGACAGAGTACTCCCATAGGGAACAGAGTACTCCCATAGGGGATATAGTACTCCCATGGGGGATAGCGTACTCCCATAGGGGATAGAGTACTCCCATAGGGGGCAGAGTACTCCCATAGGGGATAGAGTACCCCCATAGGGGACAGAGTACTCCCATAGGGGACAGAGTACCCCCATAGGGATAGAGTACTCCCATAGGAGAGGGAGTACTCCCATGGGGACAGAGTACTCCCATATGGGATACAGTACTCCCATAGGGGCAGAGTACTCCCATAGGGGACAGAGTACTCCCATAGGGGATATAGTACTCCCATGGGGGATAGAGTACTCCCATAGGGGATAGAGTACTCCCATAGGGGACAGAGTACTCCCATAGGAGATAGAGTACCCCCATAGGGGACAGAGTACTCCGCCATAGGGGACAGAGTACCCCCATAGGAGATAGAGTACTCCCATAGGAGACAGAGTACTCCCATGGGGACAGAGTACTCCCATAGGGAATACATTACTCCCATAGGGGACAGAGTACTCCCATACGGGACAGAGTACTCCCATAGGGGACATAGAACATTCTAGAACCCAGGCGACGATGCGCTCACTGTTGATATAACGAACAGAAAAGGGTTACAGAACATTAAAAGATGGTAAAAGTACTGTTTTCTTGTTGTTATAGCCTTCAACTGAGAATAATAGTTGAATGTTCAAACAGATTGGTAAAAACATTGTAAAAAACACAGCTTCTCTGTTTTTATACTATTCTACGGGAAAGTGCATGATGTTTGTGAAATTTGTTAACATTTCGAAATTTCATTTTTTTATATGAAATTCCCATACACCTATTGTTAAATTTGCTGACAGCTTTAGGAAATTAAGGGGAGCTAACTTTCCTGTTGATCTATTTCAATGACTAAAATTTTAGCCATGGCTGGCCGTTTAATTGCGTTACGTTAGGTAAAGGATTCATTCTTTGAATAAAACATCACTGTTGGAGATGACGAAAGCCAACAGAGAGCTCAATGTGCAATCGTTTCGATTTGCCTTAGTTTGTGAAACGATTTACAAATGTTGCAGAGCAACCAAAGACTGGATGATGGACGAAAAGATGGAAGTAAACCAAGAAAAATCCATTAGTTACAATGAGACGATGTGGGTCAGTGTGTTGGAGAACTATTTGTTCAGTATCTCAGGACGCAGGGTAAGGGGGGGGGTCAGACCCCGTATTTTTTACTCCTCCGCTATCCTATTATGAGTGGGAAACTATGGTGTCTGTCCCAGCAGCTGTGCTCTGTTTTTGTCATTTACTAGTCTAAGGGAGAGAACTCTAATTTGGGGGTGTTCCGTTATGACGGACGAACGGACAAACTAAACACCAGTACTTCTGTTGCTCATCTTTCGGCCGCAGCTGAGAAAGTCTCGAAACTTCCTTTTGACTGTTGCCATAAAATCAGAGAATGGAATATACAAAGAATGTAAACTAATTCACACAATTTGTCATATTTTTTTTTAAATTTTATTTATTTTTTTTTGTCATTTTTTTAATTATCTTTTCTTTTTTTTCTTCTTTTTTTTGTTTAATGTTTGTCTGTATTCCAATTAGTGTTATAATATGAAGCAATCATTCCGCATTGTAACTATAAAAAAATTAAACTTCGTTGCCGTGGAACAAATATTTCACAGATTTCATTGACATGGAATGTTGATGAAAAGAAAACAAGTTATCCCATGAAATAAGATTTATAAAATCGAAATTCTGTGAAAAATGAAATGATTTGATGGAGTTCCGAACATGTTTTACAATTTACAGATTGAAAATTGTGTCCATATCATGCCCAAGGAAACTAAATTCTATAATATTCTTTGATAACGAAAAAATAGATTAATTCTAAATATGATTCTGCGAAGTATTTTAATACAATTACGTACTGAAAATTTGATCAATTTTATATTAGTTTATTGAGCAGGTTTGACGTATTTCGTTCGTTGACGAAATTTGCGAATCTCGAGTGGAGAACGGTAGCGAACGCACCTCTTCTTGGTGTCGAGATTTAAAAAAAAAACTTTTCTTTTGATAAGATAAGTTTGAATGATAAGAATACGCCAGTGATGGCGTAACTAAAATTAGTGTGTGTGTTGGCGTGTGGGGAGGGGGAGCAACAATCCAACTAGTTTTCCCGTTCGGTTTCGGTTTTTGCGGCAAACCGGAAAACAGAAACGTAAGACCCCATCAAAACGGCTTAACTGTGGTTGTGCATAAACCAGTCAAACTATCTTACAGCCTGGGAACGGGGTTAATGGCCCTTATGATTTTTACTCAGATTTTCCGGCAAAGTGGCTAATGCGTCGTGTTCTCATTGTCACATTTCTCCCTTGTTGACTCGGACGGGTCAATAAGGGTGAAACTTTGACAATGAGAAAACAACAAAGGTAAGATGAACACTTTTCATATGTTACCAGGGCCGCATTATTCATAAGACTAACTAGGCTTAAGCCTAGGGGTCCGCAGGGACAGGGGGCGCGCCATTTATTTTTATTTATTTTTTTTTTTTTTTGGCTGATGCTCTGTTACCAGCGCCTTAGGGCTCCAATGGTTAAGGCATTTTGCCATCTGCGCCATATCGATACATGTACATTTATTTATTATTTATTTATTTATTGGTGTTTAAGGTCTCATATTTCTGCACAATGGCTAATCATGACCATGACCGTTTTACGGGTGGAGGAAGCCGGAGTACACGGAAAGAACCACCGAGCAACAGCTCCCCAACATACTAACTCCACACAAGCAGGGTTAGCATTGGTTGAAGACAAGAGCACCATCAACGCGCAGTACGCCTTAGTACACGACGTCACCGTTCCCCCAAATGGACAATGGGGGTGAAGTGTCTTGCCCAAGGACACAACGCGGTTGCGGCAGGTGGGATTCGAACCGAGGACCTCTCGGCTTGCAGCCTGCACCTCTACCTACTGAGCCACCGCGCCTCCCGATACATGTACATAAGTATTTATCCATATATATACTCTCATAAGTATATTATATATATATTTATATACAGTACATTATTTTAATGCTTATTTAAATAATATGTCAAGTTGTGAGTAGAATTCTTCAGGAGACCCGCAAAATGGATATAGTGCTATGTACTGCGGCACCGTGCCTATCGTACCAGGGCCAGGCTGTCAGCTGTACTGGGATGAAAGATTAAAGTGACGGAGGGGGCCCAGCCCTGAAGTACCTAAATGCCTAGGGGTCCGTCCATAGGTTAATACGGCACTGTGTGTTATCCTAATTTATGTTTTTATTCTGATCCCCAAGAACCCCTATGAATGATCAAAGAGAAGTTAGACTGAACCCAAGGGAGATAATTACAGATAGGATTTTTTTGTGGTGAGCTGCCTGGAGTGTTATTTATTATATATTCCTAACCCTTTACCCAACGAATCGGAAACATCCGCCCGCGTAATATGCAAATTCAGAAGCTGAAAAAACATTATTTTTTTTTTAAAATGTCAGCAAAACTATATCATGTGACCCCTGTTTGGAACGAGCTGGTCAAGCTCGTTCCAATGAGGGGTCGCGTGATATGGTTTTGTTGAACTTTTTTGAATTTTTTTATAAAATGATATTTAAAATAATAAATTTTGATATTTCCTCTGCGTTGTGTAAAGGGTTAACACACAAAAAACGGACCCGAAATCGAATGTTTTCCCTGAAACAGAACTGAAACCGATTCTGAAAAATGAAAACCTCTCTGGTCTAAATCCAATCAGATCATTTCAAAATGTTTCCCCCAAAATATGCGATTTTTCAACAATAGCATTCAAAATATAACTTAGGAAAATGCACATAACTAAAATAAAAATCAACCTTGTAAGTTATCATATTCCAATATAAGCAGAAATAGCTTTAGTAATCCTTTTTTTCTAAACGTAACAAACATAATCGGAAAACTTGAAAAAAAAATTGTTTAATTTTGGCCACAAAAACATAGTATATATAATCACCCCCCCCCCCCCCCCCCCCCCCCCACCCTCTCTCCCCTCGCTGTAACGTGCTCTTTGAATTTGTTTAAACGAGGGGCATAAGCTGTGTTTTGGGGACAAAACATGAAAAATGTCGTGTCAGGCAAACAGTTCATTGAAAGACGTCCATTGGTGATTTATTATTCATCGAAAGTGGGGGAGAGGTATATGACTTAAGCAGTAAAATCAGTATACATATATATTTTGGGTACTCCGGCTTCCTCCACCCGTAAAATTATACGACACGAGGTGACCTTGGCCGTTGAAAGTGTCGTTAAACCCAAATAATCAAATATATAAATAAATAAATACATAGGAAAAAATCATCAAAGTTCAAAACAAATACAACGAAATTATTGAATTTATTCCTGCTAGCGCTTTCACCGCTCTCTCTCTCTGCGGATCTTCAGGCATGAATTTCGTTGTATTTGTTTTGAACTTTGATGATTTTTTTCTTTTTACTACAAGCACAATAATTTGTTTATAAACTTCTAATAAATACATATATATTTGTAGGTGGACTGGCCGATCGAAATGTGGAGAAAATGAGATATGGACAGATGCTGCATATAAAAGATGGAAGTATAGGTTCCCAAGTATATAAAAGGGCGCATCTCAACCACTCAAAATTTCCATCTAGTTTCAAGGGATTGAAGAGAGGATGCATACCCCCTCCCCCCCCCCCCCTTACCACATTATATATCCTGTGAAACTATACTGAACTTAAAAAGTGTGACAATGTCCCTGTCAGTTTTTAGTTTTCTAATCAAACGAAGTAATGGTTGGTACAAATAAAAGGAAGAAGAGTTTGTGGGATATGAAAAGCAGACGACACTTGTAAAAAAAATTCTTGAATAAATCATTTTTTTTCATTTTTTGTCTCAAAAACATAGGTTATGATCCCTCATTGGAACGAGCTCGACGAGCTCGTTCCAATGGGGAGTCATAACCTATGTTTCTGAGACAAAAAATGAAAAAAATAATAAAAATTAACTGGCGATTTTTGAGAATAGTGCTAGCCGGTTTTGGACGTTACGTTGGGTAAAGAGTTAAAATAGGCCTATTTTCCTTTCATTAATTTTCGTCCGTTTCAATACACGTGGCACCAGTTTTAATCCTGGAGGGGTCTCCTCCAGACGCGTAGTCAGGAGTCTATAATAGGAGGTGGCCCAGCCGGTTTCAGGGGGGCAAAAATGATATTTGGAAGGCCCTTGAAGAGATGGGGTCAAGAGCCCTCCCCAAGTCTTAGCTAAATCCCTCCATTCGACGAAGGCATGCCTTGATGATGAAGTTGGAACATTAGTCAGTTTTGACTTGAGTGAGCACAGTCGTGACAAAACATACGACACCCCCACCTCTAATCGGTCATCTTTGCGACGCCCCTGGAACTGACAAGGGATTTACTTGCAGCAGATGTTAGTCCGACCCTGGAACTGGCAAGGGATTTACTTGCAGCAGATGTTAGTCCAGTGGATCTGATCAAATTACAAACATATTGCAAAGAAGGAGTTAATTTTGAATTCTCAATTATTTCAATTTTTTTATTGGATGAGACTTATTGGACAAACACCTCATATTGCCTTTTTGAACGATCTGCGGTCTTCTCTGGATTTCGACAATGACGAAATTAAAATCGTGACTGATGTTCCACAATAACAAGTCGGTAGGATATTAAGAAATCGTCGTTGTTTTTATAAGGCATCTGGCTCGTGTAAATTTTGTTTATTTGACCAGAATTAGGATATGTCTTCCAACGAACCCCATCGATCAGATATTTATTAGATATTGGGTGGGAAATACGATATCGCGGAACGGGAGATGGACTGCTTGTGTTTGTGACTTGCCTCTCATGGGCTTGTCATTATTATGTATGAAGATGAATTAATATATTGCGAACATACCGATTTGAGCTTAATATTTTGTTTCGCTTAATGTTTTCAGTGCTTCTATCAGGGTTAATGTTTTTTGGGTGGATACGCTTTTTAAAGTTCAACAACAGAATTCTCGTCATATCCGGTTGGTGAACTGTTACAATTTTAGATCCTTTCTTCGGTAACTGTTTCTGAAGTGCGGTACAACTGGTGTGGACTTGAAATATATTTGCATCAAACTCGCGAAGATGCATGCCTGAAGGGAATAATCCTCTTCACCCTTATGTAAAAATTAGAACTGGGGGGGGGGGGGGGGATTTCAGAGTCGGTGTCGGTTCTGTTTCTAGAAAAAAAACTCAGTTTCAGTTCAGTTTTTCTTTCTGTTAACCCTTTACTCAACGTAACGGTCGAAAACGGCCAGCGCTATTCTCAAAAATCGCCAACTAATTTTCATTATTTTTTTCATTTTTTGTCTCAAAAACATAGGTTATGACCCCCTCTTTGGAACGAGCTCGTTGAGCTCGTTCCAAAGAGGGGTCATAACCTATGCTTTTGAGGCAAAGAATGAAAAACATCAGTTATTCAAGATTTTTTTTACAAGTGTCGTCTGCTTTTCATGTTAAGTAAAGGGTTAAGATCATATAGTAACAGTTCAGGCTCCTTAACATAGAAAAAAGTCTGTAATAGTTTGTATGACATCACTGACCACAAAACGTCCTGTCTGTAAGTAACTCATTTAGTTTAAACAGTATTTATTTCAGAACAAATTTCACAAAAATATTACAAGGAACAATCAAAGCAGTAAGACATTAATAAATCAGAACTGAAAGGGATTCAGCAGTGAGCTTAAAGCTTATACGAGGCTGTCTCCGGACATCATTGTAAAAACGATTTAAAATGGCTGATACAGGTGAACTATTTGTTCTTTCTTTCAAATATTTACACATATTTGTTTCAGAGAAATGGAAACGTAATAAGGTAAACTAACTGGCAGAGAAAGTGGGGTGGTAAAGTTGGGGAGGAAAGGTGGATCAACCAAGGAAGGGGTAGTATGACCAGTCGGAGGGTTGGGTAGCTCATTTGTGTTCAGTCTAACTTCCCTTCAGTCATTCTTACGGGTTCTGTGGGATCGGTTACTGAGAATATTCGGGGCCGTATTATTCATAAGACTGACTAGGCTGAAGCCTAGGGGGCCCGCCAATTTTTTTTTTTTTTGGTTGGCTGAGGCACTGTTACCATCTCCAATGGTCAAGGGCGTTTTACACTCTGCGCTGTAGTGATACATGTACATATGTATTTATCTATATATATACTCTCATAAGTATACTATATATATATTTACATACAGTACTTTATTTTATTGCTTATTTAGTAAATATATCAAGTTGTGAGTAAAATTCTTCAGGAGACCCGCAAAATGGATATAGGGCTATGTCCTGCGGTATAGTGCCTACCGTACCAGAGTCAGGCTGCCAGCTGTATTGGGGTGAACGTACCTAAAAGCCTAGGGGCCCGGTCATGGGTTAATACGGCACTGAGCATATTCAGTCAGAAAAATAAAATTAATGTAACAATTGAATAAAGTTCATCTAATTTATGTTGTGTGTTGTCATTGTTACATGTCCTCCCTTATTGGCTCGTCCGGTGGACGAGTCAATGAAGGAAAAAAATTGACAATGACAACACGACGTATGCACCCCTTTGCCGGATAGACTGCGTTACGAGAGTCCATAGAGGGCCACTAGACCAGTTCCCTCCCAGTAAGATAGTGTAATCAGTTTATAAACAAACTGTTTTTTTTTTGCAGGGTCTTGCGGGTCGGTTTTCTGGAGAAACCGGAACCGACCCCCCCCCCCCCCCCACCCCCCCAAAAAAAAAAAACAAAAAAACAAACAAAAACAAAAAAACCCCGCTCAGCTCTAATGGACACCCCCACTCCACCTCACCATGAGCGACGCCCGTGCGTCATTATGAAACTTGCTCACTATTTTTCCATTTCTTAGAAACGAAACAAGATATGAATATGTCACGTAAGGTCACATAATTGGGCTTTGAAATCCATCCCAGTTTTATGGATTATTAATCTGCTGGCATGGATTGTAATAAACTCTCGGTCAGATCGCCGAAGTTAAGCAGCGTCTAGCCCGGTTAGTCCTTGGATGGATGACCGTCAGGGCGATCGATTCTTGGCGTTGGGTCCTTGGGCAAGGCACACTGCAAAAAATATAGGTTCTCTTTAGAACCAAAACTGGTTCTAATCTTGTCCCTGAGATGGAACCAGTTCTGTTTAAAAAGTATTTATTTCAAATCAAATAAATTTATAAAGATTAACATTAAATATTAACAGAATTAAACATAAATTGAGGGGGTTTCAGCCGTAAGTTTAGAGCTTATACGAGGTTTCTCAAATCATTATTAAGCAAGGGAGACATGAACAGCTGGCATATCGAACCAGTTTTGGTTCTATACAGAACCAAAACTGGTTTGGTATGCCAACTGTTCATATCTCCTTTGTTTCAAAATGTTTGGCGACTGCGTTGAATAAGCTCCAAGTTTATTGCTGAATCTACTTCAGTTCATGTAATATTCTGTTAAAATTGAATGTTAATCTTGGTAAATTTATTTGATTTGAAATAAATACTGTTTTAAACAGAGCTGGTTCTAAAGAGAACCTATATTTTTTGCAGTGCACTTCACGCCGATTGTCCAGATGGGGGCACGGTGACGCCGTGTATTAAGGCGTACTGCATGTCGATGGTGCGCATGTCTTCAACCAATCTAACCCTGCCCGTGCTGCAGTCTGGAGTAACGATGTTGGGGAGCTGGCAGCTGCTCGTCGTTGCTGTGATTCTCCTCGGGTACTCCGGCTTCCTCCACCCGTAAAACTGTCACCGATACGATATGGCCTTGGCTGTTAAAGTGTCGTTAAACCCTAATAAATAAATAAATAAATAAATAAATAAATAAATAAATAAATAAATAAATAAATAAATAAATAAATAAATAACAAACTCTCGGGCCACCAGTCTAATTCTGCAAGGAGTGCGACGCTGTTGTGAACTGTTTGTTTACCCATTTATCGTGGAGTCTGCGCGCCGACTACCGTTGATGAAATGTACTTTCCCTTTACTCACAACGATAATGCAGATATTCTTTTGTTCCCAAGTTATGATTACCAATCAATAAGTATTGAAATCGCCATGAAAACACCAATATATTAACACAGTCGGTGAAACTACGCGACGTTATCCCCAAACTACAACCGTGTGGAGTCTTCATTACTCATGGTAATGTCACCAAAAGCTCGGTCAAATCGAGTCTTGGTTGAGCAATATTTCTTGCGTTAATTCAAAGAAAATTAATGTTTATGGCATTTTTGGATTCAATCGTCATTACTCATGGTAATGACGATTGAATCCCAAAATGCTATAAACATTAATTTATGGATTCAATCGTCTGGAATGTATTATTTGGTCGGAAAAGCAAACAGTGGATTCGCCTTCCAACGAGCAGAACTTCGAGATGTGCAATATACCGAAAAACCGAAGTGACACCGAAAACATGGGGATAACGAAAAATCGAACCAAATGTCACTGAATACCGAAATCATCTGTATTTTCAAATTTCCTTACATTTCTATTTATCAGGCCTTGTTGAGGCCTGGTAATAGTTGAAGTGTTCATTTTCATGAAAGAAGTGGCCGATCTTCTCTTCAATTTTTGTACATGTCCAGATGGTTTAGCAGTGATTTCTAGTCAAGTCTTGGCTGCCCTTTCAGGCAGCCAAGACTTGACAAGAAATCACTGCCCAGGTGATTTGTCTTTTATCAGCAGGACCACATAATTATGGCATGTTAATAGCACAAGCCCTAAGATCTCAGAAGCCTGGTATAGACCTTTAAAGGTTAAGGTGTGTTGTGAACAAGTCACAAAATTACTGTAGATATGATTAGTGTTGGCAAAAAAATGCAAATGTTGAGCTCATTAGCAGTGGCATTTGTGGCGATGTGGTAGAATGATACGAGAACAACTTATTCTATATTTTCCTGGGGTGAATACCTCTTTGGTACTAAGCCTGATACCGAATACCGAACTGATACCGTGGTGTACACCCATAAAAATACGAAACCGATACCGAACTTAAAATTCCTGTACCGCCCATCTCCAGCAGAACTATTCCATACGAATGAATCTAAAGAATAGGCGGCGGCGGCGGACTATTAATAGCTAGAATGGTTCCAGTCCATAATAGCGTCGAATTCTTTACAAAATTTGACAACAGATTGGGTCTGTACATGTGGCGACGGCGACAAAACGAATACATGAACATGATTGAAGCCAGCAATTTTTTAGTGGGATCGCCCAGAATGAAACTCAAGGATGAGCAGGTCTGGCAACTAAAAAGACTGAAATCTTGACAAGAGGTCCAGCCTTGGCCAAAGCTCAAGTTGGAGGAGATTATGGGAGGGGTGACCCCCTCCCATAATCTCCTCCAGTTTGACCTTTGGCAATCGGTGGTGGTCCGGTGGGGAGTGGGGGTGGTGGGGGGGGGGGGGGGCTCCCCCGGAAAAAATCTTCAATATTTCATGATATCAGTAGTGATCAAAGCTTTCATACTGAATGAAAGTGGATCAAGTTCAATGTAGGCATGTATTTGACTGGTGTGGAGAATATCGGCCGCGGACCTTTAAGACTCGGGGAGGGGGTCGTACGACCCCCATGATCCTTCCTGGCTACACCCTTGTTGAATATAAAACATTTACTTTAATTTAATTTAATCTTATTTGTTTTACAAGGATTGGCGAACAAGTTATCCAAATCTTCGTTTTTATTTAATCTTATTTGTTTTTGAAGGATTAGCGAACAAGTTATGCAACTTATATTAACGCCTCTCCTTGGCCCAATGGCGTAGGTGTGTGGGATGACCTTCATAGCGGAAACTTCGTGGCATAGCTCTTCTCTAATACTACGAAGGGATCTTTAGCCTGCACGGAGTGTGTCTCTCTCCGCGCAGAGGAGAGCCATTTTACATCCCCACCCGATTGGACGGTACGCTGTGACAGCATCAACCCCCACAAATGATGCTGACAGAGAGTGTTCGGACACTTCGAGAACTTTCCCCGACCGGGGATCGATCCCGGGACCTCTGGCATGAGAGACCAGCGCCCTTATCCACTCGGCCACCACTCTTAAAACATTTATTTCTAAATTAAACTATCTGTACAGTTTCCATTATAGATGTATCTCTTCTAGTATTTACTACTGTATCTATAAACTTTACTCCAGCGTGTAGGGCACATAGATTTATAGCTATTTACAGCCAATTTACTGCTTTTTACCTAAAAGTTATGGCGAGGTTTATATACAGAGAAAACAGATGAATTGTAATATCAACAAACGGCCGCTTTTTAAATAAACAGTCAGCTTATTGCCATTCTGATGACCCCTTTTGTACGAAACTTTAAAGAAGGGACAAAAAATCTTAAGGGTTGTCTCTTTCAGAATTTTTGTTTGGCTGGAGACAATTAAATTTTATTTTGCATCAGCCGTTCAAGATGGATTCTGTCCATCCCCCCTCGGAGCTATAAATTGGCGTTTGTGTTTTTGTTAAAGTTAACTTGTACAGTGGGAGAATGGTCAGGCCCAATTGAGCAAAAGTGGGGGTTTGATGCGTGTAAAGAAAACACTCATATTTAGAAGATAAATATATTCTCACGTAACATTGCGCCCGCTTATTTATGTGAAGGAAATATTCGAATGCACAGCATGTGAGATCGAGATCATTGTTTCGCGAGCTAATTTTATTTATACACCTTCAAGCGGAATTCTATTACCCCGTGAGTTCCTCAAAAACTAATCTCAAAGAAAAACATCTGTATATTTATAAAATAAATAACGTCGACAAATTCCTCTCAGACTTGTCCCATATTTCATATTAAATTGAGTGTGGACAATGTATTAGTTAAGGTAACAAACAGTTGTTTATAATCTAAATACTAAATAAATATCCTACAATACGATATTGAACTGATCCATTTAAATATACACAGTGGAATAATAAAATCATGTTTGATAAATAAATATATTAGACAAATAAACTAACAATTACTCCATATATCGGTGTGTAATTTGCCGTTGGACGTTTTAATTTTGACATCTGGATATTTTCAGAGAATTAAATGGTGTTTGAATCAAGGTTTTCCACGTCACTTTCATAATTTCAACGGCACGTAAATCTGTTTTATTAGAAATGACAGCTCGGTTTTTTTTCGTTAACTGAGTTGTAAACAGAAGCACTGGAGGCCATATTTAGCGGACGGGTGAACAGCACGATCTGAATGGAGCCAATATTATAAAACTTTTAAAATTGTATTTTTTTCTAGAATTGTATTTTCTACCTATTAATATCACCGACTAAAATGAAATATTAGCAAATTAAAAGATATGGCAATTTGCCAACTGGCAAATTGCCACATCTTTGAAAATGCTAATAGTTCATTTCAACCCATTTAAGATCGTAACTAGAAAATACAATTCTAGAAAATACAGTTGTAAAAGTTTTATAGTACTGTCCCCTGGCCTCGAATCACTCACACAACTGGTAGCTTCCAACACACTGTTTTTTTACATTGACGACAGAACACACCTTTCCACTCTCTCCACCTCATCACACAGATTTTGGCAAACACAACCCTATATTCATTCAATTTATTACCTCTTGAAGAAAATACACTGAATAAAATATTGGTCGCATGTGACCAATGTCTTTATATTTGGTGATTCATATACTACCGTCCAGTTTCGGAAGCACTGGAGGCCATATTTAGCGGATGGGTGTACAGCAAGATCTGCCTCGAATCACTGACACCACTCGTCCCCTGAGTTCCAATGTGTTCTATGTGCCAGAATGCACATAGAGCACATCGGAACTCAGAGGACGCACTGGTAGCATACAATATACCGGGGCTTTTTTTTTACATTGGCGACAGTACAAACCTTTCCCCTCTCCACACCTCATCACGCAGATTTGGGCAAAAACAACCCTATATCCATTTTGTTTATCATCTCTTGAAAAAATACACAAATATTGATCACATTAAATTTGGTGATTCCTGTACCATCGTCCAGTTTTGCACTACATAAAATAGACATACTTTTACCCCCCCCCCCCCCCCCACCCAATTTTTATCTTCTTTCACATTTTCCAAAAGACAGTTATCACCAACATTTTATAATTTTTTCAAAAACATGCACTTTAACATTTTAGTCACATTTACAAGCTCAGTTCATTTTCCACCAACTGGAAAATCAGGGAACTTCTATCCTCCATTAAATGTTGGGATGCAAACCACTAGAGGCGCTTTTTGCAGGAAAACAGTGTATTATAACCCATACCCATCGGGTCGAGATTTTTAAACCCATTACCCAATGCAGACGATATCAAAAATTATTATTTTAAATATAATTTTTTTAAATTTTTCAAAAAATTTCAACAAAACCATATCATGTGACCCCTCATTGGAACGAGCTCAATGAGCTCGTTCCCATGAGGGGGTCACATGATATGGTTTTGTTGAAATATTTTTAAAAATTTAATTTTTTCAACTGCTCAATTTGCATATTACGCGGGCGGATGCAGGCGATTCGTTGGGTAAAGGGTTAAATAAAATATTGGGAGCGCGGTGGCTCAGTGGTTACGGCATTGAAATTCAAACCGCGTGGTTTACGGTTCCATCCCAGCCAGGGGCAACTGCGTTGTGTCCTTGGGCAAGGTACTTACTCCCGATTGCCCACGTGGGGGTACGGTGTCGCTGTGTACTAAAAGGTACTGCACGTCGGTGGTGCACTTTTCTTCAACCAAAGCTAACCCTGTTAGACGGGAGTTAGTACGTTGGGGAGTCTGGCAGTTGCTCGCCGTTGCTCGGTGGTTCTCTCCGAGTACTCCGGCTTCCTCTACCCGTACAACTGTCCAATACGAGGTGACCCTTGCTGTCGGGAGTGTAGTTAAACCCTTATAAATAAATAAATAAATAAATAAATAAATAAATAAATAAATAAATAAATAAATAAATAAATAAATTCAGAATTCTCGCATTTCTTTTTCGACAAGTGAGATTCTAGAATGGGAAGGAAAGCTGGTTGTGGATGTGAAGAAATAGATGATATTAAAACTGGTGCATAGAATACTAGACATATAGACTCCGAATGTACAGGGGTGGAACCGGGGTGGGGTCATGGGGACTGGTCTCATCCACCGAATTTGAAGAATTGCAATTATTATTATATTAAAAAATATCTGGAAGTTTAAAGTCCGTTAAAATGGTCTGTTCGTAATTATCTTTCAAAAATTGTCACGGCACGATCGCGGAATATGTTTTGAAAAAGAGAATTCTTGAACTGTAAACTGGGGGAAAACGGACAATACAATGATACGATGATTTTATTCATTTTAACAAGTATCCTGGCTTGTCTGTGGAATTCGTCTCCCACACTGGCGCGAATTTGGCATAAACGCGAGTATTGGGGTACAAATTTAATAATATTCAGCCGGAACTTCAGCGTTCCTACCCAACCCTAGTACCCAAGGGATGTGGCGACATGGGGGGGGGGGGGGGGCTGTGTTCCCCCCTCCCCCCAATCCTGGCCAAAATTTCCTATAGTTGGAAATTCGGAGGGCAAGTCATGATTAGTTGGAAATTACATCTATCCATTTTATCTATTTTATAGCTTCTTTGGTGATGCTGATGTATCCTTTACTTCCCAAAGTTTCAAATCGGCAAAAATTCCAACTGTTACTATTTACAACCACGGTGTTCGCAATATCGAGCTTCGTAAGTATGCATGATGTCAGTCGGTATTAGATTTTTATAGTACGTTCACTTATCGTAATAGAAAAAAATCCTCGAAATGCAATTTAAGAAAATCACATCATGATTGAGCTTGGGCATTTGCTTTGCACACATTCAATTCCCAGAATAATACCAAATAATAATAACCGGATAATTCTATCATAAATGTGATGGCATTTCAGTTGCTAGAATAAATTTTATGTCCCCTTTCATGGCTTCGTTTTCAAAAGTTTTCTCGGTAGTGAATTTTCAACTAGGGGGGGGGGGGACCGGTTCCTCCCTCTAGTTGGAAATTCACTACCCTACACCCCCCCCCCCCCCAATCGGAAACCCTCTAGTCATGTCCCTGCCTGACTGTCAGCATAATCCGTATTTTATGTTGGTCTCCTTCATCTGAAGTTGATGGTCATATATCGTCCTCACATTTTAGGTAACTTTTTTTTTTCTTTTTTTTTTGAGGCAACCGCGTTGTGTCCTTGGGCAAGACACTTCATCTCCATTGCCCGCGTGGGGGCACGATGACGCCGTGTACTAAGGCGTACTGCACGTCGATGGTACGCATGTCTTCAACCAATGTAACCCTGCCTGTGCTGCAGTGCGGAGTTACGTCGTTCTCTCCGGGTACTCCGGCTTCCTCCACCCGTAAAACTGTCACGGTCATGATTAGCCATTGTGCATAAATATGTGACCTTAAACATCAATAAAAAAAATAAAATTAATTTTTTAGCACAAATTATTTAGATATGATATGGCCTATTTGCAATAATTCATCCCGGAAAGTAAAAATTATCATGTTCTGTTTCTAAAACATGGATTAAGACCTCAAAGTGAAAAAAAGAAAAGAAATAAAAACTTAAAATAGTAGGGTTATTATTTATATCGCAGAAGCGCGGATTTGGCCAATAAAATTTTTTTTTGGAAAGTGGTCCTTCTCCCACGGCTTCATTTGGACGACGTAAAAACAATGAAGCTTCTCGCTTTTCGGGGAGACAAACTCTCACGATAACCTTACATCCTACCGCGTAATTTCAATTCTATATCCGTTTTTGATTTTATCTATATATTTATTCCAACCATCTTTTGTATCCTTTCATTTGTCATTGTAGGAATGCCTAAACGTAAAGATTTTAAAACTTCTTAACGTCAGACGCGTAGCCACGAATCTATGATAAGCGATGCCCTACCCAAGCCATTTTTAGGGGGCAAATATTATACTTAGAATGTCATTGTGTGTGGGGGTGGGTGGGGCTGGCCCTTTGGGCGGGTTCCTGGTTCCAAGAGTAAGCTCCTGGTAAATGAACAGGAAATTTGAAATCTGTTAAAGCATGGCGTTGACACCAACTGAATTCTCCATGTTTTAGACTTTTCTGGCCACACTTAGCCATGTAATATAAACATTTAATCTATTATAACTTATTTGACAGAGCTCCGCGAGCTCTATTTTATCAGACATAGCAGAATAAATACTCAACTTATCACTGCAATACGTGGAAAAGACTAAATTCCTGTTATTTAAATGTTCCGGATAATCGGATATTTTTTATTTGAAAAGTGGTTATTCGATTAGCAGATTTCCTCTGTAGTTAATTTTTAAACAATGGTGGTATATTTCATGTCAGTTCAATGACAGCAACTGGAAGAGTCCACATTCATCACTTGTTGGTACACCAATTAATATTTTCATCGTGCAGCCTTTGGGCTGCACGCTGAAAATATTGATTGGTCTACCACACACATTCACTTACCAACCATGCTACTTAATAAAATTATCATGTGTCATGTTCCTGGGACGGAAAAACGCCCCATCGTGTTCAAAGGGTTAAGTGATGAATCTCTGCACGTTGTTGATATTCTGTTAGAGTCAATGACCTCTCGTGTCCATTATCACGAAGCCAGGCGCCATTATGTAACGGTTAATATCAAATTTTACCCGAACCATACTTAAATCTGCGGGGTGGTATTTACATTTAAAATTCCGCTGACCATTAATTAGGAGTAAAAGCTTCTCACTGATTTCTTGTTTATTTATTCTGCACCTTCACAGGTCAGTAGTGGGTTAGACACGGGTCATAAACTCGAATTTACGACTCACTGTGATATGTTACACTAAACTTAAAGCCTCTATTTGAATTTCACTCGATATATTTGCTAGTGTCTGTATACATCAATTCGCAGAAAAATGAATTGCAATGGAAAAATATAATTTGATGTAGTTCTATGAAATGAAGTAGGTTTATTCGAATGGCTAATAAACCGGATTCCCCGCAGCAACCCTGGGGAGTGAAGCAGTGTTTGTTTACTGTGGGGCCCAGTAACCAATGCCTGGGGTGGAAGTCCTTTAAAAAGGGCAAGACGCGTATAAACTATTGTCTGGTCTTCACTTTACACGATTTGCCATTGTGCAGAAATGTGTGACCTTAAACACCAATAAATAAATAAATAAATAAATAAATAAATAAATAAATAAATAAATAAATAAATAATACACCAGATAATAACCAGTCAGTTAAAGGAAATCGGGTTTTATGTCTCTTTCAAGGAATCCGCGAAATGTAAATTCTGGTGGATTGGAATAGGGCAGTTTATCACTCGCCAATCAACCCCACCACCCATCGTCGTGCGATCTATTGTTTATTAGTTTCAGTTTGACGATACTTCCAACAGTCAGGGTCACACCGTGTCGAACAGTTTTACGCGGTTGGGAGGGGAAGCCAGAGTACCCGGTGAGAACCACCGAATAGCTGCGATGAACTGACAGCCTCTTCAGCTTACTATTGACCCAGTTGACGTTCCGATCAGTATCCTATCACGTTGGTACATAAGTGTAAAATATTTGTATGACCCAGGGGGACGGGGGGGGGGGGGGGCACCAAAAATTTGCAAGACGTGACGTGGGGGTGGGTGGGTCTCTTGAGTGCGCCAAAAATGTGCATTTCCAACTTGTGCAATTTTTTGAATTTTTTAAAAATATATCAATATATCAGCTAATATATACCATCATTTGTGTTTCAAACCTTAAAGATGATGTTGTACATCACACTCTTAACATAAATACAACATCAGGAGGCTTTATATGTGAGAATATTGGGCTTAATCTGGGAAAATGTCACACGTTAGTAGGGGGTGGGTGTCTTGTTCGAAATGTAGAAAATGTGCAGACAATATTTTGGGAAAATTCTCTCTAATGTACTAAATTCAACCCAAGTTATTTATTTATTTATTAACTGATTTGTTTATTTATTTGTTTATTTATTGGTGTTTAACGACACTTTAACAACCAGGGTCATATCGTGTCGGTGACAGGTTTACGAGTGGAGGAAGCCAGTGTACCCGGAGAGAACCACCGAGCAACGACGAGCAGCTGTCAGCTCTTCAACATTATAACCCACGACTGTGCTGCACACTGCACAGCGGTACTGCGTACTACACAGCACAGACAGGGTTAGATTGGCTGAAGACATGTGCACCTCGGCGTGCAGTACGTCTCAGCACACAGCGTCATCGTGCCCCCACGTGGGCAACTAGGGTAAGTTTATTTTGGATTTTAATGGGAGAGTGGGGGGTGTCTGAGAACGGTAGTAGAAAATTTGCACGTAGTGGGTGGGTGGGTGTAAAAAGGAGCCGAATAAAAAAAATAGGACGTCACGTCTTGCAAATTTTTAGTGCCCCCCCCCCCCCGACCCTATGACCAGTCACTTTGAGCAAAAAGGTGGGAACATTTAAGCACTGCTTCGCAAGAAGGTTGTAAGTGTTGAAGACCGTGGTTAAAACAAAAGATTACATATTTTAGTCTTCTTCGATTGTCTCTTGCTTATAACAATTATATCTTGTGTTATAACTTACAGTGTAAGCGGAACTAAAATGAAAGTGGGTAGCGACTAATTATTTTGTTTTGTTAAATTATTGCCGTCCGTGAGGTAATACGGCAGGTGCTGTCACAGAGGGTGTGGAAAATCGTGAGCAGATAGAATAGTAAATCCTGAGCATGTGTTTCTAGTCAAGTGTCGTCTGCCTGAACAGGCAGACGACACTTGACTGGAAACACATGCTGACTATAAGTCTTAAGCAGTGTATGATGTTCAATATACAAAGAATACTTATGGTTTTCAGTGGATACCAAATTATTTCACGAGTGTCTAGCAGGTGAAATATCAATTTACAGAACCGCGGTGGCTCAGTGGTAGACTGTTGGACGTCTAGGCTTGAGGTCCCGAGTTCGATCCCCGTGCGGGACGACCCGCGTTGTGTCCTTCAGCAAGGCACTTTATCCCGGTTGCCTACATGCGGGCACGATGATGCCGTGTGCTAAGGCGTACTGCACGTCGATGGTGCACGTGTCTTCAATCGCTGTAACCCTGCTTGAGCGGAGCTTGAACAGAGTTAGGATGTTGAGGATCTGACGGTTGCTCGTCGATGCTCGGTGGTTCTCTCCGGGGACTCCGGCTTCCTCCACCCGTAAAACTGTCACGGTCACGAGTAGCCATTGTGCATAAGTATGTGACCTTAAACACCAATGAATACATAATAATAAATAAATAAATTTACAGAAACGTGAATGGGTATAAATTTAATACCACAAATAACATAACAACAACAACAACTTTTCAGCATGAAACGGTAAACATATCGTACTTTCATAACATTTTAGCTCGTTTATTTCGCGTTCGTTCATGATTCGCCGGTTGTACCTACAGTACGTGGAGAGTGTATTATCACTAAATCACCCGCAGAGTGGAGATTCCACCCGAGCAATAATTGCAAATTTGTTGCAAAACATCACCAGCACCAGCAAAGTTTCAGCCAATGGACCTCCAGGTTAAACCCGGAGGTCCATTGGCTGAAACATTGCTTGTGTTTTTTGTCGATATATACAAAATTTGAAAGTTATAGCTTGGGTGATAACTCCACTCCGCGGGTAATTTAGTTACATTCCACTCTCCACGTACTGTACAGTGAAAAATGCAATGTCTGTCACGACGAAAAATACGTCTTCATTTTTGCCATTTCCTTATATTTTTAGCGGACGAATATAATAAACTGAAATTTTATTCCCTTCGCCTGCACGAGGTAACGTGGAGCTTAACAACGGCATATTATAATGTCATTAAAATGTTCCATGTCAAAGACCTTATCTGGGTTTTATCTGAGGAATCCGACCCCATACCAACCAATTCTTGTCTGACGCCTCTCTATTAGTCAGTTACAACGTATCAAATAGGCTAACTAGGTTGAGCTTAGGGGTCCCCGAGCTCACAGCGGCCACCGAGGTTTGTTCAAGCAAGGTTCTTCTTTACAGAGACCAAGGGAGCCGCCTCCCCAAGAAAAGTTAGCACCCCCCACCACAAAAAAAAGAAATCAGCTACTTGGGAAGGTCTTAATTTTCTTCTCACAGATCAGCCCGGAATTTCAAGAACAGAGTGTGTGTGGGTTTTATCTGGGGAATCCGACCCCATACCAACCAATTCTGGTCTGACGCTGCTCTATTAGTCAGTTGCAACGTATCAAATAGGCTAACTAGGTTGAGCTTAGGGGTCCCCGAGCCCACAGCGGCCACCGACGTTTGTTCAAACAAGGTTCTTCTTTACAGAGACCAAGGGAGCCGCCTCCCCAAGAAAAGTTAGCACCACCCCCCACCCCACCCCCCCCCCCAAAAAAAAGAAATCAGCTACTTGGGAAGGTCTTAATTTTCTTCTCACAGATCAGCCCGGAATTTCAAGAACAGAGTGTGTGTGGGTTTTATCTGGGGAATCCGACCCCATACCAACCAATTCTGGTCTGACGCTGCTCTATTAGTCAGTTGCAACGTACCAAATAGGCTAACTAGGTTGAGCTTAGGGGTCCCCGAGCTCACAGCGGCCACCGAGGTTTGTTCAAGCAAGGTTCTTCTTTACAGAGACCAAGGGAGCCGCCACCCCAAGAAAAATTAGCACCCCCTCCCCACCCCCACCCCCCCCCCCAAAAAAAAGAAATCAGCTATTTGGGAAAGTCTTAATTTTCTTCTCACAGATCAGCTCCGGAATTTCAAGAACATAGTGTGTGTAACATTATTAATTAGATACGATTTTCTTTTTTCAAAAATGTCCATTATCAAGCTCGGCCGATATCACTTCAAACTCGGTTGATATGACGCCGATCGCTGCCAATATGAATCAAATAAGAGTTGTCCCCTTTGATGCGTAATGGGCGCAACCGGTTTGTCGCCATCGAAAAATTTCACCGCTTTCGCCGAACATGAGGCCTCAGGGAACCATAATCGCCCACCTGATTAAATTGGCTAAAGAAGGATTGAACCCTTTACCCAACGAATCGCTCGCATCCGACCGCGTAATTTGCAAACTCAGCAGCTGAAAAAATATTATTTTTCGAAATATTTCAACAAAACCATATCATGCGACCCCTCGTTGGAACGAGCTCATCGAGCTCGTTTCAACGAGGGAGTCACATGATATGGTTTTGTTGAAATTTTTTGAAAAATTTGAAAAAATGATATTTAAAATAATAAATTTTGACATCGTCTGCGTTAGGTAAAGGGTTAAGGTCACATTCAGCATCTATATATTAATAAAGTTCATTTCATTTTGCGAGAGGAATGTGGGTGGGGTGAGAAGGGTGTGGTGGGCGATTTTGGGTTTTTGCGTAGGATCACTCAAACCCCTTCAAAACGCATTTCGAAGCAAAGAGAAGACAAATCACCCAGTGGATCTTCTCAGACTTCCCACCCCCAACAGGGTGAGAGTTGTTTTTATATTTTTTACAGACACTTCAAATCTTCCAAATCGTCTTTGCAAGCAAAAACGATAATTTTGTCCAAAGGACCCCATCCCGCTCCTCAAGTAGCCTGGTGGTTCCCATTTGTGCAGACGTTAATCTTACCAACTCACATTTACCCTGACTCTCCCAAGTTTTCCTTTGTTTATAGACCTATTTGGCCTCAGTACATCCAATTCAGGCATTTAATCTATTAATTCTTGTTTGACAGAGCTCGTGGAGCTCTGTCAAACACGATATAATAGAATAGATGCTAAGTTTATCTCTAGAATACAGAAAAGTGACACAATCTCTGTTAAATGAATATTCCTGTTAATTGAATAATTTTCATTGGCAAAGTGGCTATTCAATTAACAGGACTCCATTGTACCACCATGTGTCAGCTGTTACAAACGATTTCACATCACGGTAACTTCACATCAGCCTTCGACTTCGTTCTCAGGCTGATACGATGTTACCTCTGTCTGATATTTCGGCCAATATGAAACTAACCAAGTAATAACACCTAACTATTACTTAACGCACGTATTTTTTATCGTTTTTTTTACCACCATGTGTCAGCTGTAAGGTTGATGATCCCATCAGCTAATCCACACAAACTTGTTCTTTCTGACTACACCGTGTGCTAATGCAACGCAGCGTGAGACAGTATCTCGTTACCCCAGAACGTAGAAAAAATCTTGAAGAAATCGTCTAAATTGTTTGATTGTATTTATGAAAAACAGGTGCAAATCCACCTGCAGCCTATCTACTCCGCATGTTTATCTTCTGTGTAATCGACACGATTCATTTCATCTCGGTGTATGTTTCATATCAAAACACATCATTGCGAAAATTGGTTGGATAAAGTGATTCCGAGGGGTAGGAATTGGCATTTTTTGTTCTTGTGTTTCTTGCGTGGACCTCTGTGCGGCATATTGGGTGGACCTGTTTGAAATTTGGATCGAAAGTATGCATTTTCATCTGCAGCGATCGATACCAGAAGGTGTTAGGGCTGCGATTACATTGATAGTGCCAGGCATTAACTTTTCTCATACCAAATAGTTTCTAACCTTCCTTTTTATACAATGTCAATGGCTGTTAGAAAATAAATCACCATAAAAACTTCAAGTCGAGAAATCACTGAAGTAAATAACATTGCAAATATTACGCATTTCCTGATAGAGATTAGATGTTAACGCCTTGCGACTTCAATTATCCTGACGTTCAAACGTCACTGGGAATTCAGTTTCTTCAACGTTTTTCAAAATGCGACGTCAAGCGTCGGAAAGTACAAATAACAAGATATTTTTCACATTAGTGATTATCTGGTTGAGGTCTTGATTATTTTGAGTGGTTTGAATTTGTTCTTCAAAAGTTGTTTTATTATAAATTATTGGAGAGTGCCGAGAGGCACTCTCCAATAATTTGTAATAAATCGAATCTAAATAAACAAAATATTATTTGTGTTTGATTGAATATGAAATATAAGTAAGGGAAGGGTTGACTTTTGCTCTGGTATCCTCATTTTTTTGAAAGCAGGGGTAGTGGCTCCTAGCACTCAAACAATTCAGAAATCTTGATAGCAGGATTATATTAGCATTTTAAGCTGCGATAACATTTGGTTCAACGGTTGCTACTGAGCACTATTCGGGAGAAAATAGGAATTGAGGTTAAAACTTTAAAAAATCGAAAAATAATAACAAAACAAATGACCACAAAGTATCAACGCAAAGGTTTGATTTCGTACGTCATAACACGTACAAAATTATCAAGGGGTTAAGTGTTAAGACACACAAAAAAGGGTGGAGTATGGGGGCTGGAGTCAACTACCCACGTTGTATTCTGTATTTATACCACAATTAAACTTGTATTAAGTGAATGGAGCTGATATTTGTGAAGAAAACTATCACCGTCGGATGGATGAAAACCTTTTTTGGTTGACACTGGTTTGTTTCAAAGCATTACATTCACGCCATAACGTCACTTCGACACGTAACGTCCAATAAGATGCGTTGTTCCATGACGCTGTTGCGCGTAATCCAGATTTCACGCGCATTGTATCTAGTACACCCCCCAATAGACAATAGTTCACTGCTTGGAGTAACGTACGATGTTTATTCCCGAGTGGGATGCGGACGGTTATTTTCACGAGGCGCTAGCCGAGTGAAAATAATCCCCGCATCCCACGAGAGAATAAACATCGTACGTTACTCCAAGCAGTGAACTATTGTGTTTATTATATTTCCCTGATAATATCTGCAACACAAATACCCCTCTTGCGTCATCCAAGAGCAGTTTCCCAAGGTCGCTCAATTTGTTTTGACGGTTAGAAAAATCGGCGCATGAACACAAAAACATGAATGAATGAACTGATAATATGACGTCATCATAAAGAAATGCAATGACGCTCGTTTTCAAATGGAAATTCAAGTGACGGGAGATATGAACTTATGAAGGAAATCAACACATTTTAAAGAAATAATTCAATCAATCACCATGAATGAGTAGTCATGTTCAACTTCTTATAACTTTGTGTGGATGTGTACATAGTTATTGTTCGCTGTCAGTTGGAATATCAAGAAGAATATTTGTCGAAGTGGATTGGGTGTTATCGCTGGATCTCGAGGCGGAACAACTGCAATGGTAAAAGTAGTCCGTCATGACTGGGAGTAGGATATCCCCGTCGGAGTTGAAGAATAACACTTTCGAGGTCGTGGGAGTAGGATATGGTTTTATTTACAAAGGAAAAAGCTGTAGAAATATAATAAATGTCTGTATTTTATACCAAGACCGTATTTCCCCCCAATACAAGTGAAAACGTCTAGACAAAATACAAAACTGTAGCAGCCGCAAGTGCGATAATTTAATTCAGAAAGACAGCGTTTTTTACCTCATTCCTTGCACTCCTCCAAAACTAGTTACACATTACACACGACGAGGCGACGGTTTTTATAACAGTAATTATATGATAAATAAATCACCAACTGAACGAAATCAATCAAACTAGATCATTTTTGCCATGGTGATATTTTAATATTGACCCACCATGCGTTATAGTTCAAGTAGAATAATGAATGGGGATTACGTCGCGCATAACGCAAGAACGAAATTCCATGACGTCATGATCTTCATTCATAACAAATACTCACGGACGCAGAATGATTGTCGAAATATATATGATTGTCTAATTATATGCGAACAGGTCAAGATAGATTGGTTATTAACACCAAGTGGGTTTCAGAGATGGTGTAACAAAACTCAGAACTGGCTTCAGTGACACAAATCATGCACAATTACAAACCAAAATGTCATGACACGATTTAAGCACATCGAATCACATACCTCGTGAGCATTTTACCAGAAACGGTGTAACAAAACATTAACGAGGCTCCACGTTGTGTCATATCGAAAACCCCCAAACCCTCATGCATATCTGACGACCCAACTGAAACACCTGGGCCCATGTTTTTCTTTTTGAAATGTGCTCTCGAGTACTTAGGAGCATTTCATAGGAAATGGTGCACTGAAACATTGGAATAGCGTCCGTGGAAATCATGGTTTGGGTTATTTATTTATTTATTTATTTATTTATTTATTTATTTATTTATTTATTTATTTATTTATTTATTTATGTTTAAGGTCACATACTTCTGAACAATGACTAATTGTAACCACAATCTGGAAATATAGTAAAGTGCAGCCAATCGTTTATATCCATGTTAAACACTTTAGATGACTTACACTCCAGGTATTGGTGAACGGGTTTTATTTTACCAGCAAAACAAGCACTGCGTCACTTCCTTGCTTGGGTTCCCACGGGGAGAAGTACTCGATTCGGGCTGTTGGGGGTTCAACATGACCAAATTGTATTACCCGCACGGTATGTTGTGTCACGACTACTTCGTGTAAATTTTATTTATGCAAAAAATAAATTTCGAAAAAGTCATGTTTTGGGTATTTTTTTACTCTGATACCGACTGACTAATTTTCAAACTGCTTCATCAAGACATGCCTTCAAAGAAGACATGCCTCGGGGGCTGTGGAACGATTTTCAAAGTGTGTGTGTGTGGGGGGGGGGGGGGGTGGATCGGTCGATGGATGGTCGTTGGTATGAAAATTTAAATTCCAGGGTCCCAAAACTCCCATTTCCATGCATCTGAGTGAATAATTTGAGATTTTTCAAGAGATGTATTTGAAAGATTTCACACTTTGAGAGCCGTTAAAAAACGTCGGTAAAGCATACAGGTGAGGTCTATTTATCAGCTTTGGTCGTAACGACCAAAGCTGATAAATAGACCTCACCTGTTTGCTTTACCAGACGTTTACAGCAATTATACTGTCTGTGGATTATCTTGTCTGGGGTGGATTTGGTACTTGTATGTCTGTAAGATTGCGATCTACTTCAGTCAACCGATTTAATAACAGGCTGTTTTCACTTTAGCGTTTGCTGCTACTTACTGCAAAAAATGATCCGAAATCCATCGAAACTGAACCAGTACGAGAGAAACATAGCTAGCGAGAATATGGGGGGGGGGGGGGGGGGGGGGGCTCTGGATCCGCCTCTTGTTTCACCAGTCATTGGTTGTGTTAAAATATATGCATACAAAAAACATGGCCAGGCAAAAAAGTGGAGAGCCCCCCCCCCCCCCCCCCAGTCCCCCCGGTTCCGCCGCCCCTGCTGCCTTGATGTCGTAGTTGGAATATTTAATCAGTCGGGACTTAAGCCATCACAATCGGGATAAACCAGGTGTACTGCCACCCCCTTTCGGTCAACTTCGCAATGACCTTGACTTGACCATTCAGCTAACACTTATGTTACGGCAAAAATTGTGGAATAACTAAAATACCTCATTATTTGCACCCAAAATGTTTTGAGACAAATCATGAAAAATACGGTATTTTGTTAAATCTTTTTAGCACTGGCAGGTTGTCATCTTACGTTAGGTATATAGGGTTAAACTCGGTTTTAACATTCTGAATTCTGTACATTAGGAATCTTGTACCAAAAGCATCAAATCAGCATCAAAAAATCTGAGCTTCTTTTTATTCTTTTCCCCACCAATGGGCACACCCTGGTGGATGCGAGCATGGTGCCTCAGTGGTTAGATTATCGACTTCACTCCGAGAGGTGCGCGCTTCGATCCGGACGAGGGGTAACTGCGTTGTGTCCTTGAATGCCCACATGGTGGCAATGTGTTATAAAGCGTACTGCGCATCGATTGTGCACTTGCTTTCCACCAATGCTAACCCTGCTTGTGTGGAGTTAGTACGTTTGGGAACCTAACAGTTGTTCGCCGCTGCTCGGTGGTTCTCTCTGGGTACTTCGGCTTCCTCCACCCATAAAACTGTCCGACATTAGATGACCCTGGTAGTTGAAGGTCTCTTTAAACCCTAAAAGAACTTCCTTATTTCTGTTCAGAGAGGTCTCGAGGTGGGTTAGTCTCCAGCACATGCGCACTGTACTAACCGTGCCATCAGAGGAAGTCACCAAGGATGGCAGTGGCTGTGGGTGATTAACTACCTATACAGCCGTGGGTGTCACACAGGGCAGTTAGGCCTCTATTGGCAGATTAATCGCGCAAATGGAGTGGTTTGAGACAGACAGTAATCCCCTTGAAACGCCGAAGAGAATTCGGTTAAAACGGACCTGCTGGGGAAAGGCGACTACCCACCCCACCTCATCCCACCTCCTATATCAACTATTGCAGAGAATGAGTATAATTTGCCGAGAATGAGCAAGAGTATTCTTTGCAATAAAGTAGTAAATTTTTTTTAAAAATACCCTCCTCTGAATCCTCCCAAAAGCAACCTTGCATTCTGAACCTCCCAGGTCAAAATCAAACTGCTCTTGGAAACGAGGGAGGCACCTAGCACAGGTGCCTCCCTCGTTTTCCAGAGCTGTTGCGTTCGAGTCTTAATTCTTGTATTCGCTTGATGCATTAGAAACTTTCACCGAGAAAGCTGTGCCAATGTTTGACAGGAATCCGCCATGTTTGCAGATTGAGCGGAATCATCTGGAGCGATTATCAGATAATTGTTGTGTTCAAGATTTCTATCTCACTACTGTTTTTTTCACACTCCCTGAAATCTGAACAGGTTATTCCGGCAAATGTCCAACTGTTGGAGAGAATTATGTTATCGTACCACCCAGAGTCCGAACAACTCACTCAGGATGTAAGATATCAGTTTTCTTCACAACTACTAACCCCTGCATCTCATCTAATTAGTACCAATAAAACAGGTGCGCACAACGCCCCGCACGTGACTACTTTGAAATCTGTCAATAATTTAAAATTTTATTGAGGCATTAGCCCTTTTTTCTTGCATTCTCTAAAGACTTTGTAATCCTCAGTTGCATAGTGCATGGTATGTTTAACCCTATCCTGCGGGTTTTTTTTTCATTTGTATAAACATACAGTATTATTTACAAGAAGGAAAATGGTAGGCAGTAGATATATATGACATTGCACAAATTATGTGAATAACAGAAAACGATTATATTACAACGGAAAATATATAGATGTGTATCTATTATTTCATCCAAGATCGACTTTCTAATTTCCTTGTTCTTTAAATCATATTATTACGACATGGACGCTTTAAGAAAAGAGCCTCCACTCTCGGTTAATTTGATATAGAGGGTAAGTCCTTGATTGGTTTCATCAGGGAGTGCGATGGCTCAAGGGTTACGCATTGGACATTCCGCCAGGGGTAAATGCGTTGTGTCCTTGGGCAAGGCACTTAACACCGATTGCCCACGAGGGCATGGTGGCGCTGTGTACTGAGGCGTACTGCACGTCGATGGTGCACTTGTCTTCAACCAATGATAGCCCTGCTTGTGTGGAGTTAGTACGTTGAGGAGTCTGACAGTTGCTCGCCGTTGCTCGCTGGCTCTCTCCGGGTACTCCGGCTTCCGCCACACGTAAAATTGTCTGACACGAGGTGTCCTTAAACCACCAATAAATAAATAGGTTGGTTTCAAAAACTGTCAACAAAACCATATCTTGTGACCCCCCCCCCCCCCCCTCCTCTTTTGAACTGGCTCCACGATGAGGGGTTGCATGATTTGGTTTTGCAGAATTTTTTTTTCAACTCTATAAATACCGCGGATCGATACGGCCGAGTCGTTAGATATATTAACCCTTACTGCTTTTTTTATTGGTTCTATGTGTGTAATACAAATCACCATCAATGAGCTCTCCGTTATTTTCAGTTCGGCCTGGTCGAGTACGAAGGTGTGTTTGGAGGAGGTGGCCGCTCTCGCCTCAACCCTCGCTCTTTTGCTTGCGAGGGAAGAGTGAGAAATCACTCTATCAATACGATTTAAGTTATTTCTGAACTCGACCAAGAAGCGCAAAATGGCCTTTCGACTTAGAATTTAGTGGTAACCACGTATTGTGCACCCTCGTCGTCTTGAACGATCTGACGCATATTAACACTTCACCCAACGTAACGGCGGCCAACGCTATTCACAAAAATCGCCAGTTAATTTTCATTATCTTTTTCATTTTTTTGTCTCAAAAACATAGGTTATGACCCCTCTTTGGAACGAGCTCGACGAGCTCGTTCCAAAGAGGGGTCATAACCTATGTCTTTGAGACAAAAAAATTAGTTATTCAAGAATTTTGTTTGCAAGTGTTGTCTGCTTTTCATGTCAGGTAGGTAATGGGTTAAAGTGGTGGTCCACACAGAGACGGTGTATGCTCAATAATGGTGGATCTGCAGAACTTTCAGGACGCAGAGGACTTACCATTGTTCAGTCCGGTTGGTGAAAGGGTTGAAAAATGTGTCCAGAGAAATGCAATTTCATTGATTGTTAGGTATTGGGAAGTGCGGTTGGAGGTGGAGAGGAGTTGGTATCGATAAATATATACTATATCTATATGAAACAGCCGGTGACGCCCTTTCTTGTCACACCATGTATGATAAATGTTTGTGTGCGTCGTCGGGATTCTATAATAGGGGGTGTCCCAGTCAGTTTGGGGTGGGGGGGGGTGATCTTTGAAAGGCCGTTGTGTGGGTTCTCAGGACCCAGAAGGAAAGTGGGAGGAGGGAGCGAAAACCGTAGAGTCCTATTTAGAACTAACCCCCCCCCCCCCCCCACCACCACCACCTTCCCCCTGAACACACAAACACACTCAAGAAAATTATGCAAAATTTAGTGCTATAAGAGCAAACCTATTGCGTGTGTAACCTCTATATTGGCGACTATTTTGTGGCTCTGTTTTGTGTGAAACTTGTTTCGGGGGGGGGGGGGGCAGCAAAAATATTAGGGGGCATCCCCCCAGAAGCTATGCCACTGGTCAGCAAATATACAAATATGCACTATATTCTCTCTTTTTTGATGCCCATGCTACGGTCTGGCCATGACTAGATATTTTTCTTCTACTTCATCTATCTTTTGCTAGTGACAGCTACAGGGCCTTGTGGAGACGGACCACTAATATTCCAATTAAGGTTTTTCAGAATCGTCAAATATCTAATTTAGAAAGTCAGCGACTTCGTTCAGACCTGCCCACACAATTTGATTACCGATTCATTCTTCTATTTACACCCACTCTGATGACAGGAAGTGACAAATCAAAAAAAATATATATATATTACGGTCTGTAGGGCCAAGTTTGGACGATAGGAAGATACCCACACCCGATTATTCAATGCGTCCGCGAATTAATGGAAATCGTTAACTAGAAATACGTGTGGAAAATGCAAAAATAGACCACCAGAGAACGTCTCCGACGATGGAAAAGGAAGCATTTTCCTCACCAACTAAGTGTTTAAAATGCAAAAACAGACCACCAGAGAACACCTCCGACGATGGAAATGGACTCATTTTCCCCACCAACGAAAGGGGCACCACCCGCATCCCCCTCCACGATAAATTAGTCGCCGCTTCTCGACATCTCTGTTCGACGATTAGGCTTAAATTGGAGGGGGGGGGGAGGGAAGTCTAAAATGAGAAAAACAATTGTCATTTCTTTATCGTGTCCAATATGAAACAATTCTTAAATTTAAAGGTCGACAATACGTCCCCTGAGTTCCAATGTATTCTGTGTACCTACTGGCACATAGAACACATTGAAACTCAGGGGGTGATTATTGACTGACATGAAAACTCATATTTCATTAACATAATAATATTTATTTGACGGATGGGGGTGGGGGTGTGGGTGGGGCACTAAACACTCCTCTCCCTTTTCTATAGGGAAAAATGTGTACAGTGTAATTCATTTTTCATAATCCCCAAGATCAGTGGACACAGTATTTTCCGTGGTAAGACATGGATCTCTACTACCTTTCCATGTGATATCGCGGGTAATAACAGAGGTGGCGGAACCAGGAAGAGGGCACAGGGGATGCGTGCCCCTCAGTATTTTTCTACAGGCAGTTAAAATGGGCGCATATGAATGTATCAATACACAATCATTTCTGTAATATATTAATTGCAAATCTAAACAACATTTGGCAAAAGAATCCCACTTTCCGTCCGTTTCTTCCACTTCAGCCATCTTCCAACCCGAACGCTTGGCAGATAACTAAAGTAGAAGAAATGGACAGGACTGTGGCTATACACCGCGGCATCCTCATCTAAACGAGAGACTATGTATATATAGTGTGTCATGTTACATTTACCGATATACGATTGTAATTGTCCTCCCATGCACTGGGCCGAAACCTGGTAGCCGTAAAAATATGTGCCCTCCACTTTTAATCGAGCTTCCGTCACCTCTGGGTAATACCGTACCCACCACCCACAGTTATACAGCTAAAACTAGAAGTTCTGTCATGAAATGCGCACACATAGCACGTCGATCTGCGCGTTATTACCATAGTAAGACTACCGAATTCTGTACAAATGGCCTGTGCACAAGCAATGTTTCAGCCAATGGACCTCCGTGTAACCCGGAGGTCCATTGGCAGAAACATTGCCTGTGTTTGCTATGAGTAACCAGGAGAACCTGCCGTACTTTGCTTTGGATGCCATTCGATAAGGCAATTGCGCGCAATTTCTACGCGCAATTAAGCCTAGATAAGCACACAGTTCATGACAGGACTTTTAGTTTTAACTGTAGAGTCTCATCTTGCAAGAGGAAAGTGAAAAGTCTCGCCCCCTATCGCCGCCATCTAGGATTGAAATGTGGCGCTTCCAAATCCAAATTTCTGGATCCGTCACTGGATAGCATTGAACATTAACCCTTTATCCAACGAATTGGAAGCACCCGCCCGCGTAATATGCAAATTCAGCAGCTGAAAAAATATTATTTTTCAAAAAATTTCAACAAAACCATATCATGTGACCCCTCGTTGGAACGAGCTCGTCGTGGTTTTGTTGAACTTTTTCGAAAAATTACAAAAAGTGATATTTAAAATAATAAATTTTGATATCGTCTGCGTTGGGTAAAGGGTTAAAAGTCGAGGGAATGCATCAAATTTATGGGTTACGTAATTTAGATACGTTTAATTTTTCAGTGATATTTTTATTACTACAAAACAAATTTTTCGCTAAAGATTAAGGCATTTCTTTTTTGATAATTACGTGTGAGTTTGGAGACGTCAGTCCGTTTTGCTTCCAGACAATGCGTTGGAAACTCGCCTGCCCAAAAATAAATATGAGATTTTTGATTCTCAGGTGCAAATTTCGTTGTTTTTTCTTGATCCGAAGCAACAATTTTGATATCACAGTACTGTAAATAAACTTCCTTTGATACCAGGCGCGTAACCGGGTACTATGGGGGATGGGGTGGGGTGGGGTGGCATGGGGATATTTTAGAGTGTTACCAGCATTTTTCCACCGCAGGCATATCACGAAGATCGAAATCTTGGGTTAGGGAAAGGTATGGAAGTGATGTCTCACTCGCTTTGGTGTGGAAGGGAGAATATTATTAAAGAATTTCTCTGGGTGAGGCCTGGACTTTCCCCGGAGACAATTTTGAAAAATAAACCATCAGTGGCACTATATGGGGGTATTTTGAGGCTCAGAAGAGCGTCACCTTTCCCCAAGCGTGGCATATCATCTGTAATTTCATAAGTAGTCGTAGAATTTAGGCATTTTAGGGGTTCTCGTTGGGATTTAGGGGTCCAGGCTCCCCTGCTTCTCTCCCCCATGGGTAGGCCACTGCTTGTTATCCGTAATACACCTAAACTTTTGAGAACAGTTTGTCGAAATAGTAGTAGAAACAACATGCATCAATGATTCATGTGTTGATTGTGGCCATATAACTTGAGTATCGATGACGAACTTCATCTTTGTAATCTTGATAAGGTACCTGCTGGGGCATTATTTGATAATTGTATTATTCGGATGACGTGTTAACTATGTGTTAAATAATTAAATGATGACGAGGCAAATTGGAGGGTTCGTTTTCATTGCCTAAAAATAAAAATACTCAACAAAACAGTGGAATCAATTATCCACCCGTCAAGTATGACAAAGTCAAACAATTCAATTGGAATCTTCCGTCACAGTTGCCAAACTTTTCTGAATGGGCGGCAGACTCCAAATTAGAGAATGCATGCCTTTCCTACAAACAAGATTGCCTAAGGCGACAAATCTACCCGACTTCACCTTATGATACCGCGCGGTGGTATATAAGTTTACGCTGAATTCAAGCGCCGGTGGATCCCCACCTGCGTAAAATTAAAATTACCCGCCCCTCCGTACGGTACATTAAACAGCGATTGCTCATTTCCCACACAGAAAGGTAGACAAGTGGTAATATAATAGTTACAATGGTTGGGACAAAAGCTGATCATCAGCTCATTTTACGGTTCTACAATACGTTCTGTAATCAACCCTTGTGACAGGTGAAAGGGGGACAAACGTCATCTTTGTGAAAAAGGTATTTGGAATTAACCAGCTCATTTGAAGATGTGCTTATGAGCAGAGAATTTTCAATTTCTTCTAACAATGGGATGAATGTCAAAATCGTATATGATGCGTTGCTGGAAAGATCTCTCTGAGATCTTTCCGGCAACGTATCATATGCAATTTTGCCAAGAGTATTTATTTACATGTGCTGGCGAAATATTATTAAGACGGGTATCCGTGGCAGTTACATCGTTAAGTCTGTTCGTGGAACATCCGCGTCGACAATTTTATTTGATACGGCCACAAATATTTGGTATTTTAATCCATATTAAATATGTAATTGTGTGAAATAATGCGATGTCAAAACCGTGTCAATGGTCCACCGAACAATGCAATTCATCTGAGATGGTACGAATTGTATCTGCGAAGATGTCAAGAACGTTACAGGTCGCGTTTCTAGGTTTTCATTTTCTATCTGAGATGTATATCTAACGGATTTTCATTTGGTCGAAGTTGACAGAAATGATGTGTGTCAACAACTTATCGTGTTGTTGTTGTTGTTGTAAGGAAGATTTGATACAAAACTGCGTGTGATAGCTGTCATGTTGTTGTAGATCTGCTTTCGAATGAGTTGGAATGTCAAGTGTCGCTTTTCATTTTGGGGTATACAGTGCACTTGCTTCTCCTCGGAAGCATTTGCATACTGCGGGTAGAGTTGTAAACTGTGGAGTTGTATCGCTTCCCCCTATCGGTAAGTGGGGCAGGGATGTGGCTAGAAGGTTTCAGCTGGGGGGTGCCACCGGTGTAAATTCCAACTGTGAGTGGTTTCGATAGGTGGTTGCACTGCAGCGCTGGGTGATATCTTTTAACCCTTTACCCTACGAATCGACGCATCCGTCCACGTAATATGCAAATACAGCGGCTGAAAAATATTATTTTTCGAAAAATTTCAACAAAACCATATCATGTGACCCCTCTTTGGAACGAGCTCGTTCCAAAGAGGGGTCACATGATATGGTTTTGTTGAAATTTTTCAAAAAAGTTTTAAAAAAAGTTATTTAAAATAACGAATTTTGAAATCGTCTGCGTTGGGTGAAGGGTTATGAACCCTTCTGAAAATTTTCACTAGTCCTGAAACGGAAAAAGCATCATTTATAATGTGTCTGGGTCAGAAAATTTACCGGATTGATGTCAGAGTCGAAATTTTGAGGCCATGTCAATTTTAGAGTAGGAAATTTGAAGATCAAAATTTCTCATCATTAGTTGGAATTTTAATATTTTTCATGAACAATGTTAATTTAATGAATATCCAACTAATTGATTTTTGACCTCGGAATTTCCAACTATTGAAAAAAAATACTTCTAGCTGGGGGAGGGTGAGGCACCCCCCCCCCCCCACCCCGTCGCCACATCCCTGAGTGGGGGATTCCTATCGTCGGAAATATACGTCTGTGTTGGAACGTTTTACTGCAGGGGCATTCAACACTGGGTCGGGCGAGAGGGGGTATGTTAATAAAGATTTAATGCGAAGAGTCGTGCTGGGGTGTTAAGTTATGAGATGCTCGCTGCGTGTGGAGATGGGGGCGGTCTCCTCCCAATATTAAGATTTCCTACGCCGGAGACATGCTCTCCTGTTTTCTCCGGACTCCAGCGTCAGGTTACACACCCTTTGACTAATATACTCAAGTGTCATGACAACTACAATCACAGACCATAGTCTCTTCTGGTTATTTTATGGAGAGAGCTCACACTGTAGGGTGTAACTTTAAACATGGGCGCGGGAAACATGTGGGTGAAATGTATCAAAAAGGGCACTAGAGTCTGGGTATGAGTTAATACCTGAAATTTACAACCTGTCACAAATTGTAAATTGTAAAATTTCGTTCTTCATTTGGGGAGCCCAAATCCATAGAGCCCAAATACAACGAGATCGTTCCAAAGATGAACATGTAAAGCAGACGACACATGTTAAAAAAAAAAATTCTTGAATAACTATTATTTTCATTTATTGTCTCAAAAACATAGGTTATGACCTCTCATTGGAACGAGCTCGTCGAGCTCGTTCCAATGAGGGGTCATAACCTATGTTTTTGAGACAAAAAATGAAAAAATAATGAAAATTAATTGGCGACTTTTGTGAATAGCGCTGGCCGGTTTTGACCGTTACGTTGGGTAAAGGGTTAACTCTACAGCTCAATATCTATATATATAACTGAGATTTTAAGTACTGTAGCCTGTAAGTAAGCACCATCTGCCTTCGTTGGGCATGAATATACATGTATGGAGAATGCTCAAAAAATTAGTATTCAACAAATAATTTATTAATTAATCATCTCAAATATGACGTCATGCTGAGCAGTGAGTACACTAATCTTGAAATGAACTCATTATGATTATATGAGTAATGAGTTAACTAACTAACTCGGCCTATATGTCCCAATATGTGTGAGATATTAATTCAACGATATCAAAGCAAAATTTTCAGTCTGACAATATCTGTCTTTCATGAGAGTACAGAGCAAAAGAAAACTATGCACAATTTTGGAAGTATTTCAGACACAGCCTCACAGGGGGCACATTTTGAGTCCTAATACAAACTTCAGTCTTTGAGTGAGAAGAGAACAAAATGCGTAACACGTCCACGGTTGTGGAATTAACCTTGGAGCTACTGAGTAGACGGAAAATCATGCATTGTTCGATCAGAGTTCTTTCAGTGGGGCCGGCGGTTGGGATTTTCACAGAAATGCTATAACACATTCGGATAAACCCTCCGTTACAACAATGCTTCGAATTTCCAACTGTTGTAATTTTTGCCTGAAAATTTTCCAACTGTCTTGATTCTTTGTGGTCAAATAATGGGGGGGGGAGGGGGGGGGCAAAACCTACCCTCTCCCCCGTAACTACGTCTCTGGCTGCCAAATTGTCACCCTAGCCTCAGGGCATTACGAGAGACGTCAAGTTTTTTCTTTGTTCTTTATGTCTTAAAAATCGAATAGAAAAAAAACGTTATTTTCATTAACCCTTTGGCTAACGTATAAGTGATTTCCGCCAGAACTCTTCACAAGAACACGCACACACATTTTTATGATTTTTCAACGCGTGCAGGTCTACCAAACACAACTTTTGAGCCCTCGCTGGAAGGAGCTCATTACAATGATGGTTCATATATTGTTCATGACACAGAAGAGGAATTATATTTCGTTAGCCAAGAACATTTTTGCATCTATACCGTCTGCTGATCGTGGAATCTGGATAAAGAGTCAAAATATGAGGGAGATAAGTTATTGTTATTGTTGGGTGGTTTTCAGTATCTTTGGCTATATAATGACCAAGAGACAAGAATATTTATTTATTTATTGGCGTTTAAGGTCAAATACTTATGCACAATTGGCTAATCATGACCGTGACAGTTTTACGGGTGGAGGAAGCCGGAGTACCCGGAGAGAACCACCGAGCAACGACGAGCAGCTGCCAGCTCCCCAACATCGTAACTCCGCACTGCAGCAGAGGCAGGGTTAGATTGGTTGAAGACATGCGCACCATCGACGTGCAGTACGCCTTAGTACACGGCGTCATCGTGCCCCCATGTGGACAATGGGGGTTAAGTGCCTTGCCCAAGGACACAGCGCGGGAGTCCGAATCGATCGCTCAGACGGTCACCCATCCGAGGAGGAACCGGGCTCGATGTTGCTTAACTTCGGTGATCTTACGAGAAGCGGTTACCGCAACGCCACCGCGCCCCCGAGACAAGTATAAAGCAGAGGCGTGGATAACTTGTCTACAGTGGTAGACTGATGGCAAAATTTCAACAAATGTTTCGACAGATTTCGGCTTCGGAAACGAAATTTCTACTGTATTGAATCCGTAACTGAAGATATGTTTCAGACATAATATAAATAATGTTCTTTCTATTTTGCAAAATTTACCAACAAAAAAGCATAAAAATTTTCCTCTCGAGCCGAAAATTTTCCGCCCAAATTGTTTGATGTGGAGGCGAACTCCCTCTCCTACCCTGTATCTACGCCACCGGTATAAAGGCAAGCCTTATTCAGTCGATCATACCCCCATTACACAGTGGAGCCCAACTAATTGGATATCTCTCAATTGTATATCCCTGTTAATTGAATATAATTTCCCAACACAAAACCATTTACCATACCTCCAGTACAAATATGACCTGTTAAGTGCATATAGGTTATAGAGTAAACTCCTGTTAATTGAATAAAAAACCTTGTAAACTGTCGAGAAATTACCCTGACTCTCCCCAGTTTTCCTTTGTTTATAGACCTATTTGGCCTTAGTACATCCAATACAGGCATTTAATCTATTATATCTTGTTTGACAGAGCTCATGGAGTAAATGGTAATGGAATAAATGCTAAGTTTATCTCTAAAATACAGGAAAGTGACAATGCCTGTTAATTGAATACTCCTGTTAATTGAATAGTTTTCATTGGCAAAGTAGCTATTCAATTAACAGGGTTCTACTGTACCAGTGAAACTATTTATTTGTTCATTTAGTGGGTTTAACTCTTTACCCGCGGAGTATTTTCAAGATATTTTTTATCAAATCTAGTCATGGCTGCTGTGCAGCAGCCATGACTAGATTTGATGAACAATTCATTTGCATTCAACTCAGAAATAATTCGTAAAAAATCCCTGCAATTTACAGGGGGAAATTTGATAAAATCTGTTTGAATTATACTCAGGGGTGGCGCCAGGGATTTCTCGACGGGGGCTGACCTCTCCGACAGGGGGGCTATAATATTTGACCTCTCAAACGAAGGAAAATGAGTGAAAATTGGTAAATTGGAGAACCAAAATAGAAGCAAATTGAGTATGTTTGTTGATTATTTAACGTAAACATATTATAATAAGGTCGGGAGATATTTCATCTATAAAGCCAGTTTAACGAACGACATTAAGGAATTTCGTGAGAATCACTATTCTCAATCAAAGTTCCAGTGCTGCACGGGTTCGAGTCCACCCTGCGACACTGGAATATTGACAGAGAATAGTAATTCTCGTGAGTTTCATTGATGTCGTTCGTCAAACTGGTTTTATAGATTAAACGCACAATAATATCCCGACATTCCAGGGAAATAAAATAAAATAAATCTTAACGTCCTGCACACAACTTGTGCGGACGCCATTGTTGTTTAGATTTCGATAGATTCCAAACTTTTACCATGACGATAACCGATGATTAGGTATGGAAGTAATGGAATGCCAGTTGGATAACAGCTGTCATAATGCCTTACAAAGAAGAACCATATACCTCGTTCTTGATCGACACAAGACGAGATATCTACATTCGATTGTCGGAAATTTCTCGTGAAGTCGGGTTTACGAGACTCTCCGACGGACTGACTAAAAATCTCCGACTGGGGGGGGGGGGGGGCTGGACCTCTCCACCGCAGCCCCCCCCCCCACCCGACCCCCTTGGCGCCACCACTGATTATACTTGTTTCAGTGGCAACGGAAATCATGTCTGGGCAGGAATATCCGCCTGCAGCATGTAAAACGTTAAAGACACTTTCAACATACCGTGTCAGACTAGTAAATAGAAATTATGTCGAGCACTGGTTTACTACCGGGTATTCTCGTGGGAGGAGCGCAATAGATAAGATAGGCACGATACGATGCACAATGTTCAGAAAGAGCAGAGAGATAAATCAGTGGTCTACTCAAGATCACACAGGGAGCGCGGTGGCTCAGTGGTAGACTGTTGGACCTCGATGCTAGAGGTCCCGAGTTCGATCCCTCGATCCCCGAATGAGTTCGATAATTTCAAAGTCTCCCCGAGCACGTGTTTCTAGTCAAGTGTCGTCTGCCTGAACAGGCAGACGATACTTGACTGGAAACACATGCTGACTATAAGTCTTAAGCAGTGTATGATGTTCAATATACAAAGGATACTTATGGTTTTGAGCAGATACCATAATTATTTCACGAGTGTCTAGCAGGTGAAATATCAATTTGCAGGTGCGCGGTTGCCCAGTGCTAGACTGTTGGACTTCTATGTTTGAGGTCCGGAGTTCGATCCCCGTCCGGGACGACCCGCGTCGTGTCCTTGGGCAATGCACTTTATCCCGGTTGCCAACATGGGGGCAGGATGACGCCCGTGTACTAAGGCGTACTGCACGTCGATGGTGCACATGTCTTCAACCGCTGTAACCCTGCTTGCGTGGAGCTTGAACAGAGTTAGACTGTTAAGGAGCTGACGGTTGTTCGTCGATGCTCGGTGGCTCTCTCCGGGTACTCCGGCTTCCTCCACCAGTAAAACTGTCACGGTCACGATTACCCATTGTGCATAAGTATGTGACGATAAATGCCAATAAATAAACTATATATCACGGAGATGGAATCCATCTCTGTGGGCCCCGCAGCAACTAACCGATGTTAGGTATAAACTGATGTGAACCGTAATACTAAAATATTTCAAGCAATAGGTAAAATCTGATTAAAATCCCTTCCCGGACACGAACTTGTCAGAAAAAAAACCCAAATTCTGAATATTTTGACCTTGAGGTCAAACTTCAAGGTCAAAGCATGGCAACCTTGGTACGCGACACGTCGTCTTGAGATAATCTACCCACATACCAAATATGAAAACCCTATCTATTAAGGGGAAAAAGTTACAGCCCGGACACGAACTTGTCGAAAAAGAACCCCGAAGACGGAATAATTTGACCTTGAGGTCAAAGTTCAAGGTCAAAGCATGGCAACCTTGGTACCCGACACATCGTCTTGAGATAATATACCCACATGTCAAATATCAAAACCTTATCTATTAAGAGAGAAAGATTACAGCCCGGACAAGTTTTGTTACGGACGCACGCACGCACGCACGCACGCACGCACGCACGCACGCACGCACGCACGCACGCACGCACGCACGCACGCACGCACGGAAGCACGGACAGAGCGATCACTATAGGGCGTCCGCCTCACGGCAGGGCTCTAATAAATATACTCAAGATCGCGCAGCGAATCCACAGATACCATTCAACGTAGCAGCCTAACGCCGCGATTTTGTCACTTCAAGGAGGTGTGGAGAGCGTGTTGACAAAGTGTCCCTTAATTTCAACATTATACTTCCATTTCAAAGTCTTTCCAACACTCAGTACGATTTAACATCATATTGCGTTGAATATATTATGTCGGTGCTATGAATGTGCCGTTGAATAAATTCAAGTATTTCTTTGAGAGTATGTAAAATATAAAAGCGGTATCACTTGCAGTTTCCGAGGTTGGACTGTCACAAAATTGGAGGGTATGCAATGTGAAATGTGAAAATATGAAATGATGTGAAAATGTCAAAAATGGCGTTAACTGGTTGAGGGCTAAATTATTTTTGGTGATCTGAATTTGTTATTCATAATCTGTTTTATTACAAATTATTGGAGAGTGCCCACGGGCACTCTACAATATTTGTCATAAAACAAATTTATATAAACAAAATACTATTTGCGTTTGACTGTATATGAAACATGAGCAAGGAAAATGTCGTCAACTTTTGCTCTGGTACTCTCATAGTTCTGAAGGCCCTCTAGTGGCTTGACACACTCAACCAAAATCCCCAACACATGCTCTATTATTTTTTTTAGCTCTACAAAATACTGAAGTTTATTTATTTATTTATTTATTTATTTATTTATTTATTTATTTATTTATTTATTTATTTATTTATTTATTTATTTGTGTTTTACAACACATATTTCTACACAGTGGCTAAAGTTTCGTGATTTCAAACTGACGTATTTAAATTTTGGGGACACTGGCCTTCTAAGACGTTAACGGTCAGTTCGGACTTTACCGTTAAGAATATCTCAGGACGGCAACACATTTTGGAAATGTTTGTATTGAAGATTATATTCACAAAATTTCAAAAGGATGAACCTCCAAATAAGGCTGGAAATAAAATATTAGGAAAAAAAGGTAACTCTCGCATCGCTCACATCGTTGACAGATATTCAAAAATGTAAAAACGCTATTAACAATTTCGAGTAACTGGCAATGGCATGTGAATGTCAATGCTGTGTCATCTACGGCAACCACGGATCTCTGTCTGTTACAAAATTAGCTGGCCTAAAAGCATTAGGCCAGCTAACTTTGTAACAGACATAGATCCGTGGTTTTAAATTATAAAAAAAAATGAAATAATACGACTAACGGTATTTAAGTCATATGTCCGGTATTTAGAGATGGATTTCGGCTTTGAGCTAAAATGAACGAAAATGTCACTGGATTTTAACTTTATTCAGCGAAATTCAATTTTGACGTTTTATGCAACCGATCGCCTTTAACGTCACAGCGTCAAAGGTGTTTGGTCAATTAAAACCAGTCCTGAATATGGAACAAATACTGACTGGGATATCTGTGGAATATTGTACCGGCGTCTTCTGTAGTTTCTGAGTTCTGCGAGTCAGAATATCGGCGATATTTCAAAGCGTCAAAATTTGAAATGTAAAACCGTCAAAAATAACGTTAACCCCCCCCCCCCCCCCCCCCCCAAAAAAAAAAAAATTAATCTTTTCCTTTTTCAGTTCAACAACATATTAAAATTTCATCCACATCGGACGGTTTTGAATATTGAACACTGACGTCATACCGTTATCGCAACGCCGCCGCTATACGTTTTTTCCGTCGGCTGAAAAGTGATAGCATTTTTTAACATGTTTGTTTTAATGGGGATTATATTTCCAAAATATCAGAAACAAAAACCTTTTGTATACATGAGAAACGGATATTGTTTTAAAATGACATTTTTACGTCAAGCCTCAAAACTGTGAGCTCATGAACAAGGAAATTATATAACCATTTAATCGAACAGTCACACCTAAAATGTAGTGTTTGAAGCTTTATATATCTAGGAAATTATTTGTGTTATAAATTTGGTATTTGGTTCACAAGAGAAAAAAAGTCAAATATTGCCAAAATTTCAAGTGACGCAGAAACGAGAAAATGATGGTAAACTAAGAAATTGAAAAACACTACCTGCTCATTTTTGTAGTTCGACAACATATTAAAATTTCAGGAATATCAGACGATCTTCACTGTTCTGGATAATGATTCCCTGTGACGCCACTGGCCATTTCGGCCTTACCTCTTTTGGCGCGACAGGCGACTAAAGTCGACAGACGGCAGAACCGCGGTAAGGTACTGCAGTAGTCATTTTAGCCAACTGTGCGTGTCCATTTCCAAGTGCTTTTATCCCTTTACCCAACGCAGATGATATCAAAATTTATTATTTTAAATATCATTTTTTCTAATTTTTCAAAAAATGTCAACAAAACCATATCATGTGACCCCTCGTTGGAACGAGCTCGACGAGCTCGTTCCAACGAGGGTTCACATGATATGGTTTTGTTGAAATTTTTTGAAAAATAATATTTTTTCAACTGCTGAAGTTGCATATTACACGGGGGGGGGGGGGGGGGGATGCGGCCGATTCGTTGGGTAAAGAGTTGAACAAACATACGTATAGGACTATGTTTCATGCACCATTTATGTCCTATCCATGAACAACGATATCGTCCCTTGAAAGTATAAAGGTGCCATTTAAATATATACTGAAAATCATTTGAAAAACTGTCAATGAGATCATTAGAACATCTTTTAAAATAATAACGCTTTAGTCTAACAAACTATACTTTTTGTAAAATTCCTTTTGAATATTAGGCGCTAAGAATTCTGTTTCTCAGATTATTCCGCGCCAAAAGAGTTAACCGTTCAATTAGTTTGGAAGACGGCAACACATTTTTAGATATGTTTTCAGCGAAGATTATATTTAACCCTTTACCTAACATGAAAAGCAGACGACACTTGCAAATAAAATTCTTGTATAACAATTTTTTTTTCATTTTTTGCGTCAAAAACATAGCTTATGGCACCTCATTGGAACGATCTCAACGAGCTCGTTCCAATGAGGGGTCATAAGCTACGTTTTCGAGACAAAAAGTGAAAAAAATAATGAAAATTGAATGCTGATTTTTGTGAATAGCGCTGGCCGGTTTTGGCCGCTACGTTGGGTAAGGGGTTAAAACAATTCAGAAGAATACGCCTTACTCTTTGAACCCGAAAGGACTTCTTCCGGCACATTTATTTATTTAATTGGATTTAATGACACTTTCGGCAGCCAGGGCCACCTAGTGTCGCACAGTTTTACGGGTGAGAGAAGCTGGAGTACCCGGAGAGAACCATCGAGCAACGATGAGCATCTGCCAGACCCCCAACGTACTAACTCCGAACAAGCAGAGTTAATTTAATCAGAATTTTATTTCAGAAAAAGCATACTAATTTACATAAAGTTTAAGACAAGGTGATGAATTACAAATTTATGAAAAGGGATTCAGCAGCAAGCCAAAGCTTTTATAAGCAGGGTTAGCATTGGTCGAAGCAAGTGCACCATCGACATGCAGTACGCCTTAATACCCAGCGCCACCGTGCCCCCACATGGCAATCGGGATGAAGTGTCTTACCCAATGACACAACGCAGTTACCCATGAAGGGGATCGAACCGTAGACCTTTCAGTTTGAAGTTCAATGCCGTAACCACTAAGCCACCGCGCTCGCTTTTCCGGTACAGGAACTGGATACGCCATAATTTCATTAAATAGGATGGTTACAAAGTGAATGTGTGGGATAGCCCAATCAATATTTCCAGCGTGCAGTGAATGTGTGGGATAACCCAATCAATATTTCCAGCGTGCAGTGAATGTGTGGGATAGCCCAGTCAATATTTCCAGCGTGCAGTGAATGTGTGGGATAACTCAATCAATATTTCTAGCGTGCAGTGAATGTGTGGGATAGCCCAATCAATATTTTCAGTGTGCAGTGAATGTGTGGGATAGCCCAATCAATATTTCCAGTGTGCAGTGAATGTGTGGGATAGCCCAATCAATATTTCCAGTGTGCAGCCACAAGGCTGAACGTTGAAAATATTAATTGGTCTACCCCCAAATAATAAATATGGACTCTTCCAACTACTGCCATTGAAGAGACATGGAAGATACCACTTAGTTCAAAGGGTTAAAACTGAGCTGGACATTAAAGTTAGAAAAACACGTTTTTTTTCGGCTCATTCCAACCGTCTGTCAAAAAAGTCAAGAGATGTGGTCATTGCAAAGACTGTGGGTGAAGAGGTAGTGCCCAAAAAATTGACAGAGAAGAAAAATAGAAATTAACAGTTATAATACACCATTGCAACTTCATTGAATGGTAAAAGAAATTAGACAAACCTGCAACAAATGGATTGGGAGGGGGTGGGGGGGGTCAAGAATAATTGCGTTGAAGAGAGAGAGAGAAGCACAGATCTTTTATAGCACCATAGCCCCCTTCTGAATCCGCTGCTGGTTTAAAAAAAATATCTTTTCTTTCCTCACGCACCTGACAAACTGAAAATTTAATGGACCAAGGGAGAGAACTTTGGTATTATTTTTTGCACTCCAACTCTGGCAAAAAGGAGCGGACTTCTCGGAACGTCATTCTTGGGACTTGTTATTACAAAACAATTACACCACATTTGTTAATGCATCGCTACATGGTTGGAACTGTTCTCGTAATCCAGCTGCTGAAAAGATTTTAATTGTGCCCAACAGTGAATCAAACATGGGCACTTATCAGATCATCAGAAGTTCCACTCCGCGCTTATCAGATCATCAGAAGTTCCACTCCGCGCAGCAAACGAGACACCTTTCCAACGGTCCAAGGGACATAACTCAAAATGTTTTTTCCCTTCAACGTCATACGCGCATTGGAGACCCGTGTGTTAAGACTCAAATTCTACTCAGATTAAACTACCTGCAGAGACTATTAAGAAATTATTTGAAGAGCTACAGTCCTATGTGATGTGGTGAGATATTTATATTAAGCCCCCCCCCCCCCCCCCCCCCCCCCCCCCCCCCCCCCCAGACACACAAACACATTCCCTCAGAGAACATTGTATCCACCACGCTGGATGCTGGCCTTGAATTTTCCCACTCACCTGCGAGAATTATGGAGACAATATTGTTGGGGTTTTTTTTTTGTTTGATTGTTTTGTCTTTTTTGTTTTGTTTCAAGTGCTCTCTGTCCTCTAACGAATAGTTTGTTTGTATTATGAGTATTGGGGCCATGACAAAGGGAGAACCAGCCAGGGGCGTCACGGAGATGACCGATTGGAGGATGGGTGTTAACCTGGTTAGTACAGACTGTTGTCTCGGATATCGACTGATTAAATATTCCAACTGCATCATCAAGGCATGTCTTGAATTTGTAATTGTAATATTTGTCAGTCTGCGTTGTAGTTGACAAAACCCAAGACTTGTTGTAAGTTTATTTGTGGATAAATACAGATTATCATGCCAGCTCGTTGAGATCCCATTCTGGACACCACCGAGAATCTGATACAAATCACAGGACATGCACATTATCATGATAATTCATTTATCTAACAATTCTGTTACATAAACAGATTAAATCTTAACACTTTACCCAACGTAACGGCCAAAACCGGCCAATGCTATTCTGAAAAAATCGCCAATTAATTTCCATTATTTTTTCATTTTTTGTCTCAAAAACATAGGTTATGACCCCTCGTTGGAACGAGCTCGTCGAGCTCGTTCCAAAGAGTGGTCATAACCTATGTTTTTGAGACAAAAAATGAAAAAAATTAGTTATTCAAGATTTTTTTTTTGCAAGGGTCGTCTGCTTTTCATGTTAGGTAAAGGGTTAAATTATTTTTAAACATTTTTGGGACATAATGTCCGGTCGATCACTGAAACGCACATAGAATGTATCCATGTGCCTGTTATGATAGCCCGTAGCGCTACCGGAAACGAGTCGTCTATATGATACGGAATCAGAATGAGTCGTCATTATGTGATACGTACCGTTTCTCGTGGTTTTCAGGCCAAAATCTATATGATTGTTGGATAAATAAACTATATATGCAGAAGTCGTGCTACATCCTAATTAACGAGTACCGTACCAGTACTCTAGACTCGAGTTGCATGGCAGACTGTGTGTGTTACACAAGTTCAAGTAACGAATTCAAATGCAGTATTTCAAAAAGTACATGTTTTACAGAAAGAGCTAACAGACGTCTACGATTCCCAATTCAGACGTAAATGTCCCGGATGGAAAAATTACTTGGTGCTGGTGCTGGAATCGCCTATCCCTTACCCCAATCCCTTGGGCCCCTAAAATTTTCGCTGTCCCAAAATGGTCTCTAATAGAAGGGCTACACACGCTACAAATACCTCAGTTTCGCTCCTAGAGAACTAAATTTTGCAAAATTTTGCTTGGTGTGGAGGTTAGTCCTAACCTAGGACCCTCTGGTCATTGCTCCCTCTTCCCCTAGGGCTGCACGGTATATCGATAAACCGATATATACCGGTATCCAAACCAATATCGATTAAATACCGGTGCAATTACAAAAATATCAGTTTATCGTCGTTATTTATTTACCCACAATTTAATTTTCAAGTTGTCTTGAGTTTTTTAACTGTAACCCTCAATGAATAATATTATCCCTTTACCCAAGAAATCGTCTGCATGTGCTCACGTAATATACAATTTAGGCAGTTGAAAAAATAAGTTTAAAAAAATTCTACAAAACTATATCATGTGACACCTCATTGGAACGAGCTCGTTGAGCTCGTTCCAATGAGGGGTCACATGATATTGTTTTGTAGATTTTTTTTGGAAAATCTGATAAACCTTTTTTTTAAATAATAAATTTTGATATCGTCTGCCATGGGTAAAGGTTTTTCGAACCGCATCATCAAAGCATGCTAATTCGTTCCGACTGTGATTCCTCAAGCCTCGATTGTGGTACTTATGTTCATTTTTCTGAACAGGTTTCCACATACCGGTATACAGCGGTATTTTTTTGAATACCGATACCGGTATTCAGTTTTGAATATCGTGCAGCCCTAGCACCCCCTATTATAGAATCCTGCCTATGTTCCTGCTCGAGGCCCTTAACAAGATGTTATTTTATGCCTTTACGTAATACAGCAGCCAAATGTTGTTTGCCGAGTGTTATGGTGAGGACAGGACAGGTGCTCCCGTCGTTGTTGTGGAGGTGTTCGGGAGTTGCCCCTCACTCCACCCTCATGAAAAAATCAAGAAAATCTGAATCTGAAGACTGCAATCAGGGCTTACTAAGAAATTCTCTTTTTATGTTGAAATTAGGGTTTTGTGATTGTAGACAGTAATATGAATACAAAGAGAACAATAATTGTGGAGACTGGAGAACCACACTGACCTACCATTTTCCAAAATTTTCAATGAGGAGGCACCAAGACCCCCCGGCGAAAGAGGAATACTCTTTCCCATGCTCGTCACATCTTGCCGCCACGATTTAAATGTTGCCCCCCGCCTCAAAATCCTCTGCACTCACCATTGTATCGAGCGTTATACCAGATGAGAAAATCTCTGAGAGTGGACGTCTTCTCCTTACACACCTGCAAGTAGTATCCATACTCTTTGATTATAGTTCCCTCCCTGAACCCTTTACCCAACGTGAGTGACATGACCGGCCAAAGTATTCACAAAATTTGTGAAGTGAGCGGGGGGAATGCCCGAGGAAATAAATAAAAGAAAGTGATCGATATATATAGGAGAGAAAAAAACATAAACATAAAAATAATTATACATTTAATATTTTGAAAATAATAAAATAACTCGCATCAGCATACTTAAAGGAACATTAACAATTAAAAACGAAAGATGTTTTTACAGATGGATTCTAGACATCGAGATCGAATTTTAGAAGAGTTTGAGCGTGCTAAGAAGGGCATTCAGTCGGCTGATAGAAGCAGACGTCTTGGTGAGATGGAACTCAAACGCGAAGCCACAAAAATATTTAAACCTGTGACGGAGGCTCAAGAGCGAAGCAGGAAGGAGATAGTCGAAGAATTGAGACCCATAAAGGAGAGTTCTTTGAGAATGGGTTCGTTACCTCTTAGTTTTGGAAATCGGTATTCCGTTCAATCTACACCGGATTACGTTCCCACGGGAATTCAAACAGATTTGAGCGAGACCGACGATACAGCTTCGACTATCACCACTGATAGCGTCGCATCGTCCGATGATGGCGGTAAGAGAGATCAGTTGTATGGATTTTATAAGGATTCGGAGAGAAGGATTTTTGTAGGAGACACAGAAGTAGATATTGGCGATGATGAATTGATCGTGGGTTCGAACAGATACGAATTGACTGATGGACTGCGCAGATTGCTCCTTTACGACAAGCCTAGCGATTACACGGATCAGGATTTACGGCGACATTCTGGTTCAGACCCACGCCATGAAGAGAAATAACGATACCAGAGAGACGAGACCCAAAACCAACATAGGTTACAAATGTACGAAAGTGGTGAAACCCATATGGGATATGAACAAGAAGTTCATCGAATCGGTGACTGGCAAAGGGGTGAAAACCACTTTTCTTCCGAGCGATTCTGACGCTCTGTCTCAGAGATTGAGTTTGTTGATGGCGAGCAGACGGGCTGGTAACACAGGATTAGATAATCAGATAGTTACTATATCTGACGAATTGTTAAGACAGAAGGTTTTGAATAAAAACCACTATAAAAGGCTGATGAACGAATTGAAGGATTGATGTGTATATAATAAGTAGAGAGAAACAAACAAACAAACAACAATAAAACAGTAAATTTTTACACTAGAATAATAAAGTATTTAAAACAACAAAACGATTTACCAGTGAAAAAAAACAAAATATATTATAAAAATAAAATATGTTGGTGATAAAGAATAGGGGATACGTCAGAACTTACGTTCAAGGCGGTTCTGGCATCGTCGATTCTATAATGCGAGCGTTCACGAGTGATGCGGGTAGAAAACTCGCATCGACCGCGTTTGAGGTCGGTAAGAAGACGGCTTTGGATGCTGGTAAGAAAGCCGCTTCCGAAGCCAGTGGTAGGATAGCTTCTGTGGCTGGCAAGAGGGCAGCCGACGCGTTGATCGACAAGTTGATCAGTCCGCCGGCGAAGCGAGCTGCGTTAGAGCGAACGCCGAAAAGTTGGAAAGATTTTAAGGATGCTGTGGTACCCATACAAGATTTAGCCAAAATGACGAGTGGATCCGGATTGAAGAGAACTCGCGACGGTGTGATATAAATAAATAATAACATTAAAAACTGAGTTTGAAAAACATAAAAATTTGCGTTTGAAAAGAATCTAAAATAACAAACAAAAAAAATAAAACAAAGATGAACATTAAAGATATTATATTAAAAGATATTAAAGATATGTCTTGGAACGACGTCGCGACCGCGAGGTCGAATAACGAGTTCTTTCCCAAGAGCATAAGAGGCTTGATAGTGGGAAAATCGAATTGTGGAAAGACCAATCTGTTGATGAATCTGTTGTCCCGACCCGACTGGTTGGATTACGACAGATTGTTTGTGTTTGGCAAGAGCTTGTTTCAACCCGAATACAGATTGCTTCGAGAGTGCATGGATCGTAGATTGCCCAAGGACGTCATAGCCAGAATCTTTGACAGTAGGGAGGAATTCGACAAGAGTGAAGCTCCACTTTCGACCATTTTGGACGGTGCGGCGATGGAGCTGATGAAGAGAAATGCATCTTCGAATGTCGAGTGTCGATTTTATGAGAACGCTAGCGACGTTCCGGATCCTTGAGAACTGAAATCGGAAGATAAGAATCTCATGATTTTCGACGATCTGCTTTTGGAGAGACAGAACCGATGCGAATCGTATTACGTTAGGGGTCGACACAGCAACGTGGACTGTTTCTACCTGTCGCAGAATTATTTTCGATTGCCCAGACAGAGGATAAGGGAGAACGCTAATTTTCTATGTCTCTTTCGCCAAGATCTCAAGAATCTCAATCACATCTACGGCGATCACGTCGCAAACGACATGAGCGCGGCGGAATTCAGGAGATTCTGCAAGAAGGTTTGGGATGGTGGACTTTACAATTTCGTCGTGATCGATTTGACAAGCGATTTTAATCGCAGAAAATATCGGTGCGGATTTGACAAGTTTTATGTTTCTGATGATAATAAGATAGAGTGTGAAAATAAAATTTAGAAAATAATAAATCTTCAAATAATTAGTTTTGAATAAAAAAAATAAAATTAAATATAATGTTCGAACATGGTGAATTGTTAGAACGAATAGCCGAGAATACGGCTGCAAAACAATCCATTCAAATCGTGGTGAGTGGCGATTCGACTCGATTCGCTACGAAATTCGAACCTTCCATCGAATTGAATAGAGAGAAAAGATACGAGATGGCGTTGGTGAATCTGGAGACTTATTATTCCTTTCCCAACATCACCGAAAAGAATAACTCGTTCAAGTATTCCGACGGAGTGGATTGGTTGGAGATTCGAATTCCCAAAGGGAGTTACGACATAGACGATTTGAACAATTACATTCAGATGCGAATGAAGACAGATGGAAAGGGAAGCAACAAGATCAGACTCGCTCCCAATCCTAATACCTTACAGACGATGTTGGATTTAGAAAATAATTTTTGAGTGGATTTCAACACGGATGATTCTATAGGCAAGATGTTGGGATTCGATCGAAAGATGTATCGAGGCCACGCGGCATCTGAAAATACGGTCGACATTCTCGCAGTCAATAGCATTCTGGTGAACGTGGACGTGATTGCGGGAAGCTACGTGAATGGTAGTGCTCAACCGATGATCTATTCCTTCTTTCCAAACATGTCTCCGGGTTATAAGATCGTGGAGCGACCTCGAAATTTAGTTTATCTACCAGTGATTTTAGACACGTTGTATAGTCTCAAAACCACATTGACGGATCAAAATGGTGAACAGTTAGATCTTCGCGGAGAGAGAGTGACGATACGATTTCACATAAGAGAAATATAAAAGCAAAAAAAAAAATATTTTGTATATATATAGATAACAAAAATAAAATAAACGCAATATTAATTTTACAAAATTATTTTAATATAATTATTAAACAAGAAGCAATTGAAGTAAATAATTTAAAAAAAACAATTATGACAGAATACGTGATTAAAAACGTGAACATATCTGCAGGACAGAGGAAGAAACTTAAGAGAGCGTTAACAACTCGAGGCGAGGCGGTGAGATTCAAATTCACTCACGAAGATCTGATGAGAGGCAGTCAGGATTTGATCGCCTGGACCAGAAGTCAAATCAAAAGGATGGAGAAAGCGATTCGCGATGGAAGAGGGTTGACGGTGAGATTGAGTCCCGCTCAATTGAGATACAATTTGAGAATGAAAGGTGGTTTCCTACCGCTATTGGCAGGAATCGCCGCAAAAGCATTACCCTTCGCTGCAAAGGCACTACCCTTTCTCGGAAGGACTCTCGACGTGGGAGCTCTCACGGGACTCGCTAGTTCGGCAGTTGAGAAATTAATGGGTGGTAGCGGACTGTTCTTGAAGAAGGGAGGAGCCTGTGTCGCATCCATGTAGACGACAGCGGTAAAGGATTTTATCTAGTACCCGTTAGAGGTGGCAACTCTCTGAGAGGAAACAGTCTCTATCTGAAGAGTGGACAGAACGTTGAGCGACTCGGCAAGGGTTTGTTGCTCGGTGAGAATTCACCGTTTAAGAATATACCGATTTTGAATATGTTATTATAATATAAAATTATATAAAATATAAATCATAAAAAAGTATAAAATAATATATTTAAAAGGGATAAAAAGGTGGAGAAACAATTAGATGATAATGACGAATATCGCGAGACAGAGTGCGAAGAAACAAAAAAAAAAAATGAGATTAAAAGATGATCTCATTACTTTTTTTTTTCCTTCTTCTTCGCTAAAAATCAATCTCTCTATTGTTTATATTTCCAAGTCTGTTATTTGCATGTTGACACTCGTGTTTTCTCCTTTTTCGAAAACGTGTTGAATGTTTATCTTTACTCTTTTGAGTTTTTTTACATCAGTGAACTCGCTCTCACCACCCGATTTCTCCACGAGTTCACGTGAGATGTTTGGAAATATGTAATTTCCATAGGGCAATGACAAATCATCCTTGTCGAATTCTCTATCTTCGGCGATGATGATGTTCTGCAGATCGCTTTGGTACTCATAAATCAAATCGAGCACAGCTTCGTCCAATTTCAAAGGCATCTTATATCTGTCGTATTTATGCTCTAAGCCCTTCGTCTCGACCTCGTTCAATTTGATGGGATCGTGTCGTTGTAATCTATAGATTTTATGACCGAATTTCTTATACATTTCAACTCGTTTCAATTTCAATTCGCATCTTTTAGGGGTTGTTGTCCTCATGATCGATTATTTGTTTTTTTTGTTTTTATGAATTCTTGCAAATAATGTATATTTTAAATTTTGTATTTAAATAATAATTTGTTAAAAAAGTTTGTTTATTTTTTTTTGCTCTTTATATATATATATATAAAAAAAAAGTTGTTTTTTTAATTTTTAATTTTCTTTAATGTAAAATTTTTTAGTAAAAGTTTTTTTTCTCTTTATATATATATATAAAAAGTTAAATTTGAACATTTCAATCTCTCTATTGTTTATATTTCCAAGTCTGTTATTAGCATCTTGACACTCGTGTTTTCTCCTTTTTCGAAAACGTGTTGAATGTTTATCTTTACTCTTTTGAGTTTTTTTACATCGGTCAACTCACTCTCACCACCCAATTTCTTCACGAGTTCGAATGAGATGTTTGGAAATATGTAATTTCCATAGGACAACGACAAATCTTCCTTGTCGAATTCTCTATCTTCAGCGATGACGATGTTCGCTTTGGTACTCGTAAATCAAATCGAGCGCGGCTTCGTCCAATTTCAAAGGCATCTTATATCTGTTGTATTTATGCTCTAAGCCCTTCGTCTCAACCTCGTTCAGTTCGATGGGATCGTGTCGTTGTAATCTATAGATTTTATGACCGAATTTCTTATTCGTTTCGACTCGTTTCAATTTCAATTCGCATCTTTTTGGTGTTGCTGTCTTCATGATCGATTATTTAGTTTTTTGTTTTACGAATTCTTGCAAATGATGTATATTTTAAATTTTGTATTTTAATAATTTGTTTAAAAAAGTTTTGTTTTTTTTTGCTCCTTATATATATAAAAAAAAAAGTTTTTTTAAATTTTAATTTTCTTTAATGTGAAAATTTTTTTGTAAAAAGTAATGAGATCATCTTTAGATCTCATTACTTTTTTTCCTTCTTCTTCACTAAAAATCAATCTCTCTATTGTTTATATTTCCAAGTCCGTTATTAGCATGTTGACATTCGTCATTTTTCCACTTACGAAAATGTTTTGAATGTTTATCTTTACTCTTTTGAGTTTTTTTACATCGGTGAATGCGCTCTCACCACCCGATTTGTCCATGAGTTCGAGTGAGATTATTGGATATATGTAACTTCCATAGAACAACAACAAATCGCCCTTGTCGAATTCTCTGTCTTCAGCGACAATGATATTATTCAGCAGATTGCTTTCGTACTCGTAAAACAAATCGAGCATGGCTTCGTCCAATTTCAAACACATCCGATATTTGTTGTAGTAGCGCTCTAACTCCTCCATCTCGACCTCGTTCAATTCGATGGGATCGTGTTGTTGTAATGTATAGATATTAAAACCAAATTTCTTATATGCTTCGTCTCGTTTCAGTTTTAATTCGCATCTTTTAGGTGTTGTTGTCATGATCGATTATTTGGTTTTTATGAATTTTTGTAAATAATGTATATTTTAAATTTTGTATTAAAGAAAAAAAAGATGTTAAAATTTAACTTTTTTATATATATATAAAAAGAGTAAAAAAGCAAAACTTTTTTTAACAAATTATTTAATACACAATTCAAAAAAAAATATTCTTACAAATGAAGCAAACAGATAAAACAATGGTAAATTTAAATGAGAAAACCGTACCTCAGTTAAACGAGATTTGTAAACTATTACAAATTTCACATTTCAGAAATCATAGAACTAAATCAAAAAAAATTGAAGTCATACAAGAATATTTGCGAAATGCTAGAAAGGCAATGTCGATAGCAACGACGTCAAAAGATGCATCGGTTGTGAAAAATGAGAAGATAGTAAAAGGAATCGAAATGCCGACGTCGAAAAAAAACAAAAACGTTTCGATTGTGAAAAATAAGAAGACGACTAAATGAAAAGCCATTGAAGAACATCAAGTTTCCAAAGAAAAGAAAAGAAAAACTAAAACGAAAATGAGTGATGCACTTCAGATTCTAGACAAACGAGATATATCGAGCGAAATTCAACTAGCAATCGACGAAGGGAAAGGAGAAGAATATGTAACACGATTCGTTGCAGAACTATTCCAATCGAAACCCGTAGAACGGGAGAGTGTGATCAAAGGCGTTTTTAAAACTTTCGACGTGGTTCCCTCGTTCAAGAAAATTGATCCGAAATTGTTCATGGAACGGGTGAAGAAAAAAGTATTGGATTTGTTTTGGGAATACATGAACGTGGGACTAAAAATTAAGATGATACTCCATTGCGTGATGAATAAAATCGACGTGAAGTCCGACGAGAGCATCGTGAAAAATGCATATTTCAGATCTAACGTCGAACCCATATTTCGAGGTTCAGATTTATCGGACGTTTTTGAAAAGATGAAAGACAAGATGTTGACGTCTCTCGCGAATTATCAACATGAAGGTAGTAATTGGACGTTCGATGAGGTGTTGAAACTCGAAATTCACATAAATAAAAACGATCCGTTGAAAGGATCTTCCTACTTGGAATTACCATATTTCTTGGCTAAGAAACATGCCGTGGTCAATGTGAGAAATAAAGATGATCAGTGTTTTAAATGGGCAGTCACCTCCACTTTATACCCTGTCAAAATACACTCCAATAGAGTTTCTTGTTACTTGAAAACTTCCAAAAATCTCGATTGGACCGGAGTGACTTTTCCAACAGAGTTAAAACACATCGAACATTTCGAGGCTCAAAATCCCACCGTAGCAGTGAACGTCTTTGGATACGTTGACGAAAAACAAAAGATCTATCCTCTCAGACAGACTTCGTATCGCAGAAGAGAAAAGATGATTATTTTATTATTGATTTTGAATGGTGACCCGATTACTGTCGAAACAAAATAATAATCACAAAGGAAAGATATCTTTATGTTAAAATTGCATGAACATGTTTCACAGCAAAGACTCGTTGGTGAAACATCAGGAATATTGCAACGAAAATCAAGGTGTCGACGTCGAAATGCCCAAACCCAACACCATCATGAAGTTTGAAAATCACAATAGAAGGTTAAAAGTACCATTCGTCCTGTACGCCAATTTCGAATGTTTCACCGCAAAAATGAGTTCCTGTCAACCCAACGCTCTTCAAAGTTACGTCGAAAGATATCAAAAACACATACCTTCGGGCTATTGCATTTACATGAAATGCGCTTTCGACTCGCAATACGACATGGGTCCCTTCACCTACACAAAACAGTATGAAGACGACGATGTGGCTCAAAGGTTCGTGGAAGAGTTAGAATGGAAACTTCAAATGTTATACGACAAATTTAAAACTCCGGCAGAAATGATCATCACGCGAGAGCAGCAGGACGAAAATAACAGAGCCACTGAATGTCACATATGCAGACAATCGTTCAACGAGAATTCGAAGGAAAATAAGAAGGTCAGAGACCACGATCATTACACGGGTCTGTATTGCGGTCCGGCTCACAGCAAGTGTAATTTAAAATATCGAGACGCTGTTTTCTATCTGGTGATATTTCACAATCTCTCGGGTTACGACAGTCATCTGTTCGTGAAAAATCTTGGCACCTCACACGAAGAATTAAATTGCATCGCGAACAGCGAAGAAAGATACATTTCCTTCACAAAATGGAAGCTCATGGAGGAGAAAAGAGTAATCGATGGAGAGACGTTGGAAGAAAAAACGAAATTCATTCGTAGAGCCATACGTTTCATCGACAGTTTTAAATTCATGTCGACTGCTCTGGAAAAATTAGTCGATAACATGAGCAAGGATAAATTTAAAATCACGAGCGAACATTTCGGAGAATGAGTAGACGTAATGTTGAGAAAAGGAGTCTATCCTTACGATTACATGAACGATCTAAAGAGAATCGAAGACACCGCACTACCTTTCGAAAGAAGATTTTTATTCGAAATTATACAAATCCGACATTTCCGACGAGAATTACGAACACGCCAAAAACGTGTGGAAATCATTCGATATGAAAACCATGAGAGATTATCACGATCTCTATCTGAAGACCGATGTTCTGCTCTTGGCAGACGTGTTTGAAAATTTTCGAGACGTCTGTTGTCGAAATTACGATCTGAATCCCGCTTGGTATTTCACCGCACCCGGTCTGGCGTGGGACGCTCTGTTGAAGACCACCGAAGTCCAATTGGAATTATTATCCAACATGGATATGTTGCTCATGTTCGAAAGGGCTACGAAAGGTGGCATCTTGATGATCTCCCACAGACATTCTAAAGCTAACAATCCCTACATGAAAGAAGGTTTTGATTCAAAATGGTTGACTAAATACATACAGTATTGGGACGCTAATAATTTGTACGGTTGGGCTATGAGTCATCCTTTACCGATTAGAAATTTCGAATGGGTGAAGGAACCGGTGAGATGCAAAAATGGAGAGACTATCCTTGCATTTTAGAAGTCGATTTGAACTATCTGGAAGAATTACACGATCCACACAACGATTATCCGCTGGCTCCCGAACGAATGGAACCGAACGAAGGAGACGAGGAAAAACTCATTCCGAATTTATTTAACAAACGTAACTACGTCTTCTACAGCGAGAATTTGAAACAATACGTCGATTACGGGATGAAATTAGTCAACATACATCGCATCATTCGATTCGATGAAGAGCCTTGGATGAAAAGATACATCGATCTCAACACGAATCTCAGAATTCGAGCCAAGAACGATTTCGAAAAAGATTTCTTCAAACTCATGAACAACTGCGTGTACGGTAAATCGATGGAAAACATCAGGAAGAGAACCGACGTTCGACTCGTCACGTCTGAGAAAAGAGCTAAAACATTAGTGGCGAAACCCAATTACAAACACCGAACCATATTCGACGAAAATCTAGTGGCCGTTCACATGCAAAAGACGCACCTGAAGTTCGACAAACCGTATTATCTTGGACCGATCATCTTAGATATCAGCAAGCGATTGATGTACGAGTTTCACTACGATTACGTCAAACGAAAATTTGGTGATAAAGCCAAACTACTGTTCACCGACATGGACAGTTTAGTTTACGAGATAGAGACGAAAGACGTCTACCGAGATATATCTCAGGACGTGGATGAGTGGTTTGACACGAACAATTATCCCGTCAATCACCCATCCATATTCAATCGAACGACAACAAGAAGGTGTTGGGTAAATTTACGGACGAGAGCGGTGGTAAACAAATCGTCGAATTCGTAGGCTTGAGACCCAAACTGTATGCTCATCGTCTAGAAGATGATGAAGAGATCAAGAAGTGCAAAGGAGTTAAAGTGTGCATGGTGAAGAAAAAAATCTCTTTCCAAGAGTATAAAGATTGTCTGTTAGGAAGTGGTCCGGTGTATAAGACTATGAAATCGATTCGAAGCGAAAATCACGACTTGTATACCGAAATAGTCAACAAGATTTTGCTGACGGCTGACGACAATTAGAGATTCGTGTTAGATGATAAAATAAGCACTTTGGCACTCGGACATTGGACTATGGATCTAATTAGAGACGATATGAATGTGGATGATTGGATTCCAGATACGATTGTGGATGATAAGATTCCAGATATGATTGTGGATGATAGGATTCCAGAAAATCAAGAAGAATTAGATGGACTCAAAATTATAGAAATCGATAGTGACATCGAGAAAGTTAGTTTAAAAAGAAAAAGAAAAAAAGAAAAAAAACCCTAACGAACTCCAATTCATAAATTCCGAAAACGTTTGAGCTAAGAGAGACAAACTACGTTTGATATCTCTTTTTGCGTCATCTTTTTTTGCAGGTAGCGAAAAAGACGTATTTGAATATAATAGATATTTGCAGTTGTTATTCCTGTTCAAAAAACTGTCAAAAGATCAAGAGAAATACATTTACGACACGGTGTCTAAAAAATTTCATTCGTTAAATCACCACAAAACGATCGAATCTGTTCTACTAAAAGATGGTAATATCAAGATTCTAGAAAATCAAGAGGAATTAGATGGACTCAAAATTATAGAAATCGATAGTGACATCGAGAGAGTTAGTTTTAAAAAAAGAGAAAAAAACAAAAAAAAAATAACGTCATTTTTTAGTCAATTATAATAAAATAAATAAAAAAAAAATATACACGCATTTATGAATAAGAAAATAAAGATATCCGTAGAAGGTGTCATCTTACCTAACGAACCCCTACCCAACATCGATCTGTTGAATGCGGCAAAGGATTTGAAAATCAAAGATTTTCTAGGCATGTTTTCCAGAGATGCCATGCCGAAGAGAAGACCTCGACAATCGGAATGCAAAATTTTAAATCTAGATGATTCGTCGGGTGAAGGCACTCACTGGGTGGCGTGGATCAAGAACGGGAAGAAGAAAAATTATTATTTCGACAGCTATGGAATCTCGCCGCCAAAAGAAATAAAGAACTATTTCAACAAATCGATGGTTCGTTACAACACGGAACAAGTGCAATCACCAAATCAAGTGTTTTGCGGTCACCTGTGTCTCTACATTCTCAAGAAATGGTCTGAAGGAGATCGATTTCAAGACATTCTCAATGATTTACATTAGAGAGAGATTTTTTTTTTATAGTATATATAAAGATAAAAAATTATTTTAAAAATTTTAATCGAATAAAAACAAAAAATAAAATAACATAGTTCATTTTTAATAAACTGCGTTTTGAATATATTTTTCTAAAAACAAAAAAAATCCCCACAACAACATGCCAGTCGATAAATTTGGTAGAAGTGACGACGAAAAAGTCAACCTAAGAAAGAAGAGGAAGACGTTCGAAGTCGACAATGGTTACGACGCTGCCAACTTGGACGAACGTTACGTTCGGAGATACGAACCTCGAGAAGAACCTTTGAACATGAATGATAAGTAGCTCTACAATCTTCCTGAGCCGATAGATCTTGCAGATGCTGCGACTAAAAAATATGTCAACAGGGGGAACGCCGATTTCGAACGAATCCTGCTAGATAATTACGTGGATAAAACCATGACCGACGATCTCGATCTGAAATCCAAACATTTGGTGAACATCGCGAATCCTATATATCCCACCGATGCCACGACCAAGAAATACGCGGACGACTCTCACGCGAGATTCAGCAAACACCTGAGAAATAGATACGTTCAGAAAACGATGCACTCGGAATTGAACGCCAATTCTATTTATTTATTTATTTATTTATTTATTTATTTATTTATTTATTTATTTATTTATTAATTTATTTATTTATTTATTTATTTATTGGTGCTTTACGCCACATCAGCAGCTTAGGCTATATCGTGGCAATGAAAAAGTATATTTCAAAAATACCATTGATTAAAATATGAAACAAATGGAATAAGAGGGTTAAAAATGTTGAGTGTGAAACATAATGAGAAAGTGAGACTAGTAGTTCAAAAAATACTGTTTAAATCAGCCTGTGAAATAAACATGGATAGATGAAATTTAAAAAGGTAAAAACAATTAAAAATTTATTAAAAAGGTTGATTACTTTTAAGAATGAAATGACTTTTTGCGGGCTTGTAAGATAAAATAAATCTCTCAAAGATCTGACTGTAAAATACTGCCCTCTAACATGATTAAAATCAGTACAATTCAAAAGAATGTGTTCCACTGACAGCGCCTGCTGGCAGGGAACACATTCAGGTCGCAAATTACTCTCTAACAAAAAGGAATGTGTAAGTCGTGTATGACCAATATGACACCGCGTCAAAACTGCAAGATCCTTTCTACAAAGGTTACTAGATGGGTAGTGATCTGATATAGTTGGTCGGAAGCGATGAAGCTTGTTATTTGTCGCTCCATCCCATTCCGCCTGCCACATAGATTTGATGTAACTACTAATATGAGGCTTAAAATCACTGAAAGGGATCTTAAAATCAGTGAGAGGCTTAGTTAAAGCCTGTTTTGCTGCACTGTCTGCTTTGGTGTTACCAGCGATACCTACATGTCCGGGTAACCAGCAGAACACGATATCATATTGGTCAGACATGAGAGTTGTTAACTTCTCACGAAGTTCCAAAATAAGAGGGTTCTTCAACTTGGGGTTGAGTAAAGCAAGTAAAGAGGAAAGAGAGTCGGAGAAGATGATCGACTTTCTTTCCTGTACATTCTCGATGTGCTCAAGTGCGAGTTGAATAGCTTTGACTTCAGCTGTGAAAATAGAACTTTGATTCGGTATTCTGATTGAAGTGATATGATCACCAGTAACAGCAGCTGATGATACCTTGTCATCATCTTTAGATCCATCCGTATAGATCCTTGTATATGCACTATACCGTGACTTTATTTCGGTATATTTTTGTTTAAACTGCAAGGAATTGGTATCAGATTTTTTGGAAGAAGCAAGGTCCAAAATAACTGTAGGTTTTCTAAGATGCCAAGGAGGAATATGTGATTTACGGTTTTCTTTTATACAATTAGAATCAATTTTGGCAGACTCCATGTGGGGTTTAATGCTAATTCCCAATGGAGGAATATGTTTCTGGTGGCGGTTAAAAAACTCAACATTTAGAGGTTCTGAAACACAATTATAAGCAGGATTTGATTTATTAGCCAAAAGTTTAGATGCATATTGAAGCGACAGTTTAATTCGACGCTTCTCAAGAGAAGGCTCCCCAGCTTCAACAAGCATTGAATCTATTGGTGATGTTCGAAATGCACTTAGACTAATTCTAATGCCACTATTGTGAATCACATCAAGTGGCTTGAGATACGACTTCCTTGCAGATCCGTACACTACAGAACCATAATCTAATTTAGATCGAACAAGTGATCTATACAGATGAAGTAAAGTATTTTGATCAGCACCCCAATCAGTGCTACAATCTACCTTCAAGAGGTTCAGTGCCCTTTTACATTTTAACTTTAGTTGTTTTATGTGGGAAGTGAAATTCAGTTTGTTGTCAAACAACAAACCTAAGAATTTCACTTCCTTAACAACTCTAATAGGACTACCATCGATTTTCAACTCCGGATCGAGGTGATGTTTCCGAAGTTTGCAAAAATGAACACAATTCGTTTTTGTCTTTGAAAATTTAAAACCATTTTTGATAGCCCATTTTTGAATCCTATTTAAACACAGCTGAAGTTTGCGCTCTATAGCATTCATCTTTTTGCTGCTATAGCAGATCAAAAAGTCATCGACATACAATGACGAATCAACCATATTCTCAATTGCGTCGATGATGCTATTAATCTTAATTGAAAAGAGGGTAACGGATAAAATACTACCCCGAGGAACCCCCAATTCCTGCTCGTGAAGATCAGATAACATTGACCCAACACGAACCTGAAATTGGCGGTCCTTTAAAAAATGTTCAATAAAAAGAGGCATACGCCCTCTCAACCCCACGTTAAAAAAGATCTTTTAAAATCCCATACGTCCACGTTGTGTCATATGCCTTTTCCAGGTCAAAGAAGATGGGGACCACATGTTCTTTTCTGGCGAAGGCATTTCTTATAAACGTTTCTAGTCTAACCAAATGATCAACAGTACTTCTCTGGTTTCTGAAACCACACTGAACATTCTCAAGTAGATTGTTCGATTCCAGAAACCAGACAAGTCGATCATTGATCATCCTTTCCATGGTTTTACACAGACAACTTGTCAAAGCGATAGGCCTATAATTACTTGGGTTGCTGTGATCTTTATCAGGCTTTGGAATGGGAATTGCAGTAGCGTTATGCTAAGATGGTGGAAACTGGCCAGTCACCCATATGTCATTGAAAACTGACAGTAAAAGTTCAAGTGATGGTTGTGGCAGATGCTTTAAAATTTTGTAATGTATTTCATCGGGTCCGGTGGCAGTATCCTTTGCTCTTTGCAAAGAGTTATTTAACTCTTCCATAGAGAAAGGTTCATTATAATCTTCTAAATTGTTGGAGGTAAATTTGAGCTTTTGTTTTTCTTGCTGTTTTTTAATTTTGAGAAATTCTGGATTACAGTTTTCAGACGACGAATGTTTCGAAAATGTGGAGGCCAATTTGTTTGAAATTTCTTTTTTTGATGTGATAAGCGTGTTGTTGTCTTTCAGATGTTGTACAGTTGATTTGGTTTCTTTGCCTTTAATTTTTTTAATCATTTTCCAAATTTTGTTGATGGGGGTGTTTTGGTTAAGTTTAGAAACATAAGTTTCCCATGAACTTTTCTTTTTTTGTTTAATTAGTCGTCTTGTTTTTGCCCGATTTATATGTAATTTATCTAAATTAACTGTGGATGGTGATTTGTTGAATTCCCATTCAGTTTTCTTGCGATCCTTTATAGCCTGTTTACATTCGTTATCAAACCACGGTTTGGTGAAACGTTTAGGATTTGTCGAAGTTTTAGGGATGACTTGGCTTGCAACGTCAAGTAATTCAGTTGTAAAATGTTCAATCTGGTCAGCACTTTCACTAAATTTCTCCAATGTGAGGCGTTCAGAACAGAGCAAGATGAAGGTCTCCCAGTCAGCCTTTTTAAAGCTCCACTGGGGCACCCTCAGATCGTCTGACGGAACTACACTCTCCAACACGACCGGAAAGTGGTCACTCCCGCACAAGTCACCTTCCACCTTCCAAGAATAATCAAGAAAGAGGGAAGGGCTTGCAACTGAAAGATCAATTGAGGTGTAAGAACCAGATGCGGGGTGCAGATAAGTACCTGACCCATCATTGAACAAGCACAAGTCATATTTTGTAATAAACTCTTCTACAGTTTTCCCTTTCACATCTTCTTGACTGCTGGAATTACCCCAAAGGGGGTTATGAGCGTTAAAATCACCCAACAAAATGTATGGAGTTGGGAGCTGTTGGACGAGTTGCTCAAGATCATTAAGATGTAGAGCTTTACTGGGTGAAACGTAAATCAAACAAATTGTGACTGTTTTGTCTAAAGCTGTAAATTTGTATTCAAAGGTACAGAACTGTGAATGATATCGTCTCTAACCAAAACAGATGTTCCACGAATGTGAAGGTCTGTATCATCAGCCCAGGCATTATACGAAGTATAATGCCTAAATGCTGAATGATCTTGAGCCTCGGGTTTCTTTAAAAGAGTTTCCTGCAGGCAAAAAGCAGGTTTATATTTTTGGCTGAGAAGACCAAGTTCATTAAAATTGGCTCTAAAACCTCGACAATTCCACTGTATTATGTTATTTTTGTTTGTATTAGCCATATTTGGTTTACGACTGAGAGGGTGGACGTATTGGAGAAATAGATCCAGTTGTTTTCTTGGGTGATTTCTTCCTCGGCGACTTATTCTGAGAGGAGTTGGGGCGTAGTTGCCAGAATGTTTCTTCAATACACTCACCGACTTCCATCTCTTCTAATCCCTCGAACCTGTTACGGGTAACAGGCTCTTGTAACATTTCTGGCGTTCTTTCAGATAATTGCTTTTGTCTTGTTTCTTTCTCTGACTCTGACTCAGATTTGATTGTTGAGATCTTTGTTCTTGCTGTGCTTTAGGATGTGGTTTGTTTTGATCATTTTTCTTATTAGTTGTCGATTTTTGTTCGGATTTCTTTTCAGGTTTAGATGTATCTTTTCTCTGAGTGTGATCTGTTTTGTCTTTCAATGGTTCTGTAGTATACTGTTGTGTTTGAGTTGACTTTGGTTCAGTTTCTGTGATTTGCTCAATTGTAAACGCTTGAATTAAGGACGGAATTGTGTTGTTGTTAAGCCATGTCCATGGTGTTTGACATTCTACTGATTTGGTTTGTATTTGTTTCAACGTTGTTGCATACGATGGTGATGAAAAATTCATTCCAGACCTTGAAATTACTATCTCTCTGGCTTCGTTAAATGAAGCTGTCTCACATTTGACTTTCTGAATTTCTTTCTCCCGTTTCCAGACAGGGCAATCCTTGGATGAAGCTACATGATTGCCCTGACAGTTACAGCACTTTATGGTATTATTACAGGGCCCTTGGTGTTGTTGGCCGCATTTGAAACATATTTCCTGTCCTCTACAGTTATTTTGCCCGTGACCATACTTCTGACATTTGAAGCATCGGAGTGGATTTGGAATATAGAAGTCCACTCCAATGTTCATGTAACCTACTTTAATTGACTTTGGTGGTCGCGAGGAGCCAAAAGTTAAAATATATGTATTGGTTTTCACTGTGTTATCATCCTTTTTAATTTCTATTCTTTTTACATCAGTGATATTCTGAGATTTAAGTTATTCTTTTATTTCCAATACATCCATGCCAGAAAGTTCTCTAGTTCTCATTACGCCTTTACTAGTGTTCAAAGTCTTATGTGGAAATGCCACAACTTTCATGTCTAAAATCTTATCAATTTTTAATAAATTTATTGCCTGAAATTCCATCCTACATTCTACTAATAACCCGCCCGATCTCAATTTTTTAACTTCCTTTACTGAGCCTGCAATTCCTTTTATAGTTTTCTCAATAGCAAATGGATTGACCGTTGATACATTTTTACCTTCTTCTTCCGCATAAATAATAATAAATTTTGGCCATTTCTTTTCAATGGTGGTGCTTTCTTGATCTGAGTCAGAGTATGATAGAGTTAATTTCACTTCATTACCTCGTTTTTGTTTTTTTGGTGGTATTTTTTCCATGTTTTTGTATTAATCGTTCATTGCTCCGGCTCCCACCCACCATGGAGTCCAACAAGGGGTAGAGTTACTGCTATGCAGTGAACCCACCGGGCTGCCGGTATTCCCACATACCTGGTATGGAGCAGTATACTCAGCCAGTGTTGATGCCGAGGCATGCCACTGACTGATTGACCCGTGTGTGGAAGTGCCAGGTCTTCAGATGGCAATCATCCAACCAATCACTATACAAAACACTGTAATTAAATTTGCCATGTAAAACTGAAGCAGACAGTGCAGCAAATTTGAGTATTCATTAAAAATATAACGTTAAAAAACAGTACACAATGGCAATTATGGTGTGATTAAAAGAAGTGACTGGCTGAATGACTACCAAATGCCCCCCGACGTGACACCCAGTTCTTTTGGGGTGGGAGCTCCCGATTGCCAGAACGGGCCATCCGACCATCCTTCTACTCCCGAAATTGGGGCCAAAGCAGTGTCTTGGACATTATCTGAAAAAATGGAAACCAGGGCCAAACAGAGTTTACGACCTGATCCTCATCCTTGGAGACTGCCCTAACCGGGGCCCGAGTCCTCAACTGCCAGGATTCCTTCTTCCGGGGCCTTCGGAATGCACCTCACGGGAGAACAAGGTGCCTGCCAGATGGTATTAGCAGGGTTGATCATTTTGGTCCGGGGCTGCGTATTTGTGTATTTCGCAGTGAACCAACTCAATTGAGCAAACCTGCCAATTAGAAATTAGCAAACCTGCCCAATTGAGCCGGCCATCCTCTATCCGCCACCTGAGGACCCGCCTAGTAGGGGATGATCAAACCCCCCCTAGGACGCCAATTCTAACAAGATAATGAACGTGGCCACTCCCACGAATCCCAAGGACGTGGCGACCAAACACTACGTAGATCTGGAACAGAGAAAGTCTGACAGACAAGAAATGAAATCGGATCTGAATGCGGGATTCAACAAGATATTGAATCTGTTGGAGATCAACGACACGGATGCAGACTCAACCGCGGTCAACAAGGGCTACATAGATTCTGCCGTGATACAATCACAAGAATACCTACAATCGCAAGTGGACGATCTCTACCTGAACAAACAATCTGGCGGAACCATGGAGAGTGGCATCAACATGAACGGTCACAATTTATTCGGTCTCGATCACGATCCCAAATTTGATTCCAGCGTGGTCAGCAGAAAGTATGTGGACGACAACTCAGTCTGGAGAAAGGGTGACATCATGGAAGGTAAACTAGACATGGGTGGACACGCGCTCACGAATCTACCGGATCCCGTGAACATGACGGATGCCTGCACCCTGATTTCGGTGGTGGAGAAAGTCAAATATGCTAGACAATTGATCACTGTGTGGGCCGAGGAGGCCGGCACCTTAGATGAGGGAAAAGCTGAGTGGTCTTTCGGAAATGGATGTAGCATGGTCAGGTGGGATAATGGTCAGGTGGGATATCAAAACATGGTCAGGTGGGATATCCCATGCCGCTGGGAGCCGAAATCCTTCGAATGAGTCTGGCTTCCTCGGATTTGAATAACAGAGCGGTCGTCAATCTCATGGTGAATGGAGTAGAGAGGGATAAGAGATACAGCGTCGAAAAGACTGAGAATCAACATGCGAATGTTAGCACGTTCGGCACGCCTCTCAAAGTGAACGCTGGAGACAGGATTAATTTCATTACAAAAACTAATAATCCCGAAGCCGCCACTTCCGTGGTGAGTCTACTGATCGAACTAGTTCCTTTGAACAAACAGTGAACGCGTGGAATATAATGATTAAAAAAAATAATGTGTGATTATTAAAAACAAAAAAAACAAAAAAAAGTAATGAGATCATCTTTAGATCTCATTTTTTTTAATTTTCTTTCTTCTTCACTATCACCATATATTATAATAACAGTTCCTTTTTTCTCAAATTTCAGCGTTGATTCTTCTTTTCTTTTTTTCTTTTTTTGTGATATGATACGTTTATAACAACATTTTTGTTTATCCGAATCATAATTATGAACGAATGTTGTGCATCTCTTGGTAACACTCGCATCATTATCATTCTCTTCAGAAGGTAGTGGTGATGGTGGAAAGCGTCTCATTCTTTTCTTTTCCAACCGTCTATCCCGCTGTTTATCTAACCATTTTTCCACATCTTTTTTTTGTTTTTTGGCTTGCAACACAGGATGGAACATCTGACGGAAACGGAGAGACGATCGCACAGGATCGAACAATCTAAGATCTGTTCGAGTTTTAATATCTTCATCACGAAATATCCTTTTTGTTTCTCTCGAGTGAATAGCACACGATCTTTTAAATAATTCAGAACATAATCGTAAAAATCTTCTTTTTTTTTTTCAAACGCAAAAATGGAATGTGTATTTCGTTTTCTACGTGACTACTTACGAATTTTAACATTTTGTACGTCGAGAATGTTGTAAAAAGACGATTTTTTTCTCGGATGAAACTTTTTTTTTATTAAAAAAATATCATTATAAACGAATTTATGTTTTTTACGATTTTTTTGTGTTATTTTTTTTTAATGATGCAAAAATAAGTAAAAAAAACCTCAAAAATATAATCCAAAATCAATCTCCAGTTTTCACACACTCGTCTCTCATCGAATGATCGACGACATCTTATTTCCGTCCGATTCGAATTGTAATTCTCTGTCCGACAAGACCAGGGCGAAGGCTTCAGTTTTTCTCGGCATGTTCCTATCGAATTGCATCTTGATCTGAATGTCTAACATGCTACTCTTGAGTCGTTCACTCTGTTTACTGATGTTGAATACGAACATGGGATACATCGACTTGTATTCGCCGGGAGATATGTTAGGGTTGCTCATCAATTCGTCTAGACCGTGATACTTCTTTCTAAAATCAGCGGCGTCGCCGTACAGTCTGCAGAAATCATTCTTGTCGAACGACGCATTGTAATCGATTGCTGGATATCTCGTGGCATTCCAAAACACTTGCATGTTTCTCAAATGGCAGTGATCAAACAGTGACACATTCTTTTCCTGAGACCCGTCCCTATCGGTCTGAAACACAACCACGATGAAACACGGTCTCTCGGAAGCAGATTTCACCATCAATCTCCAATCGAAGTGATTCGTGGAGGGAGGAATGCTAGCCGTGTTGCACTGTCTCCTTCTAAATCCCACGGGTAATTTACTCTTGGATTCTATGATCTTGTAGAGACGCGCTTTTTCCACGATCGAAGGCTCCACGTGCGGAATGAACCACGATATCTTGTGTAGAGTTATCTTACCCGCATTGGTCACAGTGAGTCTCACTATTGCGTCGTCGTTTCCTTTTCGAATCAACGTCAGATTGTGTTTGAATCCGTACATGATCTTGTTGTAAGCGTCCGCAAATCCGAAGATGTGTTTCAAAGGTATCCTGAACAAAAACGTTCCTTTAGGTCTGGACGTCTTGACGACATAGTCGAATATCAAGGCGGCGCCGGCGCTAGCAGGGCCTACGGTGTCTTTCACCCACAATTGATTAAGTCCTCTGTATTTCGAAAAATCATCAGGATACGTCAAGAGTCCGAACATCGTGGTGGCCTGACCAGGATGAAACACAGATTCTATCTCTTGTCCGGATAGCATGTATTTTATGTTACTGAATAGATGCATGATGCCATTATTGGCTTGAGTAACCATGTCGTCAACGTAGTCGCTTCCATCTTCTTTGGTGAGACGTCCCTGCACCACTGTGTAACTCTCGCTAGGATGTATGAATAGATCTTGAGTTTCGACGTTGATTCTTATCTCTTCCGCATTGTTCAAACTCGTTCTGGTTACCGGTTCGTATTCGTGAACCTCATATTCTTGAATACTTTCATCTTTCACTATGCTTTGTGCTATATCTAGTATATTTGTCATTTTAAAGGATTTTTAGTTTTTTGTTTATTAATTAACTTGCTTTTTTTTATCTAAAAATAGTTTTATTTTTTATTATTATTTTTTTCTCTCTTATATATATGTGTAAACAAGAAAATGTTAAAGAAAGTAAATAAAAAAAATTTTGTTTTCTTTATCAAAACTTCATCTTCTGTAATTGTTGTTCGTAAAACTTTCCGATGATCTCTTCTCCATCCAAAGCTTCGATTTCGTAAGTCACCGGATCGGTGTGAAATATTTTGATTATCACGAAGATTTCCGAGGTCCATCAAGGAGTATAACCATTTTCGAAGTGCTTCTTATAAGCGTAGATTCTCACTCGATCACCGACCGCAAATTTCGGCGTTCTAGACTTCTTCCTGATCTTAGATCTCTCGGAATATAGATTCGTGTAGACCCATTTTTCGTGTCGATGATCGCTAGCTTCTGCGGGAGTCATTTGATCGATCTGTATCGGGCGTTGTTGTAATCTTTGACCAAACCGTCCAGAGCGTATACGTATTTCTTGGTTGAATTCGCCATGAAGTATCTCTGCATCTTTTCCTTCATCGTTCGATTCCAACGTTCCACCACGCTGGCTTTCTCTTTGTTTTCGATCGAGTGGAGGTCTACCAATCGATGAACGTGATTGTTGTAGAATTCCTTTCCCTTATCCACCAACAATTTACTCAGTTTTCGAGAAGACGAGTCGAACACGCTCTTCAGAGCCTCGGCAATGCAAGGTCCCGATTTATTCTTCAAAGCTCTGATCCAACCGTATTTGGAAAACTCGTCGATGACTGTCAATAGATATTTGACGCCCTCGTTCCACCTCGAAAATGATCTCATGTCGACCAAGTTGGCAGATTAAATATCATCCAGACCCTTCACGAACACCCTTCTCTTTCGAAATTTACGCACTATGGGTTTGTGTAACTCCTCGGCCAATTCACTCGTCAATAATTGTTTCTTCTTCTTTTCCGATGCGCCTTTTTTTTTTGAACGCCCCATCCGAATCGACGTTTCGCACCGATCAGATTGCCGACCAGCGAACGTTCCATCTTTTCTCTCCTGGTCGGATTCGATATGCCTCTCAATTTCCCCAACATGTTTTTATCGCAGACTTCATTGTGAGTCTTGGTGTCGGGATGTCCGGCGTAGCACAGATCGTGATCATACGTGGCTGCGTCCACCCTATTCACAGGTTTGCTCCAAGATTTAGGAGTCAGATCGGCGTTGAGTCTCTTGTTCAATTTCGTTCCGGGTCCCGTGAAACTGTGACCGGGCAGATGCATTTCGAAAGGTAGATTATTGATCATTTTATTCACGATGCCTTTACCTTTGCTCATGTTCTTTTTTTTGACGAATCTAGTCTTGACAGAACCACACACATCGCAAATTCCGCGAAGCATCTCTCTGTCGTTTTTAGTTCGCACTTCTCTAGAATTACTCGTCTCGGTAACTCTCTTACACTTTACGCAATACATTTTTAAGAGTTATTTAAATTAATTTTGTTTTTTATTTTATATAGAAATTTAATAATTAATTAATTCTGTTCTTATATATCTTTTTTTTTCAATTGCTGCTCTTGAGTTCTATCATCTTACTGAATTCCTCCCTGGCCTCTTTCCTCCCTTTTTCTATGAGAGAATCCTTCATCTCTTCCCTGATAATCTGATGAGTCTTGATTCTCATGGCTTCTTTCATGGTATCGTATTTCGTTTTCTCGCTCAATATCGCGAAGTATTCTCCGTCCGGTATCCTACCGTCTTTCAACGCCATAGAGATCATTTCGGATATCGTGTCGATCTTTGAGTTGGCTAAGACATTAATCTTGTCGTGTTTCCTCGCCTTCAGATATAATTTCCTACTCAAAAAGTTTTCGAGCGTGCTAAACAATCCGGCGGTGAGGGCCACTCCTTCTACGGTCAGCACTATCGGAATGCCGACCGTGGTCGACAACAATCCGATGCCGGCCACGTGTAAACCCATGGAAATCGTGATGAGTGTCGTGTCGATCGCGTTGACAAATTTCACGAAACACGAATACTTCTTCTTGAGGGAACGACGAGAATCTCTCTCTCGAGTTAGATACTCTTGGATTCTATTGATTTGATCGATGCGATACCTCTCTCCTCTTTCTCTTTCTTCTAGCGATGGTGCCATCGGCTTCTCATCCTCGTCGTCCACTAATGTCGGATACAATTTATTTCTAGTTCTCATTTTTGTATTTTTTTCTTTCTAATATTAGATAAAAAATTTTATGTGTGTATTTATTTTTATTTTCTATTCTCCCTTATTTTATATCAACGAAAAAAACTTCATTCAGCAATAATTTCTTGATGCAACCTTGTCTTCTAAAGTCAGACTTCTACGCGCCAATTTCAGTTCTTCCGAAACTGTAGGCTTGTCTTCATTATTACAGATGACTAATCTCTTCCAAAACGTGATCACATCGTTGAATCTAACGCGTTCGAACGCCAGTTCGAAATACATGAGGATCATATCTTTTCTTTCCATCGTCAGACACGAATGATTCTCATGATCGAAGTCTAGATGATCCTGACATCCGACGCATCGTTCTAACAAGATGGGACGTAGTTCTTCGTTCACGCAGATTGCGTATGCTCTCATCAGCATGTTTAAAAGAATCCTCGCTCTAATAGTCTGGGAAGCGCACATGATTTACGTTTTTTATTATCTATTTGATTTGTTATATTTATTTTTCTAAATAATTATTATTTATATATTTTTTTTCTCTCCTATATATATCGATCACTTTCTTTTATTTATTTCCTCGGGCATTCCCCCCGCTCACGTCAGAAATGAAAGCGCTTGACAGTTGTCTGTCAAGTTTTTTTTCCAAAAAAATCCGGGTATTCCCCCCACCCCACGATGAGGGGAGATAACTCTGTATGATCAAGTTTATGAGAATTGAGCAATCTGATTGGTCAATTAGCGGAGAATCAAGCAATCTGATTGGTTGATTAGCTGAGTTTGGAAAATCCCACTATGGGAATTCCCCTAATGACATCATAAATGGGAAAAACCCACCGCCTCAAAACAATTGCGGATTCTGGACCACTGGTCCAGAATCCGCAAACCGTTTTTTGATACTAGCCTAGAATTTTTGCTTGCGTTCACCAACGATGGATCGATGGTCTGATCTGCGATGGGAACGTTGACAAAAATTTTTAAAGTAAAAAAAAGTGAAAATGTACAATTTCACCTTTTTTTTAAAAACGTGTGACATTCAACGTTCACCACGAGTATTTGAACGTTAAAAGTGCGATCTAGGAGTCACAAAAATAACATGGAGATTCAAGACCACTGGACATTTTTGTGAACAAGCGTGCGATTTAACACTGAATCCCCGTTGGTAAACGCATCGTGTACGTATTTTGTACACGTACATATACAAAGTGGTCGTGAATCCGCAACTATCACCTACTAATACTATTTATTTATTTATTGGTGTTTAAGGTAACATATTTCAGTACAATGGCTAAACATGACTGCAAGATGGAGATAAAGTCAAGTTTAGTCAATCGTTTATACCTATGTTGCCCATTTTAGAGGAGTTCCACCCCAAGCATTGGTGACTGGGTCCCATTGTTATCGTTAAAACAGAGCTTGTTTGCCACACTCAAAAATCAGTTGCGTTAAAAATCAACCATATTAACTTTGTTGAGTGAATATGAACACAACCCAAATGATTTTTAGGGGCACAGGAACCAAGCATCGCTTCTCTTCCCGGGGTTCCCACGGGTGAATTTGTTAATGAGATTTAAAACATTATATATTAGTGGTGGTGTTGATGTTCAACATGTATACAAATAATGAAATGTATTAGTCTGTGAGAAGTTACTGCCTTTTATCCAGTTTAAGAAATTTTGCCTTGTCAGCTTAGAAATTAAGCATTTTATAAAGAGGGGTACTCTTTGAGCATTTTATAAAGAGTACCCCTCTTTATAAAATCTCTAAAAGCTCGTTCCAATGAGGGGGTCATAGGCTATGTTTTTGAGACAAAAAACGAAGAAAAAATAATAAAAATTGAATGGTGATTTTTGTGAAAAATGCTGGCCGGCTTTGGACCATGACATTGGGTAAAGTGTTAATGCAGTGTTAAACCATTATTATTGATGGTCACTGGAGTGCAACTTGAGTAGGAATTTATTAATTTATGACAAGTTAGTGCACCTGGGGTATGTTGAAGTAGGAACTGATCCTTCGGAAGACAGAAATTTGCTCCTTTTGATGCCAAATTTTAAAAAATTTTCCAGTACGGGCCGATCCATGGTCAGCCCAGCGCACTTATGCTTGGCAGGATGTATCCGAATTAGTGAACTTTAGTCACTTGGGTGGGGGGGGGGGGGGTGGGGGGGTGGGATAAAATGATTCTGGATAGAAAAATGTTCAGATTATGTCCAGGTTGGAGGGGGTGCTCCCCCCCAACCCTGGTTGCTGGTCTGCCTGATCAACTTAAAAATGAAAGTGTCAATGACACTGTAGCTTAACTTGTGTGTTGTGTTTGATGAAAAGGATAATGTTCAATATTTATGAAAAGATTATGAAATAAGACAATAATTGGGAATATGTTCATTTCTGTTCCCTGTGTGCTATGTTTGATAAATATAATATGAGGTGTACACTGTACTAAAGAGCTGAGGGGTGGGTTAATATGACCTCACAGTTAATGTATGTGGCCCTCACAGTTAACGTATATCAACAAAAGTTACCAAGTTACAGTGAAATTATTCCAAAACGAGTCATCCTATCAAGTTACATTAAAAATCCCCTCATAAATATGGCCTGTAGACTGTGCAAAAGGTTTTCGGGCTTCGGGCCCCTGTAGCCGTCAGTTTCCCAATTGCGTCCAAAGGGGACGTTCTCATCTAGACATTATATGAAGTCAATCTACCAAGTTACAATGAAATCCCTTAATAAATATGACCTGTAGACTGTGCTAAAGGTTTTTGGGCTTTGGGCTCTGGCAGCCATCAAGGTTGAATGATCGCAACCAAAAGGGGACACTATTTGGAGTCTTCCTACCAAGCTACAATGAAATCCCTTCATAATTATGACCTGTAGACTGTTCTAAAGGTTTTCGGGCTTTGGGCCCCTGAAGCCATCACAGTAGACCAATTACGACCAAAAGGGGATGTCATCATCTAGGCATTATATGGAGTCAACCTAACAGGTTACAATGAAATCCTTCTATAAATATAACCTTTTGCCTATGCTAAAGGTTTTTGGGCTCGGGCACCCATCAAGGCTGAATGATCACGGCCAAAACCGGACGTTCTCATCTAGACATTATATGAAGTCAACCTACCAAGTTACAATGAAATCTCTTCATAAATATGACCTGTAGACTGTGCTTAAGGTTTTCGGGCTTCCGGCTCAGGCAGCCATCATGGTTGAATGATCGCAACCAAAGGGGACAATCTCATCTGGGCATCATCTGGAGTGATCCTACGAAGTTACAATGAAATCCCTTCATAAATATGACCTCTAGACTGTGCTCAAGGTTTTCGGGCTTCGGGCACTAGTAGCCATCACAACTGACCAATCATGACCAAAAGGGGATGTCATCATCTAGGCATTACATGGCGTCAACTTAACAGGTTACAATGAAATCCTTCCATAAATATGACCTTTTGCCTATGCTAAAGGTTTTTGGGCTCGGGCACCCATCAGGGTTGCATGATCGCGATCAAAATGGCCCTTCTCATCTAGACATTATTTGGAGTCATCCTACCAAGTTACAATGAAATCCCTTCATAAATATGGCCTCTAGACTGTGCTAAAGGTTTTCGGGCTTTGGGCCCCTGTCACAGTTGCTCAATCATGCCCAAAAGGTGACTTTCTCATCTAGACATTGTATGAAGTCAACCCACCAAGTTACAATAAAATTCCTCAATAAATATGACCTGTAGACTGTGGTAAAGGTTTTTGGGTTTTGGGCTCGGGCAGTCATCACGGTTGGCAGATCATGCCCAAATGGGGAAATTCTCATCTAGACATCATAAGGAGTCATCCTACCAAGTTACAATGAATCCCTCCACATTAAACATGACCTGTAGACTGTGCTAAAAGTTTTTGTGTTTCGGGCTTGGGCAGCCATCACGGTTGATAGATCATGCCCAAAAGGGGACGTTCTCATCTAGGCATTATACAGAGGCATCCTACCATGTTACAATGAAATCCCTTCATAAATACGACCTGTAGACTGTGCTAATGGTTTTCGGGTTTTGGGCTCGGGCAGCCATACCGGTTGCCCGATCGCGACCAAAAGGGGACGTTCTCATCTAGACATGACCACAAACCTGCATATGATATTTCGTGACAATCAGACAAGAACTGCGAGGTGTAGCCCGTGCTAAAGGAAAATGTGAACAGACGTCACAGATTAACAGACTCACAGACTTCCGCACGCGTGATGGCAATAGCTTATCTTGACTATGTCAAGTTAAGCTAAAAATGACTTTCTGTAAAGAAAGTGTATGTTTGGTGAAATTAAATCCTCCAATACCTTTCAGAATTATTACCAAGAGATTCCTCCAATACCTTTCAGAATTATTACCAACAGATTCCTGGTTAGAGCCCGGCGAACGTTTCAGATTCGATATGGTTTCGAATCTGTCCACTGATTTGATTCAATTTGAAACCATCTCGATTATTTCAAACAATTTAAATCCCAGAGAGGTTTGAATTTTCAACATCTCACTATTGTCAATATTCTGAAGATGACACCGCATCCTGAAGATTTTTTTCTTTGAAACTAAACGAACGGTCCCCAGTCTAACTAAGTGCGATAGTGGAGATACACCTAGTTTGCACAACATATCGCCCCTTGGGTGGAACAAGGCACCATTAGCAATGGTGTAGCATTGCATATAGGGCTGTGTTCTACACCACCTTGATGATACCTGGTCAATTTGCATTTGAATCTAATCTTGTTGCTAAGAGAAATGTGGAATGAGTTATCACCACCAGAATATTAAAAAAAGAAAATTTCAAAACTCGTTGTAGTGATCCATTCAAAGTGATAACTTCTATTTTGAATGTCACCTGTCCAGAACCATGTCCTGTATAGTTGTAATATTCATGAAAGTATTCACCTGGAACTTAATTAAGCATCCTGTTTTTTTCGCAATGGCGTTAATAGAAACTGTCATTACTTTCATGCTATCTTTCAGATGGCCAAAAGTGATTGTTTGCGGAAAGAATGGTCTATTGACAAATGAAAGACAACACAATGCTGAAAACGACGACCAAGAAAGTCCCTGATGTGTTGTAAGGGATTCAAATCGGGGCTCATTGCAGGCCAAGGTAGTGTAGAAGCAGCGTTGTTCTGAAGGAATGTTCTCACAGCATGGGGACGACGTGGCCTTGCACTGTCGCCCATGAAGACAGGAAGAGTAGCCAAAGGGTGGTTGTCAAAATGAGGCACGATAATCGGATAGGAGAATGTCCCGAATGTACCTGTAAAGGTTGTCGTTTTTTTTAAAGAAATAATTACATACCGAAGTACGTTGTTCTGTTTTGGTTTCGTTTATTTTGGTAAATTTACACTTCCTGTTTTCTCCTTGTCACAGATGGATCAACGAATTTCATTGGCTATTTTTAAGTCATCTTCTCTTTGGCTATTTTCAAAACGAGGAATCAATCAGATCTCATTAATTCTACCCCATATTTCCTATATAAGGCTGCTTTCACTCAGTAAAAGTGCCCCTTTTCACAAATTGGCGAAAGCATAAATCTTGCTGTGCCGATAACCTTTGAACAAGGTTGGTAGAAGGGAATACCTTTTTGCCTACTTCACGGGTTGTTGGGTTGCACTCGTTTGTAGCGAGTGTATTGCCTGGTGCAAGTGACGTCATTCACGGGGCTTGCTCTGGGGAATGCACTAATTATAGACAAGTGCCCCAACTGTAGACTTTTCTACATAGAAATCAGATATATCTGATTTCTATGCTTTTCTACTTCATACCAGTGGAGCAACCCTAGGTAAAATGGCGCCGAGCCATTTTGCCCTTTTTCCTAAAACCTTTGGTACCCGGCAGTAAACAACCCTTTGTATAGTGGGTCGAATTAGCAACATTGTTTTATTGCTTTCCCAATGTCAATCTAGGGCTCATTCTTCACCCCCCCCCCCCCCCCCATCCTTTCACAGTCATTTTCCATTTTCACACATTTTCATCAAATTCTCAGGTAGAGAATCATTTGTTTAAAATAAATAATGATCAGTCATAGCCATTAGAGTTTTTGTGTATCTTCAGAGGTAAATTTTGGTTTCACCTATTGATTTACCAAATCCATACTGGGTGCCCCAGATCCCTACGAATCTGTGGATTAACAGGAGTTGTGGTTCGTGATTTTGCTCCTGGGTTTTTTTTTATCTCCCCACCCCATCCTGTTACAAATTGGCGAGGCTACCAGGATCTGGTTATTGCAACTTAGTTATGGATAATTCACAACCTCTTTTCAATAATTCTAATGGCGAAGATGAATTTAGTTCATGGGGAAATAGAAGTTCAACTGCTGGAATGCAAATTTCGTTGGTTGATAGTTGTTTGGTAACAAATACAAGAAATACCCCTCAAATGTCTACACGTGTGGGTGTTAATGGAGATCAGTATGGTAATTTGAGGTCAAGCAGTGGATTGACATATGTAGCGGCTGGTAGGCCAAGAGTTTGTGATGCTGACATGTTTGAAAGGTCAAGGCAAAGTCATTATCTGACCGATAGAAGATCAAATATTGAAGGTCCTTCCAGGGTGCGTGATGTAAACTTTAATAGTTTACCTTCTCAGAGTTATGGACAAGGTTTTCCATCAGTTGCTCCTTATGGTGACATAATGTTTTATGAAAAGCCTTCAAGGCTGAGTCCAGATGTTCGAGGCACTCCAGTCAGCTTTTGTCAGAATTCTAGAGGGTCCCCATGGAATGAAAATTATGTTGGCTTAGATAATACCAGGTATTTAAGGTTACCTTCAAATAGAGCTGATGGTTTGTGTATTGATGAAACAAGTCCACTCAGATGTGCTGATAAACCAAAACTGGATGTTACTCCCAAGATTAGTGTCCATTTTCTCGAGGATTTCCCTGGTACCCACAGAAAAGTTCCTTATGACAGAGTAGAAAGATCATTTGAAGAGCATAGTTCACCAGTGTATAAAGGTGACGGAGAGTATTTGTCAAATAGATTTGATTTGGTAAATAAAACGCCTATGGCTCCACAGTGTATGTCCCAGAACATTTCCTTGGCTAACCCCCTAGAAAATAGCTCTGGTAGGGAGGTATCCCATGCACAAAATGTCTCTTATCAACCTAGGAGTGTGGAGATAGGCCCAACTGAGGGTATTGAAGTGAGAAATACAGTCATACCCCCAGGATACTCAGGGTATGGTGTACCAATGTTGAAAGCTAAAAATCAAAGGAATATAGTTCCAGACACAACACAACAATCAAAACTTCAATTACCTTACGTAGAACGTCAGAATGTTCCGCACCTCACTCAGAATGATTATAACTTGGTTAGAGGGCAACGGGAACTACATTTGCATCCCTGTAAACCAGAAAATGATACTCCAAAGCGCTTTCCAGCTCAATATGCCCAAGTAGAATTCCCAGTATTAACTCACCCAGCTGAGCGTGATATCAGGGAAAGGGGGGCATCTTTTAATTCTCTGGGTCCAAATTCTACATTTGGCAAACAAAATCATAACCAAAACCTTTCACCAGTTGGTGTTTCGGATGACAAGTGGGTCCATTCTAGTCGTGTTAGAGAAAACCCAGTGCATTCTACCACCATGTTTGAGAAAGACAGAACATATATACCTAGAGCTACCCCATGCTCAAGGGCATCATGTTTGCCTGATAGTACTGGCAGTATGTTGCATGGTTTGAATATCCTGAAAGATCAATATCGATCTGTTGACTCCCATCCTGATTTCAGGAATGATCTAGATCACACTTTGCTAGCAAACCAGGCAACAAGATATCCCAGTTTAAGTCATGTTTATCAGAGGGAGGATAGAATGTCTACAAGGGTTAAAAAGGAGCCCCAGTCATATGATGGTAGTTCGGATTTTCAAGACTACCTGGTTCATTTTGAGCAGGTGGCAAATTGGAATGGGAGGAATGACAGTGAGAAAGCCCAGCAATTGATGATGTGCCCGAGGGGCCCCGCCCAAAAGATTTTGAGTGAATTAACCTTTAGTCAAGTTACCTGTTACAGTGAGGTGAAAATTGCTTTTCTCAACCGATTTAAACCCCTAGGTAGAGAGGCTGCTTATCGTTTGGAGTTTCGAAATAGAAAGTGTTTAAATGGTGAATCTTCTGTAGATTTTGGTCATTCTCTGCGGCGACTGGCTAACTCAGCTTTCCCAGATCTGCCCAATTCAGCTAGAGAAACCATTGCTATTGATCAGTTCATTCATGGTTTGGGTTCTTATGAGATACGAAAGCATGTCCAGTTCAATAGGCCACGTACCTTGGATGAAGCTATTACTTTTGTTGTCGAACTTGAGGCTTTCACTGGTTGCCAATCCCTCATTAAAAAGCCTTTTGATACAGAGGCTGTAATGTCTGTGACAACCACTAATAATAACAATGTAGAGGATGAAAGTACGTCAATAAAACCAGAATTAATAGAAATATTATTAGAAGAAATTAGAAGGTTGAGTAAAATTTTAGAGGATAGTGCTGTCAATATGCAATCAAGCAAGAAAAAAGACAACACATGCTATAAGTGTCATAGAAATTGGCAACCCGGTCATAAATGCTCAAATAATCAAAAGCAATGTGACCAAAAAGTGTCAGAAATCCAGAAAAGTAATCAGGGAAAGTGGTAAAGGTCGAGTTTGAGCCCAAAAACTCGACCCCAATGTTGGAAAATGTAGGGCAAACTGTATATTTATCACCACTTCGGCCAAGTTGTCTTTATTTGAAGGTTCACATTAATGGCCACCCTGTAAGTCTTCTTGTAGATTCGGGATCTAGTGTAACTTTGTTATCAAAAGAAGTATTTTCTGCTTTGAAAGATTCTGGTCAATCTGATTTAGCAGGTGTATCTATGGAACTTGTCACTGCCTCTGGTAGCAATCTTCCAGTTTTAGGAGAAACCACACTGGGTTTTAATATTGATGGCTGGACTGTTGAACAAAAGGTTGTTGTTGCAGAATTGGATAATTTTCCAGGAGTTCTTGGAGTTGATTTTCTTGTGAAACATAAGGCGGAACTTTGTTTTAAAGAGAAGAAATTACAATTGAATGGTATTGATTTTGAGTTACTTTCAGAATTTGGCGAACATTGTACACGAGTTAGACTGCAGGAATCTGTTACTATATTTCCTGATACAGAGTGTTTGGTTGGTGGAGTTTTGGATGGTTCTTTTGGGCCCTCTGAGGGACTTGTTGTGCCTTCTTCTTTAATTAAGCAAAAAGGCTTGTTGATGGCTCGAGGTATTGTAAATACTGAGAATAGTTTAATTTGGATGTCCCTAATTAATCTTTCAAAAAAGAAAGTTAAGATAAATGGAAATTCTGTGGTAGCAAGTATTTCGTCTGTTGAGGAAATTATTGAGGAAAAAGATTCTGAATATAGTGCAGGTTCCACTCCTTTGCCAGATCATTTGAATTGTTTGGTAGACGGCCTTTCTCAGAGATTAACCCCTGAACAATTGGCTGAGGTTGCGAAATTACTCCTGGAGTATCAGGATATTTTTGCTGCACCTGATGGTAAACTTGGTAGAACAAATTTGGTGGAACATGCAATTGATACTGGAACAGAAAAACCTGTTAAATTTCCCCCTCGGAGGGCTGCTCCAGCAAAAAGGGAGATAATTGAGGTAGAGGTGAAAAAAATGCTTGAAAATGGTATAATTGAACCCAGTAGTAGTCCATGGTCATCTCCCGTGGTGTTAGTCTCTCGAAAAGATGGGTCTGTTCGTTTTTGTATAGACTACCGTAAACTCAATTCGTTAACCAAAAAGGATGCTTTCCCTTTGAAACGAATTGATGACGTGCTGGATACTCTGGGTAGTTCACAATGGTTTTGTACGTTAGATTTGGCTAATGGCTATTGGCAGGTTGGAATGTCAGAGGATGATAAACCCAAAACGGCCTTCGTGACTCACAATGGTTTATATCAATTTAACGTTATGAGTTTTGGGCTCTGTAATGCCCCAGCCACATTTTCAAGGTTGATGGAGTTAGTTTTGGGTGGCCTCCAGTGGGCAAAATGCTTGTGCTATTTGGATGATGTTATAGTGTTTGGGATATCTTTTGAGACAACTCTGGAAAATCTTAAAGCTGTTTTTCAATGTTTAAGAAGTGCCAATTTAAAACTCAAACCCAAAAAGTGTAAACTCTTTTCTTCTGAAGTGTCTTACTTAGGTCATGTAGTGTCTGATCGGGGAATTAGGTGTGATCCAAAAAAAGTTGAGGCAGTGAAAGATTGGCCATCCCCAAGCTCTATAGCTGAAGTTAGGAGTTTTCTTGGCTGTGCTGGATACTATCGAAGATATATACCAAATTTTTCTACCATAGCTTCTCCACTCACCCAGTTGCTGAGGAAGAATGTTAGGTTCAAATGGGAGGATGGCTGTGAAACTGCATTCAATACTCTGAAAAACCTATTAACCAGTGCTCCAATTTTGGCCTATCCCACTAGTAAAGACGAATTTATTTTAGACACAGATGCCAGTGCAGTAGCTATAGGGAGTGTTTTATCACAGGTACAAAATGGGGAGGAGAAGGTTATAGCTTATGGAAGTCATACACTTAATAGACACCAAAGAAATTACTGTACAACTTATAGGGAATTACTTGCAGTGGTCACCTTTCTGAAACATTTCAAACACTACCTCTGGGGACAAAAGTTCTTAGTTCGAACTGATCATGCTTCCCTAGTATGGTTAAAGAATTTTAAGGAACCAGAGGGAATGCTTGCAAGGTGGATTTCCATTATTGGTACATTCAATTTTGAAATTCAATATAGGAAGGGTAGACATCATGGAAATGCTGATGGTTTATCCCAGCGAGTTCGTAAGTGTAAGCGGGAAGACTGTCCTACCTGTGTGGAGAGCACGAATAGCATTGCCAATGTGGCTGCTGTATTTCATGATAACTCCACAGCAGGTAGTTGTAATTGGGTTGAAACATGGTCAACTGAAACTTTGGAGGAATGGCAGTCTGAAGATCCAACATTAAAACAGTTCATCCTGTTGAAAGAGAAATATTCAGATAAACCCCCAAAAGCCGAAATTTTACCTTTTGGTCATGAAATAAGGGTTTTATATCAGCATTGGGATATACTACATGTAAAAGATGGACTCTTGTGGCGAGAGGGTGAACTTGATCCTCAGGGGAATCCCTATAAGCAAATATTAGCACCAATTAAACTACGAGATGAAATTTTGCATTCTCTTCATAATACCAAAACATCAGGTCATTTAGGTCATGAAAAAACTCTTAAATCTGTAAGGAAAAAGATTTTATTGGATAGGTATGGGAAAGGATATCAGGAGATGGTGTTTATCCTGTGACCTTTGTGCAAAGCGCAAACCTGGCGCTGGCAAGGGTAAATCTCCATTACAGCAAGATATAGCCATGCTGCCCATGCAAAGAATAGCTATTGATATTTTGGGAGGCCTTCCTATTACCAGAAATGGAAATGAGTATATAATAGTCGTTGGAGACTACTTCTCAAAGTGGACTGAGGCTTTTGCAGTTCCTAACCACCGAGCTTTTACTGTGGCTGATAAATTGGTCTCAGAAGTATTCGTTCGATTTGGAATACCTTCAATCATTCATTCAGATCAAGGGAGAGAATTTGAGTCTGAACTCTTCCATGCTGTGTGTGAAAGATTGGACATAGAAAAAACAAAAACTGCTCCTTACAGACCTCAGTCTGATGGTATGGTCGAACGCTTTAATAGAACATTAGTTCAGATGTTGGCATCTTTTGTTAATGAGAATCAAACAGATTGGGATGACCATCTCCCATATGTTATGATGGCATATCGTTCGACCACTCATCAAAGTACCAATTGTAGTTCAAATCTGGTAATGTTAGGCAGGGAAATTACATGTCCAATAGATTTAATGGTTGGCAATCCGATATCTGAAAATAAAGAGATCTGTCCAGTACATTATGTTCATTGGTTGCAAAATGCAATAAGAAATTCATATGAATTTGTATTTAATAATCTTCAGAAATCAGCATGTCATCAGAAAAAGTATTATGAGAGAGGTCTAAAGCCAAGAGACTTTAAGCGTGGGGATTGGGTATGGAGATGGTATCCCCCAGCCATTGAAAATAAACTGTGTCAGGGTTGGGTAGGACCTTATCTTGTTTTAAAAAAATTAACTGTTGTTAATTATGAAATTCAAAAATCCCTTACCAATAAGTCTACAATTGTACACGTCGACCATCTTAAGCCCTATACAGGACGAAATTCCCCTGAAAATTGGATAACTGTAGATAAACAGCAAGAACCAGAAAAAGATAAACTCAATAAAGGTACTCATGATGAGGAAATTACAGACATTAATAATGACAGTATTAAGGAAAGTCCCAAAAGAACAAGAAAAGGAAGGGTTATTAAACCCAGGGATGTTTACTCTCTGTAATTTTACTTTCAGACAGATGTGGAATATCACTTCCAGACTGCAAATATATCAATTGGAGTCTGACAGTGCTGTTCAACCTGTGTCTATAATATCAAAGATATGCAGTAAAGGAGCATTGATTGTAAGCAAAAGGCAGGATAAAGCATTTTGTCATGCTGTAACTTGCTCCCTATTTTTATTTTCAGTAGCAAAATGAGTGACATATTCGAAGTGAGAGTTCCAAGACGGGAGATTGATGAATTAGATGTAGATATAAGGCCAGTTTTTCCAGAGGAAGGAATGAGATGTCCTGTTGGAAGCTGTGATGAAAAAGTATATAGTGATTTTTCACAACTGAAGAGACATTGGGATGAGAGACATCTCTATAGACAGATAAGAAAGTTCCAGTGTGAACTGTGTAATTATAGACATATCAAACGCAATCAACTGCAAAGACATTATCAGTATACTCATCATCTCAACTGCAATGAAGCAAAAAGTAAGTCTACGTCGAAAGAACCGGTGGATATGCACAACTTATTTATTGATCCAGGAGAAGTACTAATGCCTACCGCACCAGTTGATCACAGAATAGAATTCCGGGAACGTGCTGCAGCAGATCGGCGAAGGGTAGTGTCAGAGAATGTTCGGACTCAGCCTCTATTCAATAGGACACCAAATCCACTCTCCAGGTGTGATGAAGTGAATGTAACTGTAAATTCAGAAGGACATGTGAAATGTACGAGGAGGATGAAGAGAAACTGGCAGGAGGCAACTGGAACCCAGGCTTCAGAGACTATTGAGAAGGTAGTAAAGGAGGACTTTGAAAGATTCAAAGAGAATTAATTTCTGTAAATCATCTTGATATTCATCGGCATCTTCATTTCATCATTTACCTTTGCATTTGTAAATGTAAGTGCCACTCTATATTATACAAGTTCATAGATTGTGTGTGCTGCGGCAGTGGGACATGTTGATTCTGTTACAGGATCAACAGGTGCCATTGTAGCAGCACAGACTATCCCTAGTGGCCTTATTTTCTATGGAATAAAAAGAAATACATATTTCTTTTTCTTTTAGGAGGGGGAAGTGTAATGGTTGTCGTTTTTTTTAAAGAAATAATTACATACCGAAGTACGTTGTTCTGTTTTGGTTTCGTTTATTTTGGTAAATTTACACTTCCTGTTTTCTCCTTGTCACAGATGGATCAACGAATTTCATTGGCTATTTTTAAGTCATCTTCTCTTTGGCTATTTTCAAAACGAGGAATCAATCAGATCTCATTAATTCTACCCCATATTTCCTATATAAGGCTGCTTTCACTCAGTAAAAGTGCCCCTTTTCACAAATTGGCGAAAGCATAAATCTTGCTGTGCCGATAACCTTTGAACAAGGTTGGTAGAAGGGAATACCTTTTTGCCTACTTCACGGGTTGCTGGGTTGCACTCGTTTGTAGCGAGTGTATTGCCTGGTGCAAGTGACGTCATTCACGGTGCTTGCTCTGGGGAATGCACTAATTATAGACAAGTGCCCCAACTGTAGACTTTTCTACATAGAAATCAGATATATCTGATTTCTATGCTTTTCTACTTCATGCCAGTGGAGCAACCCTAGGTAAAATGGCGCCGAGCCATTTTGCCCTTTTTCCTAAAACCTTTGGTACCCGGCAGTAAACAACCCTTTGTATAGTGGGGGAATTAGCAACATTGTTTTATTGCTTTCCCAATGTCAGTCTAGGGCTCATTCTTCACCCCCCATCCTTTCACAGTCATTTTCCATTTTCACACATTTTCATCAAATTCTCAGGTAGAGAATCATTTGTTTAAAATAAATAATGATCAGTCATAGCCATTGGAGATTTTGTGTATCTTCAGAGGTAAATTTTGGTTTCACCTATTGATTTACCAAATCCATACTGGGTGCCCCAGATCCCTATGAATCTGTGGATTAACAGGAGTTGTGGTTCGTGATTTTGCTCCTGGGTTTTTTTTTATCTCCCCACCCCATCCTGTTACATACCGATGACCACAGAGATTCCAATGTACAGCCGCCATATGAGGTTTACAATCATGAGAGAGGCATCCCCGATCATTATTGATTCTCCACCATAAGGAAGAGCAGGTTTGATGTTCCTGGGTACGTAAGCAGTATTTCTATGCCTCCACATTCTAATGCAACCATCTGACGTAAAGCAGGAACCTACTTTCGTCTGACCAATGGACTCACCTCCACATTCTGAGATTCCAGTATTGTCGTGCCATTCACCACTCCAAACCTTGTCTTTGATGTTGATTGTCCACTGGACCTCATACCCAGTGCTTTGAGACAATTTCGAAGTTTTGTTGCACAAACATCTGTTGGGGAGCCAAAAGCATTTCAAAACCCCACTTGAAGCAAAGGGTTCACGCCTCAGTAATGAGGCGTACCAGACTCGTGTCTTCCCGAGGAGAGGTCTTTTGGGGTTGTCCAGGCCTTAGTCGGTCTTTAACATTGTTGTTTTGTTGATGTTTTCGAACAAGTCTGCTGATGACAGAATGACTATAGCCAAGTTACCTTTCAATAGCTTTCTTGTTTTATACCCAGATATTGCATGTGGATGATAGTGTTTTTTTGTGTCATTCGTGGGTAGCATGCTTCACGTGCACATGGGGATGTGTTTGGGGTATGCTATCAACCAGAAACATCACTGGATGAAATATACAGCAAGACATAGCCATCATTAAAACATAATAACCTGTAACAGAAACTTCACTGTCATGAAGCATACCAGGGGATGCTTAATTAAGTTCCAGGTGTATACATTGAACATAGGGCCAATGCACTGGCCCATACAGACATTTCTACATGGAAATTCACTGGCTGGCATCAGTCGCATGGCAATGGGTGGAGGGGGGGGGGGGGGGGGGGCAGGTTGGGTAGGGGGACACCCAATCCTGGCCCAAGTTTCCTATAGTTGGAAATTCGGAGATCATGTCATGAGTAGTTGGAAATTCCATCTATCTGTATTTTAGAGTTTATTTGCGATGCTGATGTCTCCTTTACTTCCCAAAATTCCAACTCGGTTTCAAATCGGCAAAAATTCTAACTGTTACTATTTACAACTACAGTGTACGCAATATCGAGCTTCATAAGTATGCATGATGTCAATCGGTATGATATTTCTATAGTACGTTTACTTATTGGCATAAAAAATCCTCAAAATGCTCTTCAAGAAAATCGCATCATGTAAAATCGTTATCCTGAGTTAATTCCATCATTCACAGTTACAAAATGATGAAACATCGAAAACTGATCATTCCTGCATAAGATTTCATTTAATGTTAGGAGAGTATGAATTGCTCGAAGTTCTCAGCTTGAGCATTTGTTTAGCACATATTCAATTCCCAGAAAAATAACAAATAATAATAACAACCTGATAATTCTATTATAAATGTGTTGGCAGTTCAGTTACTAGAATCAATGTTATGCCCCCTTTCATTTTCAAATTTTTTCTCGGTAATGAATTTCCAACCGGGTGGAGGGACCAGGGGGGGGGGGTTCCCCTCCTCCTCCCCCATTGGAAATTCACTAACCTACATCCCCCCCTACCAATCGGAAACCTCTAGCTACGATCCTGGCTGGCATATGAATAAATTACTCCATTCTGAAACAAGTAGCAGGTACATGTACTCATTCTTGTGCTCTGATGGTTCGATATAGCCCAATATGCATATTGACACAAGGTTTACATTGGCGATCGAAAGCATAATTATGATGGCCATAGTATCATTACAATTGGGACGTGGATTCAATTTGAGATTTGGTTAGGTTTCTAACCTTTGCCTGATTTGATTTGGGAAGGCACTTCACCCCAATTGCCTACATGGGGGCACGATGATGCTGTGTACTAAGGCGTACTGCACGTCGATGGTGCACATGTCTTCAACCAATCTAACCCTGCCTGTGCCGCAGTGCAGAGTTCAGAGTTACGATGTTGGAGAGCTGACAGCTGCTTGTCATTGCTCAGTGGTTCTCTCCGCATAAGAATGTGTGTCTGTATGATGAGCTCCAAAAAACATATTTGTCACTTGACCCTTTACCCAATGAATCGCCCACATCCGCCCACATAATATGCAAATTCAGCAGTTGAAAAAATATTATTTTTCAAAAAAATTTCAACAAAACCATATCATGTGACCTTTCGTTGGAACAAGCTCGTTCCAACAAGGGGTCACATGATATGGTTTTGTTGAATTTTTTTGAAAAAATTTAAAAAATGATATTTAAAATAATTTTGATATCGTCTGTGCTGGGTAAAGGGTTAAACAGACTAGCACAAATAATTCTTGCGCTGCTAATTAAGCAGGAAATTTTATGGCCATTACTGGGCATCTGCAGAGCACAACATGAACTGTCTGATAGTAGATTAAAAGAAGTCAAGACCAGTGGTCTCCTGCAGTTATTATCTATGTAATTATGTCCAGTTAATAGGTATTTGTCGTAAAAACAGTACATCCTACACGTTTTGAACAAACACCCATATAAACAAATCTGGTCTGTCACCGCATGTCAATGTATACCAAAAATATGAGACTTTCAAAGAAACTTAAAAGAGAATTCTAAATTTAGACAGATCTATGGCCGCCAAGTTCAAGAGAACCAATTAATAAGAATTAATGTCCTTGCTATTGAATAAGAGTCAGGGGTTTTCTAGAAATATTTCATTCCAGTCTCAAGGCGTGTAAGACTGAGTCACAGGGGAAGTGCTGGGAATGTCCTATAATATAGGTTGGCGGAGGTGCCACATCTGTGCGAAAGTATAGGCACGTTGTAATGTAAAGGGAGCCACAGAGCTCATGTTTAGAGTAGGAATAGTCGTGGGCCGAGCTGGTGGCCATATACATTTATGAGTGTAAGATGGAAAATAAGAATTACAAGCACCAGGAGCTCATTAATATTTGTATTTAGGTAGACAGAATTACCTGTTGTAGAAGGTAAGCCATACGTAGATAGATTAGGCTTTGCCTGTATGAACATTAGTCTGAGATAACTAGAGGGAAGCAGTTAACTCTTGAAGTAGCGACTGTTAGAGTAAGGGCGTCCAGTAATGTGACAATACGTTAGCGGCCGTGCACAGGCAGTGATAGAGCGAGATTCAGTGTGTGTTCGTGAAAAGGCAACCAGAGTCCAAAGACACTACACTGAGCCGAGGAGATCAAACACCAGCGACAAGGAAGGAGCAACCAGTCACAAAGTGACTTAAAAACCGTGTGGGTGAGGTGTGACTGATGTTTTATTTATTGGATTTCATGTAAGTCACAAGTTACTCTATTTTTCTATATGTATTAAAATTGTTATTTTCATTGAAACCCTGTTGATTATGCTTTTTCATGAAAAGTCACTGACCCTCCAGGTTAAGAACCACCCCCACAAAAATGAAACAGACGGCTTCAACATGGTGAGACAAACATTCACGCACAGATTCAGGCGACACTCACTTAGTCTACAGTTAAAACTAGAAGTCCTGTCATGAAATGCGCCCAAATAGCACGTCGATTTGCACGTTAATCTACGAGTTATGACCACAGTAAGGCTATCAAATTCTGTACATATGGCCTGTGCACAAGCAATGTTTCAGCCAATGGACCTCCGGGTTACCCAGAGGTCCATTAGCAGAAACAATGCTTGTGTTTGCTATGAGTAACCAGGAAAACCTGCCGTGATTTGGAGGCCATTCCATATGGCAATTGCGCGCAATTCCCACGCACAATTAAGCCTAGATAAGTGCACAATTCGTGACAGGACTTCTAGTTTTAACTGTAGGCTGAAGACGGAGCATGAATTTATTTCTCCGAGCAATGAAAACGTCCGGTTCCCAACACAGACCACTCTTCAATGCAACATTTTTTCCAGAAAAAGTGGAGGGGATCACTTCCCATCAATTCCCCAATGCTTTTTCCACTGCTGGAGACCAGTCTTCGATAATAATATTCAACATTTCTTTTCAGACAATGTGGGAGACCACTTACCACCAATTCCTTCAATGAAAACATTCCACTGCTGTCGATTTGAGGAGCACTATCGCATTCTAGTGTTCAACCGATGATCGGAACCGGCCACCACAATCAGCCGATTATGGGCAATCGGATAACAATGGCAACGGCTCCTGGAACATCGGTTCAACCGATTGTTGCCAAGCAATTTGTAATTTTTCTGAATCGCATTTTATTACCTTCTGCAATTGTTCAATTGTTAATGTAAAATGATGTCGATGACACCATTCAATAAAGTTGAGAAACAACCACAATGTGTATCCTTAATCTCTCCAGACGCCCCTTTACGGGATATACGTGTTAAACAACATGTAAAGTTTACAACTGAGCACACTTGCAGCAATCGCCAGTTCATACCGGAAAAGTGAAGGATGCACTCCATTGACTCAGGTCGCAGTAAAATTACAAGTCGCGTGCTCTGAGAGCCACGTTTACCGCCCAAGTGTGCATGACTGGTAATTTTACTGGGACCCCAGTCAACGAGGGTTTAACACTTTGAAAAATGTTCAGTTTAATCCAGTTCTTTCCAGCCTCGACTTGTCTTGTAGTGCACGGCATAACAATCGGAATCGGCATCAGAATCGGCTGATTGTGGGCTCAAATAACCAGTAATCGGTCAGCGACCATGTTTGGTAATCGGTTGGACACTATCGCATTCATGCTTCTTTGCGATTCAAAATTGGAAATAAGAAGCTCTCTTTTTCGTGATTCTCTAATTTAAAAAAAAATAGATTAAATTACCGGGAAAACATTCGAGATTTCATTACACTGATTAAAACACACAAATCAGGTGTGAACAGTATACCTTCAAACTGCTGTGTCATTTTAATTAAATGCTGACAGCAAAAATACATCTACAGAAGTTCTTGCTTTTTCAACATGTTCTTGTTTTGGGTAAATGTTGCAGTAATAAGACTGGTCAGAAAACAAAACGTCACATAATGATATTTACTACTGAATGAAGTTTTACAACTCACATTATGTAGAGCATATACTGACCAAACAAATCGAACCATTTAGTTACATGATATATTTATATTCAATTAGGATATTGTTTATAGTTTGTCTAGCTTTTCATTGGGGTTGATTAAGTTATGCAGGTCATGGAACAATCACGTAATCCGAGTACACTTCTTTGGTCACCAGGTCCTGTTTTCTGTTCTGCTTTCACAGTTTTTGAGCTCAATAACAGAGTGCAGAAATTTCTTATTGGACCTCAATATACAAAGGAATTTTCAGGGAAAGTTTGATTTTGCTTTATTTCTTAAGAAATAACTGTTGTTTTCTTTCGGTTTATGCGATATAAACAAACATTTTCAGCACAAGCTTCATAACTCGCGTATAATTTAATCTGGCGTTAACAGAAAAACATAACGATGTGTTTAGACTGAAAAAAATGTAATTTCTGCAAAAATACAACAGGTAAACACGGGAAAGTGTGTCACAAAAGGTCACGTCAATCATGTATCAATTCAATGTTTCATTGGCCCATTTCAATCAATGCTTTGCACAACGTCATCAAGTTATTTTTTGTTGATTTGGTTTGTCGGCATTCATCATTGGCATTCAACTGTTCAGCAGAAATACGCAAAAATATTGGGTTTTGCTTGTTAAACAAAGATTGAAAGTTATCATTTGTCACCCTTCTTAAGTCGATAAACTCTGCAGGATCACCGATATTGAAATTCCCATAACATTCCACAGCCACGATGAATTTAGATATTGAATTTGTGAAACTAATAGTATTTACATTTTGATTTTCGATCACAGACGATGGTTATTTAGCAAGTCACGTAACAATATCATTAAAAACAATTTTTTAGTTTCCCTCAAAATTATGTTCGAATATAAGACCCTTTATTTATCTCCCTCTTCGGTGTTTCAGTTGACTGACACGTTGACAATAAGGTTGAGCGGGCGTGGCTTACTGGTCACCGGGTCTTCAAAATTTTATCAGGCACGCGAACAAGTCGACATTCTAAATCGTTACGTGATTTGGTTTACACAATTTTGATGAATGTCACGCGGTATGCTTTTAACCAATGACATGCGGAAACGGAACAAAAAATTAAATTATTATTCGATAAATACTTTTCCTTAATGGCAATTCACACCTTTGAACGCTGCTGCCATATGAAAATTGCAATTCCATCAAGTACAGTTATGCTGTCTTTTATTAAACGTTCAACAGATCGAATCCAGTGCACTTTCATGCTGAAACCTTTCTTATTATGGTAATAAGTTGGTTAGCTTTGTAAGGTGAAAGAATGCATGCTCTGCATTGGGCTGGTTTGAGGTTTCAGTGATTTAAACATCTCCCAAAAGGTTAAAAGAAACAAATTTCATGATTCTTGCATTTTTTCTTTCCCCAAATCTGAGTAAAAGATATCATAAATAAACAACTCTGACATCGCTGAGGGAGATGCGATTTTCATTATTATATTTTTCGCCTTGGCATAGCATAAAGTCTTGAATGAGAATGCTGATGATTTTCTTCTCGACAATACAGCAAGGTAAATTCTAATCAGAAAGCTTGTGAAAAATATTTTCATTCTTGTTGTTTCATTCCAGACAAAGTGGGGGGACCACTTCCCACCATTTCCCCCATGCCTATGCCACTGCTGGAGACCACTCTTCGATGAAAACCATGAAAGTACTGCCTTTTTGAACGTAAGTTGAAGAATGAAAGTGTCAATGACACTGCAGCTTGACTTGACTCTGTGTAAAGTTTGATAAAAAGGATAATGTTCAATGTTTATGAAAGAATTATGAAATAAGAGAGAAGAATTGTGACAATTGAGAATATGTTAAGTTCTGTACCCTACATGCTATGTTTTCAACAAGAATAATTTGAGGTGTAGACTGTACTAAAGAATTGGGTTGATGTGGCCCTCACAGTTATCTAGGTCACATGCCCATCTGGTGGTCATAGTTGACCCATCACAATCAAAATAGGATAGTCTCACCTAGATATCATATTGAGTTATCCTACCAAGTTACAATGAAATCCCTTCATAAATACGACCTGCAGAGAGTGCTAAAGGAATCTAGGTCATGTGCCCAAGCGTTGGTAATGGCTGACTGATCATGACAAAAATAGGACAGTCTCATCTAGACGTCATACTGAGTCATCCTACCAGGTTACAATGAAATCGCTTCATAAATATGAACTGTAGATTCTGCTAAACAAATCTAGGTTACATGTAGCCATTACGGTTGACTGATCACGGCCAAAATAGGCTGCTCTCATCTAGACATCACACCCCGAGGCATCCTACCAATATATATTGAAATCCCTTCATAAATGCAACCTGTAGACTGTGCTAAAGGAATCTACGTCATGCTGACCAAAAATCAGACCAAAATAGACATTATACGAAGTCATCCTACCAAGTTAAAATGAAATCCCTTCATAAATATGACCTGCTGACTGTGCCAGGGACCGACCAGGGCATGCGCCAGTGCGTATTTGGTTCTGAAACATCAGGACCTGGCTCTTAAATCTCAGAAATAGGCTTCTCAGTTGGCGCGTAACTTCTCAGATCATATTTTGATATTCTTTCGATCGATAATCGAGAGAGACACTCTTACATGTATTATATATATGATTATCATTTATCATTGTTGAAGAGTGCTTAAGTTAATACTTCAAGTCTTAATTACCAAGCATTAATCTTCACTGTGGTTTCTGATCAAGTCTTGGCTGCCTAAATAGGCAGCCAAGACTCGATCAGAAACCACAGTGAAGATTAATGTTTGCTATAGTGTACTAAATGGAAATGATGAGAGCTTTTACATACTTGCAGTGTGTGTTACAAACAGCAGTGTGACTCTGTAAATTGAAATCTGGCGCATGAATTGGAAAAATAGGCTCCGAGGCTAGAGCGTATTTTAAATAGTCCTGATCGGTCCCTGACTGTGCTAAAGGTTTTTGGGTTCTGAACCTGTGCAGCCATCATGGTTGACCGTTCACAACCAAAATGGGACGTTCTCATCTGGATATGACCTCGAACCTGCATATGAAATTTAGTGATGATCGGACAAGAACTACGGGGTATAGTCTGTGCTAAAGAAAATATGAACAGACTTACAGACTTCCACATGAGTGATGGCAATAACTTATCTTGACTTTGTCAAAGTAAGCTAAAAACAAATTGTCAAAGTAAGCTAAAAACAAATGAATCAACAAAAAGACGCATTTCTCTTTGGTAACAATATAATCTTTTGTCTGTATTCAAAATGTATCAATAAATATCACTGCTGCCCACTCTTGTATCATCCTTAAGATATGTTGTCACAAAGTCATCTTCGTTTTTATGTTCTCATAGACAAGAAGATCCTGTAAAGAGATTAAGCAAGGTTTTTTATTTTATCTGTAGCTTACGACATATCACTTCCATAAAGCATTATATTCGTGATTTCACAAGATGTTTTCAATCAAGACTTAAAAAGGGACATGACAAAGTTTCTTAACATAGAACACTTTTTAACCCTTTACCCAACGCAGATGATTTAAAAATTTATTATTTTAAATACCATTTTTGAAATTTAAAAAAAAAATTTCAACAAAACCATATCATGTGACCCCTCTTTGGAATGAGCTGGACGAGCTCGTTCCAAAGAGGGGTCACATGATATGGTTTTGTTGAAATTTTTTGAAAAGTTAAAAAATTTATAGTAATTTATATATTTTTTATACTTACCAATGACCCAGACATAGCTGGTGCTAACTCTTAAAATATAGGGCCAAACACAAATTTTGCCCCCCAATCCCCAAAATTTGCATCTAAAACCAAAGAAAACATGTCCTGAATGGCCCTCCACACTTCACCTCTACTGTGCATGCGCAGTGTCAAGGACGTCCTGAAATTGGCGCCATTAATCATTCTTATAACCAGTGCCTGGTAAGCGCTATGTACTCAGCGGGGAGGTATGAGTTCCCAACTCCTGGGAGGGCCATCCCCGTTTGGGTCATTGGTAAGTATAAAAAATATATAAATTACTATAAATTTTTTAACATTTTTATACTGTACCAATGACCCAGACATAGCTGAATAGTAAAAAGGCTGGAGGGCCTAGGACATAGAGCAAGTTGGAATACGCTCAATTATATAAAATAGAGTCATCCCCTCTAGGGAAAAAGGAGTATTAGGCCTTACATGTATCTTTCTTATTTATGATAAATTAGAAAGATACAACACCTTCCAAAATTGAGCATCATAACATCCATGTACTCTATTAATATCTAGTATAATCCTTATACTAATAATTTTTAAAGTAAGCCAATAAATAAAGTTAGTCTAGAGAATAGAGACTCTTTATACTCCTTAAAAGTGTCTGAGGATTGTATAATAACGCCCGTTTGACACGTGATATATTCAAAAGCTGTACTTTAAAAACTATGACCTGAATGAATTTTTTAAACATAAACTTCTCACTAAAAAGCCATCCAAGTAACGGCTCAGAATAACTAACTCCGGAGGAGGTATCCCCTTGTTTTCATAATAAAACAGGTGACCCAAGGGAACACCCTCCCCCCCCCCCCCCCCCCCCGCCCTTTTCTTGCTCTGGGTCAAATAGCCCAGAGCGAAGAGGGCAGCAGAACAGAGTCACTGCCGGAACAGAAAGCCTACCTAGCTATAGAAGCAACTGTTAAGTGAATGATATTCTGAGCAGTAGATAATAGGCCTAACAATAGATGACTCCAGAAATGGACTCAATATTTCTGAGATAAAAATTCATGAATGTGGATGGCTGAGCGCAATGAGCAGTCTTTAAAAATCTATAATAGCGACACTATTAATGTAAGCCCAAGATGTAGAAAGAGCTCTTACTTCATGAGCCGAAACCTCAAGCACAAACTGCTGAGTCATTGAAATACCATAAGCAGTATCGATAGTTAATTGAATCCATTAGCAATAGAATGGAGCGTAATGTCCTTCTATTAGGCATCAAAGACAGAAGAAGCTTACGTCCGTAGTAATAAACTGATATCTGTTTATAAATACGTAAACTCTAACCGGACAGAGTAAAGGCCTATGCCCGTACGAAGACGGAAGGACCTTAATAACAATAGGTTCCGGATATTTATTAGGAGCCTGACTCTTAACCAAAAATCCAACCTAAATAGTGAAGGAATTATTTTTCCGAAACTACAAAAGTGAGAATCGTCCACCGATAGTGCATGAAGCTCACTGACTCCTCAGTAAAAGAGAAGCCAACAGAATTACTTTCTAAAAGGTCAGAATTTGAAAACTACTGTTTCCAGAGGCTCAAATGATTACTTAGCAAAATAGAACTGAAGTTAAATTCCATATAGGAATTTAATCTAATGATTCTAGGTCTATTTATCGAAAAGTTCTAACTGACTTAGATAAAGAGACATAAGACTCAATTGTAAACTATCATAGAGTGCATAGGTATGAGGTAACATAAACCTATAACCTTAATAATAACAGGCTGCAGTAGATCTTGTCAAACAAGTATACTAGAAAGTTGCAATGACTAGTATGGAGGGATCAACAATATCAACATAATGATCCCTACACCAATGACGGAAGAGCCTCCACATTAGCCGCATAGTATAGCGAAGAAGAGGTTCTCCTACAGTAAGAAATCACGTCCAAAGCTCGTCCTATACAAAGCTTGCAATGCAAGAAGGACCACACAACGGAATACGTGAAGGTTGAGACCTTGTGGGTTGTGATGAAGATGACACGATTTCCTCCAGCGAAAGAAGATCCTCTCATGGAGGAAGATTTCGCGGTAAGTCCCACAGTAGACATCTGAGTAAATTTACCCACGGTCTCTGTGAAGACAGAGATGCTATCAACAGAAATGTATTGTGGATGTTTATCTTAGCAATACTTGCTGAAACAACAGCGCAGGAGGATATGCATATCCTATCATTCCGTCCTATTAGATCAATAGAGCGTTAACAACATAAGCTCAGAGATCCGGGCATGCAAACACATACGTGTGCAATTGATTAGTGAGTTGTGTCGCAAAGAAATTATCATTGGGCGCTCCCATTGATAGCAAATCTTGATTGAATACTTGTTTGTTGAGAGTCCATTCTGACGGCAACAAGCGACCCTTACGTGAAAGGGAGTCTGCTAATACAATCAGACGACCCGGAAAATGACGGACCGAAGCAGCACTTGGTGTACTATAAGAAACAGAAGGATTCTTTCTGTTAAATTGAATAATGGAATCGAATGAGTGCCTCCCTGGTTCCGGAGATACGCAACTACTGTCGTATTATCGGACAGGCTTTGGACATGCGTTTCTGAATAATGTTCATCCAATGACATAGTGCAAGCCTAAATAACATTATTCCGTGGAAGATAATTGCTTGCGTAGAGACTGCGGAACCCAAAGACCCTGGCACTTCGAATCCATTGGGGTCAATATTGTACCCCAACCTGTTTGACTGGCAACCGTCATAATCATAAAACTCGGATCCGGCAACTGCAGTGGCACTCTCTGAGTCAACCACCGAACGTTTGCCACAGTCTGAATCTCTTGCTACACTTGATAGACAAGAGAACGTTTATATCAAGCAATTCATGGATTGCTGAAAAGTTGCCGTCGAAGAGAAGCTTCTCCGAGACCGAAGCGACTCTGAGAGAGTTCTTCACCCTACTATCACGCGTGTGAATGTAGCTAGGGCTGCGTCACGTCTAACCAACTCCAGGTTGCCACTGAAGGGCGGAGTTATACGTGGAAAAACAACTGCCCTTGAAAGAAATCACATTGAGGATCATATCCTGGAATTCTTTCTCTTGAAGACGTAATGATAACGCCTCACTAAGGCGGACTACGTATGATAAAGCGTCTAAGTTAAGTCTATTAGACATCATTGTCGTTTCCAACATCGTGGTTGGAATTGACATAGACGGTGAAAAAGATAATTCCCAGTCTTTAACCCCGCCATCTAGACGGATATGAACTCTCGGTATGCCCTGTTCTGCCAAAATAAATTATTCCTAGAAATGAAAAAAGGCAGAATAGAGCATTGCGGACAAGAAACTAAACTATCATGCTTGGTAGCAAGCTTATATATATATGTAGCGTCGATAAATAAATTAAAATGTTCTAATGACATTATTAGACTGTGTCGGAAAGTCAGGGACAATGTCCTTGAACCGATCCAAAATTCCGTGTCCAATGACGCTATTAGTCTCTTATCCAACATCGCAGCAATGTAGTCCGACGGAACAACCTCTGGAAGATAATGCCAGAAGAAATGTATGGCAGCTTCTGTTGTTCCGAAAGGGAAAGCTTGAAACCATCCGAATCCCTTTCGCCATCCTGTCGGACCCTATAAAGCGTTTGGTCGTCCGAACCTGATGCAACAGCAGAGCGCACCGGCCCAGCGCCGTCGGGTAATTCCTGATCCGACCGAGAATCTGTCGATTGCTGGGATGCTGTGATAAACTGTGCTAACTTGGATAGCACGTCCGTCACTGAGGCCTGTGGAGAAGCGGTCTTACGATGCATTGCCGCTGGAAGCTCCGTGATCGTTACCCCATGCATACTTCTATTATGCGAGCGAACGGAGTGTATAGGCCTCGTGTCCCTTGGCTACCGGATGGCATGACATGTTCGCCGTGGAATCACTGAATGACGAAACTGGTCGGATACTCGAGGTCACGTAGCCAATGTGCGGTCGTGTGCGCTGAGGATGAGGAAGCATTATCGACAGTCTCTCGGACTGTCAATATAACGGAGCGTCCCGAGCGGCGGACATATGCTCCAAATGCGAAATATCTGAACCACAACATGCGGTCCTCTATGTTGTTGTACGAGAGAGGGACCTCCCTCGCTCGCAGCCCGGACGGACCTGGACGAGCCAGGAACTGGACTAACAGGCTTCCTCCGATCTGTCCTCAATCCGTCGTCACTGGGTGAGTACTAAAGTTATTATAGTGCTCGCATCACCCAAAACTCCTTCCTAGACCGCAACGGATGAACCCGGCTGCTGAACCATACGATGAATGGACGCTACACCGGGTGAGCTAGCGAATGTCACTCCGTCGATCCTACTAGGGACCTCTTAGGCGATAGACATATTCCATGAGCACATGTTGCCGCTAGCTCTTCATTAACTATGATGACAGAGGCACACTTTGAAAGACATCTCCGTAACTTTGCGAACAAGAAACCAGAAATGCTTGGTAATGGCAAGCATATAATAATATATATAGCGTCGTTCAATAATTTGAAAGTTGTGTGACATTATTGGACTATGTTGGAACTGAGGGACGATGTCCCTGAACCGAACCAAAAATTTCTAAGTCCACCGACGCTATCAGTTTCTTATCCGGCATCGCAGCATTCTGGTCCGACGAAAGAACCTGTAGAAGATAAAGTCAGATGACATACACAACAGCATATGTTGTTCCGAAAGGGAAAGCTCGAAATCCTCCGAATCCCTTTCGGCATCCCTTTGGACCGGATGAAATTTTCGGACGTCCGTACCTGCTTCCGCGGAGCGTCCCGACCGAGCATCGTCGGATAATACATGATGCGACAGATTCTGTTGTTGCTGGGATGCTGCGATAAGCTGTGCTATTTGGGATAGCACGTCCGTCACCGAGGCCTGTGCAGTAGCGGTCTTACGATGCATTGCCGCCGGAAGCTCCGTGTACGTTGACTCCCGCACACTTTCTTATGCGAACGTCCGGAGTCTGCAGGCCTCGTGTCCCTGGCTACCGGATGGTGTGACCTGGTCGCCGATGATTCTCTGATTGGCGAAGCTGACTGGATATCCGAGGTCACGTAGCCAAGAGCGGTCGTGTGCGCAACCATGAGAATGAGGAAGCCTTATTGACAGTCTCTCCGGACTGACTATATATCGGAGCGTCCCGAGCGGTGGACGTATGCTCCGAATGCGAAACATTTTGTACCACAACATCTGGGGCCAGATGTTGTTGTACGAGAGAGGGGCCTCTCTTGCTCACCATCCGGATGGACCTGGACGAGCTAGGAACCGGACTAAAAGGCTTCCTCTGTTCTCTCCTCTAATCCGCCGTCACTGGGTGTGCATTTGGTTGATTTATAGTGCTCGCATCACCCCAAAACTCCTTCTAGACCGCAACGGACGAACCCGGCTACCGAACCATTCGATGAATACGACGCTACACAGGGCGAGCTAGCGGACGTCAAAGGCCGTCGAACCTACTAGGGTCCTCTTAGGCAATTGACGTATTTACATGAGCACTTTTCCGCTAGCTCTTCATTAATTGTGATGACGGAGGCACACTTTTGGAAGACATCACGGATACATCACCCTAATCTTGATCGTCTGAAATAGAGATTGATAAAGTAGAGTGACCCTGCGGGGAAAGGACCGGAATGTCCAATTCCCCACTAACATACCGTGACACACGCTTCCCATGTTGTCATTGAAATTATCACATACAGAACAGGAGTTAGTGCGAGTACACTGACTACATATACAATGATTATGAAAGTCAGAGGAAGATTTCCTCTTATTACAATTGACCAATATCCTTTCAATGTGAAAAGAAAACAAAGTCCTAGTACTCACACCAACCCCTGATAATCAAAATACATAATAATAATATGATCCATTAATATAGAAAAAATAATTGAAATCAAAAAATTTTGAAAAAATATTTTTTCAGAGCAGCCCAAGTTTCTGAAAAGTAACATTGAGCCCCAATGGATCCCAAGCCTAAGTGTGGACAAAAATTCTAAAAATATTTTAAACAATTTATGCAACACTTACGAACAATAATAATGTATCTAGTTATGATTAAATTAACATCAAGATATTATTTTCAAGAAATCCCCCCTCTCACAGAGGGCTGTTGTAAATGTAAACAATAAGTGTAAAAACACTAGAATAAGACTCCAGGCACCCTGGCCCGAAATCAGTTACCAAAAATACACTATCTGATGCAAAACAGAGACTTCCAGAGAAGAAACTGCAGAACATCAGATGGTAGATGCAGAACACTACGCCTAACCACCCATAGATGAAGATGTAAACATGGGGAAAAGAACAGAATTCATTCTGTTATTCAGCTAAAACTCCCAAGAAAATTTAGTAATAAAATTACAGAAAATATGCCAAAAGCATGGGAGAATAGCAAGAGGGGACTTAAAGGAAAGGGAGAGAGGAAAACACTGAACCAGCAGTGTAACTTGATAACAAGAATGACAACAACATGGCTGTTGCCTCGAAAATAGGTAACCTAACATAATTTCATTAAAAAATTTTAAGTTACAGCCCTGATAATTTTCTGTCACTCATTTTTCCTCTCCTCCTTCCATATCCTCCTTAGAATCACCATTTCTCTAATATTTATGAGTCTGGCATCATTTAAACGGAGATTTACAAGCACAAAGATCAGTCAGATGTTAACTGATGAAGGGCCAAACTAAGAATGATTAATGGCGCCAATTTCGGGACGTCCTTGACACTGCGCATGCGCAGTAGAGGTGAAGTGTGGAGGGCCATTCAGGACATGTTTTCTTTGGTTTTAGATGCAAATTTTGGGGATTGGGGGGCAAAATTTGTGTTTGGCCCTATATTTTAGGAGTTAGCACCAGCTATGTCTGGGTCATTGGTACAGTATAAAAATATAATATTTTTTCAGCTGTTGAATTTGTATATTACGCGGGTAGATGTGGGCGATTTGTTGGGTAAAGGGTTAACCCTCTGTCTAACAATTCAGCCACATCTGCCCAAATAATTTACAAATTGAGCAGTTGAAGAAGAACATTTTTTTTTAAACAATTCAACCAAACCATATCGTGGGACCCTGATTTGGATTGAACTCACAGAGATTGAACTCACCGGGATCATCAGATGAAGGGGATCACATGATATGGGAGGATTCCATCGAGGAGTCACCACAGACCAGATGACCAAGTGACTTGGGCAAAGAAATTTCCTGAAACTCACGAACTTCGCTCTGCCTTCAATAAAAAGTGACTCTGAAGTTGCAATTTGGAAATTCAGTCTATATTGAAATTTGGTGAATTTCACACACAATTTGGGAAAAAAATAATGACCTAAAAAACATTTTGTTACAAGTACAAAATAATGTTAGAGCTAAGGCCTAAAAAAATAAAAAATCTGTTTCTCAGGCCCTCCTTTTGGCTGTCGCATGCACTCTTTTTATAACCAATTTAAACTTAAAAAAAATAAAAATTAAATGTTTTATGTCCGATATTTTACCCAAGTTATGAATTTGTCCCTTGAGTGCAAGAAGGCTTTGCAATAAAAAATAAAATAAAAAACCGCTCGCATGCATGCAATTTCACAAATAATGGTCTGAGAAACAGAAGATCTACTTTGTGTGGCCTAACATTCTAAGTAACTAAAAATAAAATCAACCGATTAAAAAAAAATGTCAAGTGATCAACTGGTCAAACCCCAAATGTTTTGCTTACAGTGAAAATAGGTGACAACCGGGAAAAGATATGTAATTTTGTGTTCGAACATGTTTTCAAAATACTTCAAACCAAAAACCTTTAGAGGGCATTTTTCCAGAAAGCAATACTTTTGTGTGAAAACTTCACTTTTAATTCTTATGTAAAGTCAAAGAGAGTTCTGTTGTTTACAATATACTGTTTTTCTGCAAAAAGCACCTCTAGCGGTTTGCAACCCAACTTTTAATGGAGTATAAAAGTTCCCTGATTTATCCAGTTGGTGGAAAATGAGCTGAGCTTTGTTTAATGTCTCGGTTTCCCCAAAACAATGGTCGGATAGCTAACTACCACTTCTCCCATTTCAACGAATCTCCACTTTTGACTCTGAATTTTCTGTACAACTCTTTCTCCTCTTCATCAACTCATCATTACTTATTACCATCAGTAATTTCTTATCAGGGGGCACGGTGGCTCAGTAGGGAGAGGTGCAGGCTGCAAACCGAGAGATCCTTAGTTCAAATCCCACATGCGGCAACCACGTTGTGTCCTTGGGCAAGACACTTCACCCCCATTACCCACATGAGGGCATAGTGGTGTTATGTACTAAGGTGTACTGCACGTCGATGGTGCACCTGTCTTCAACCAATGCTAACCCTGCTTGTGTGGAGTTAGTATGTTGGGCAGCTGACAGTTGCTTGCCTTTGCTCGGTGATTCTCTCCGGGTACTCCGATTTCCTCCATCTGTAAAACTGTTGTGGTCATCATTAGCCATTGTGCAAAAATATGTGACCTTAAACACCAATAAATAAATAAATAAATAAATAAATAAATAAATAAATGAATTCCTCATCATACAAAACTCTGCTTCAAATCAGTCCACCATTTTCCTGATCGTATTTGATGAATAACTGTGAACTTTTTGATGTAAACAAATTGGATGCACCTAGTAACACATCAAGGGGAACAACTCTAGCTTGGGTCGTATCAGCTGAGTTTGAAGCGGGGTGTTCTCACTTTGCCAGTACAGTAAAACCTGTCTTGAGAGACCAATGTCGTGAGAGACCACTTTGGCCATGTATCAATTGGTTTCACTCTATAATGGACCTGTCATGAGAGACCACCTATCTTGAGAGACCACAAAACTGTGGCAAAAACTCAGTTTTTCACCTGTTTTGAGAGACCGGAAAATCAATTTTTGGCAATTTCAGAGTATTAAAATCAATACACAGGTTGAGGGTTAGATCTTTCTGGGGGATCTGAATTTGTTATTCAAAATTTGTCTATTAAAAATTATTGGAGAGTGCCTGTTGGCACTCTCCAATAATTTTTAATAAAACAAATTTATACAAACAAAATATATGTGTTTGACTGAAGAGGAAACATGAGCAAGTAAAAAGATGGCTTTTGTTCTGGTACCCTCGTTGTAACTCAGCCAGTTAAGATCAATGCAGTGTGCACAGAAATCAACAGTTTAAAAATGTAACAAAGTTTTTCAGTTTATGTACTTTTATCTACAATTTATTAAACAATGTCTTTGTACTTGTATTAAAACTGAATTAAAATAAAACAATAATAAAAAAAAATTGAAAAAATCAGTTCTTCTCCATTTCTGCAACAAATATTCTCTGGTTGGTTATTCACTGACTAGCAAAAACATCAAACCTGTAATGAGAGTCCACCTGTCTTGAGAGACCACTTTTGCTCGGAAAGTTAAAAAATTTATAGTAATTTATATATTTTTTATACTTACCAATGACCCAGACATAGCTGGTGCTAACTCTTAAAATATAGGGCCAAACACAAATTTTGCCCCCCAATCCCCAAAATTTGCATCTAAAACTAAAGAAAACATGTCCTGAAAGGCCCTCCACACTTCGCCCCTACTGCGCATGCGCAGTGTCAAGGACGTTCCGAAATTGGCGCCATTTATCATTCTAATAACCAGTGCCTGGTAAGCGCTATGTACTCAGCGGGGAGGCAAGAGTTCCCAACTCCTGGGAGGGCCATCCCCGTCTGGGTCATTGGTAAGTATAAAAAATATATAAATTACTATAAATTTTTTAACATTTTTATACTGTACCAATGACTCAGACATAGCTGAATAGTAAAAAGGCTGGAGGGCCAAGGACATAGAGCAAAATGGAATACGCTCAATAAAATAAAATAGAGTCATCCCCTGTAGGGAAAAGAAGTAATAGGCCTTACATGTATCTTTCTTATTTATGATAAATTAGAAAGATACAACACCTTCCAAAAATTGAGCTTCATACATCCATGTACTCTATTAATATCCAATAATCCTTATACTAATAATTTTTAAAGTAAGCCAATAATAAAGTAAGTCTAGAGAATAGAGACTCTTATACTTCTAAAAGTGTGTGAGAATTGCATAATCATGTCCGTTGACATATGCAATATTCAAAAGCTATACTTTAAAAACTAAGACTTGAATGAATTTTATAAACTTAAACTTCTCACTAAACAACCATCCCAATAACAGCTCAGAATTACTAACTCCGGAGGAGGTATCCCCTTGTTTTCATAGTAAAAACAGGTGACCCAAGGGAACACCCTCCCCCCCCCCTTTTTCTTGCCCTGGGTCAAATAGCCCAGAGCGAAGAGGGCAGCCGAACGGAGACACTGCCGAAACAGACAGCCTACCTAGCTATAGTAGCAACTGTTAAGTGAATGACATTCTGAGCAGTAGATAATAGACCTAACAATAGAGGCCTCCAGAAATGGACTCGATATTTCTGAGATAAAATTCATGAATGGATGGCTGAGCGCAATGAGCAGCCTTCAAAAATCTATAATAGCAACACTATTAATGTAAGCCCAAGAAGTAGAAGAACTCTTACTTCATGAGCCGAAATCTTAAGCACAACTGCTAAGCCAATGATATACCATAAGCAGTACGCTAGTTAATAGAATCCATTAACAATAAAATGGAGCGTAACGTCCTTCTACTAGACATCAAAGACAGAAGAAGCTTACGCCCTTGTAATAAACAGATATCTGTTTATAAATACATAAACTGTACCCGGAAAGAGTAAAGGCCTATGCCCATACGAAGACGGAAGGACCTTAAAATAATAGGTTCCGGATAATAGGAGCCTAACTCTTATGCAACAATCCAACCTAAATAGTAACGGAAGTATTGATTCCGAAACTATGAAAGTGAAAATCATCCATCGATAGTGCATGAAACTCACTGACTCTACAGTAAAAGAGAAACCAACAGAATTACTGTCTAAAAGGTCAGAATTTGAAAACTACTGTTTCCAGAGGCTCAAATGATTACTTAGCTAAATAAGAACCTGAAGTTAAAATCCGTATAGGAATTTAATCTAAAGATTCTAAGTCTATTTATCAAAAAGTTACTAATTGACTTAGATAAAGAGACAAAAGACTCAATTGTAAACTATCGTAGAGTGCATAGGTATGAGGTAACATAAACCTATAACCTAAATAACAACAGGCTGCAGTAGATCTTGTGAAACAAGTATACTAAAAAATAGCAATGAGTAGTATGGAGGGATCAACCATATGAACATAATGATCCCTACACCACGACGGAAGAGCCTCCACTCTAGTCGCATAGAACAGCGAAGAAGAGGATCTCCTATAGTAAGAAATCGCGTCCAAAGCTCGTCCAGTACAGTGCTTACAATGCAATACGGACCACACAACGGAATACATGAAGGTTGCGACCTTGCTGGTTGTGATAAAGATGACACGATTTACCCAGTGAAAAAAGATCCTCACATAGAGGAAGATTTCACGTTAAGATCCACAGTAGACAAGAGAGTAAATTACTCATGATCTCTGTGAAGATAGAGATGCTATCAACAGAAATGTATTGTGGTTGTTTATCTTAGCAATACCTGCTAAAAACAACAGCGCCGGAGGATACGCGTATCCTATCATTCCGTCCTATAGATCAATAGAGCGTTAACAGTATTAGCTCAGAGATCTGGACAAGCCAACACATACGTCTGCAATTGATTAGCCAGCTGTGTCATAAATAAAACATCATTGGGCGCTCCCAAAGATAGCAAATCTGATTGAATACTTGTTTGTTGAGAGTCCATTCTGACAGCAACAAGCGACCCGTAAGAGAATGGGAGTCCGATAAAACAATCAGACGACCCGGAATATGACGGACCAAAACTGAACTTGGTGTACTATAACCAACAGACGGATTCTTTCCATTAAATTGAATAACGGAAACGAAAGAGTGCCTCCCTGGTTCCGGAGATACGCCACTACTGTCGAATTAAAGGACAGGAATTTGGGCATGCGTTTCTGAATAATGTTCATGCAATGACATAAAGCAAGCCTAAAAAACATTATTCCGCGGAAGTTAACTGATAGCTAAAAGACTGCGGAACCCAAAGACCCCGGCACTTCGAATCCGTAGGGATCAGTATATATCCCAATCTGTTTGACTGGCAACCGTCATAACAGCCACACTCGGGTCCGGCAACTGCGGCGGCACTCTCTGAGTCAACCACCGAATGTTTGCCCCAGTCTGAATCTCTTGTAACACTAGATAGACAAGAGAATGTATAAATCAAGCAATTCATGGATTGCCGGAAGTTGCCGTCGAAGAGAAGCTCCTCCGAGAACGAAGCGACTCTGAGAGAGTTCTTAACCTACTATCCACGCGTGGATGTAGCTAGGGCTGCCTCACGTCTAACCAACTCCAATCAGCCACTGAAGGGCGGAGTTATACGTGAACAAACTACTGCCCTCAAAAGAAATTACATTGAGAATAATATCCCGTAAATCTTTTCTTGAAGACGTAATGATAACGCCTCAGTAAGGCGGATTACGTATAATAAAGCGTCTAAGTTAAGTCTACTATACATAATGTCGTTCCCAACATTGAAATTGGAAAAGACATAAACGGTGAAAAAGAATATATGCAGTCTTTAATCACACCGTCTAGACGCATATGAACTCTCGGTATGCCCTGCTCTGCCAAAATAAACTATATGTAAAAAAGATAAAATGGCAGAAATGAGCCACGCGGACAAGAAACTAAACTATCATGCTTAGTAGCAGGCTTGTATATATATATAAATATATAGCGTCGAAAAATAAAACACATGTTGTAATTACAATATTGGACTGCGTCGGTAAGTCAGGGACAAAGTCCCTGTACCGATCGAAAAATCCGAGTCCAATGACGCTATAAGTCTCTTATCCAAGATCGCAGCAATGAAGTCCGAAAAATAATCACTGGAAGAAATGCCAGAAGATATGAAAGGCATCTTCCGATACTACTAAAGGGAAAACTCGAAATCTTTCGAATCCCTTTCGCCATCCTGTCGGACCCTATAAAGCGTTCGGTCGTCCGTAGCTTGATGCAACCGCGGACCGCACCGACCCAGCGCCGTCGGATAATTCCTGATTCGACCGAGAAACCGTCAATTGCTGGGATGCTGCGAAACAACTGTGCTAACTCGGATAGCACGTCCGTCACTGAGGCCTGAGGAGCAGCGGTCTTACGATGCATTGCCGCAGGAAGCTCCGAGATCGTTACCGCGTGCATACTTCCAATATGCGAGCGAACGGAGTGTATAGGCCTCGTGTCCCTTGGCTACCGGATGGCGCGACCTATTCGCTGTGGAATCACTGAATGCCGAAACTGATCGGATACTCGAGGTCACGTAGCCAATGTGCGGTCGTGTGCCCTGCTGTGAGGATGAGGAAGCATTAAAGACAGTCTCTCGGACTGTCAATATAACGGAGCGTCCCGAGCAACGGACATATGCTCCGAATGTAAAATATCTGAACCACAACATGCGGTCCCCTATGTTGTTGGCTTCCTCCGATCTGTCCTCAATCTGCCGTCACTGGGTGAGTACTAAAGTAATTAAAGTGCTCGCATCACCCAAATCTCCTTCCTAGACCGCAACGGACGAACCCGGCAGCCGAACCATTCGATGAATGTACGCTACACCGGGTGAGCTAGCGAATGTCACTCCGTAAGCGATAGACATATTCCATGAGCACTTATTGCCGCTAACTCTTCATTAACTATGACGACAGAGGCACACTTTTGAAAGACATCTCCATAATTCTTCGAACAAAGAAACCAGAAATGCTTGGATAGCAAGCATAAAATAATAATATATATAGCGTCGTTCAATAATTCGAAAGTTTGTGTGACATTATTGGACTATGTCGGAACTGAGGGACGATGTCCCTGAACCGAACCAAAAATTTCTAAGTCCACCGACGCTATCAGTTTCTTATCCGGCATCGCAGCATATGTTGTTCCGAAAGGGAAAGCTTGAAATCCACCGAATCCCTTTTGGTATCCCGTCGGACTGGATGAAACTTTCGGACGTCCGTACCCGCTTCCGCGGAGCGTCCCGACCCAGCATCGTCGGATAAAATATATGCGACAGATTCAGTTGATGCTGGGATGCTGCGATAAACTGTGCTATTAAGGAAAGCACGTCCGTTCCCGAGGCCTGTGCAGTAGCGGACTTACGATGCATTGCCGCTGGAAGCTCCGTGTACGTTGACTCCCGCATACTTCCTATGCGAACGTCCGGAGTCTGCAGGCCTCGGGTCCCCGGCTACCGACCCAGCGCTGTCGGATAATTCTCGATCCGACACCGTTTCTGTCGGCTGCTGGGATGCTGCGATAAGCTGTGCTATGTGCACAAGAATGTCCGGCGTCGAGACCTGCGGAGGCGCAGTCTATCGCTGCTTCGCCGAGGGCAGCTCCGCATCAGATGGCTCCCGCATACTTTTCCTATGCGAACGTCCGGAGTCCATCGGTCTCGAATCCCTGGCTGCCGGATGGTGTGACCTGGTCGCCGAAGAATCCTTGATCGGCGAAGCTGGTAATATATCGGCGGTCACGCAGCCAAGGTGCGGTCGTGTGCGCTGACGAGAAGAGGAAGCCTTAGCAGTCTCAGCGGACTGCCTATACAACGGAGCATCCCGAGCGACGGACGTATGCTCCGCTAACGACACATTTGTACCACAACATCTGGGGCCAGATGTTGTTGAACGAGAGAGGGGCCTCTCTCGCTTGCCGTCCGGATGGACCGGAACGAGCTATGAACCGGACTAAAAGGCTTCCTCCGTTCTCCCTCCGATCCGCCGTCACTGGGTGTGCATTAAGTTAATTTTATAGTGCTCGCATCACCCCAAAATTCCTTCTAGACCGCAACGGACGAACCCGGCTGCCGAACCATTCGGTGAATGGACGCTACACCGGGCGAGCTAGCGGACGTCAAAGGCCGTCGAACCTACTAGGGTCCTCTTAGGCAATTGGCGTATTACATGAGCACTTTTCCGCTAGCCCTTCATTAATTGTGACGACGGAGGCACACTGTTGGAAGACATCACAGATACATCACCCTAATCTTGATCGTCTGAAATAGAAATTGATAAAGTAGAGTGACCCTGCGGGGAAAGGACCGGAGTGTCCAAATCCCCAACAACATACCGTGACATACGCTTCCCATATTGTCATCGAAATCATACGATACAGAACCAGAGTTAATGCGAGTACACTGACCACATATAGAATGATAATAAGGTCAGAGGAAGACTTCCTCTTAAAACAATTGATCAATATCCTTTCAATGTGAAAAGAAAACAAGTCCTGGTACTCGCACTAATCCCTGGCAATCAAAATACATAATAATAATATGATCCATTAATATAGAAAAAATAATTGAAATCAAAATATTTTGAAAAAATATTTTCTCAGAACAGCCCAAGTTTCTGAAAAGTAACGTTGAGCCCCAATGGATCCCAAGCCTAAGTGTGGACAAAAATTTTAAAAATATTTTAAACAATTTATTCAACACTTACGAACAATAATAATGTATCTAGTTATGATTGAAATAACATAAAGATATTATTATTTAGAAATCCCCCCCTCACACAGAGGGCTGTTGTAAATGTAAACAATGAGTGTAAAAACACTAAAATAAGACTCCAGGCACCCAGGCCCGAAATCAGTTACCAAAAATACACCATCTGATGCAAAACAGAGACTTCCAGGGAAGAAACTGCAGAACATCAGATGGTAGATGCAGAACACAACGCCTAACCACCCGTAGGTGAAGACGTAAACATGGGGAAAGAACAGAATTCATTCTGTTATTCAGCTAAACTCCCAAGAAATTTTAGTAATAATAATTACAGAAATTATGCCAAAAGCATGGGAGAATAGCAAGGGGGAACTTAAAGGACAGGGAGAGAGGAAAAACACTTGAAAAAACAGTGTAACTAAATAATCAGAATGACAACAAAATGGCTGCTGCCTTGAAAATAGGTAACTTAACATAATTTCATTAAAAAATTTTAAGTTACAGCCCTGATAATATTCTGTCACACATTCTTTTCCTCTCCTCCTTTTCTATCCTCCTTAGAATCACCATTTCACTAATATTTATGTGTCTGGCATCATTTAAACTGAGATTTAAAAGCACAAAGATCAGTCAGATGTTAACTGATGAAGGGCCAAACTTAGAATGATAAATGGCGCCCATTTCGGAACGTCCTTGACACTGCGCATGCGCAGTAGGGGCGAAGTGTGGAGGGCCTCTCAGGACATGTTTTCTTTAGTTTTAGATGCAAATTTTGGGGATTGGGGGGCAAAATTTGTGTTTGGCCCTATATTTTAAGAGTTAGCACCAGCTATGTCTGGGTCATTGGTACAGTATAAAAATATGGGGTGGTCTCTCAAGACAGGTTCTACTGTAGGTATTGTTCTCATAAAAAGTGTTAATAACATAGACAATAGAGATCTAAGTATAGTCTGTACTATATTTCTAGGTACTTCGGTTGTTTTATTAAAAATACATATTAACTAACACAGCTTTGAAAATGATAAATTTATAGTAATTTGTATATTTTTATACTTACCAATGGCCCAGACATAGCTGGTGCTAACTCTAAAATATTGAGGGCCAAACACAAATTTTGCACCCCCCCACCCCCATCCCCAAAATTTGCATGCAAAACCGAAAATTAGAAGTCCTTTCTGGTCCTCCATACATTTACTCTCTGCGCATGCGCAGACAGGAAGTGACCGGAATTGGCGCCAACACCATTCTTTGTAAAAGAGAGTATTACATTATAATTCAGCGGGGTGGTATGAGTGCCCACTCATGGGAGGGTCCCTCCCGCCTGGGCCATTGGTAAGTATAAAAATATACAAATTACTAGAAATTTATCATATTTTTACACAGTATACCAATGGCCCAGACAAAGCTGAATCGTAAATAGGTGGAGGGCCTAGGACTTCTGAAATAATTCCAATCCTGCAATCCATGACGAAGGAACATAGAATAATTAGGAATTACATGTATAACTCTCTATACAGTAATAGAGGAGACATATTCTAAATAAGGAGCCCAATTTTAAGAAATTCCTTATTGTAAGCAGGAAGACAAGTTCTTAATTTTTAAGGCTTGTCCGGACTAAGCCCCAAAAATTAGGATGCATGAGTGAAAATCTCCCACAAACAAATGCCTTACAATAACACTTCAGCTGTATGCAAGATATAAATATGGTTAAAACAGCTTCCTTCAAAGATACATACTTTTTAAGCCAGAGAAGGGGTAAAAATCCCCCCCCCCCCCCCCACACACACCCTTTTTTGAATAAAACTTCAAAAGAAAAATGGAGAGAGCTCAGAAACAATACGAGAGATACCAAAAAACAATATAAATAATAGTCGAACAGGCACCCAGGTATTAATTCATGATTAATAAATGGAGCTTAATGTTACTTTAGAACTTACAGCTATAGCAATGATCCTCGTAATCAATATTGCCCACTAAATAACATACACCATAGATGACGTACACAAATACATCGAAAACCGATGATATATAAAAATATAACATACACACATCCAATCGAGCCACACTGAACGATCCCTGAAGAGAAAACACACTTTCTAGGTAATCCACAGGCGGCCTCTGTACAATAAATTCCAGTAACAATTCTCCAACGTGTACAAATCGATATCTACGATCGAAAAAACGCATGTGTGAATTCAGTATACATTAGAAACTTGGATCTAGAAATGGAAGTAGGTATGATTAACAGGCTCCATCACAGACCGCCCCCAAATAGATTATTATTTCAAGGTTCACAAAATACAATAAAGTGTTAGCGTAATAATAATAATGCATGAGTGCATTTATATTTAGCATGTAATCATCTGAATACCAGTTAACTGGTTATGCAGTCTGCGATGTACTCAAAAGTAGTAGTTTAAGTGTGATGATTTTTAAATAAGCGCTCGTATATAACAAATCTACAAATAATCACAGGAAACTAATCCAACTAAAAAGCAGATGTGCCCATGAGGTCGCCATAGAACACGACCCAAATGCATAGTATGTATGTATTAAATTATACGAGGCTTGTGGGAAGAGAACTACATCTTGCCCGATAATTGCCTCTAAACACATAGGCAGTGTGTGTGAATGTGGAGGAGGGGGGGTGGAATTCGAAGTCCTATCGAAATCTCACCCGCATTATTTAATTGTTTTTGTGTCAGTTAACAAAAATATAGGAACTGCGATGGTTCCCTCACGTCTAACTGACTCCATTATGCCACTATGGGCAGAGAAGGACGTGAAGAATAAAATTTCCCATGAAGGAAGAGAAAGCTTCTGGGGAGCGTCCCATAACAGACACTTGAGAATACTGATCCAAGATTTCTGTGACAACAGAGGTGCTACTAGTAGGATTTACAACAAGACTGTTTAATCTTAAACGTAATCTATTGAATCAAATGAAATGGAGGATACGTGAATCCTATCATTCATCCCCATGAATTCTGTACAGCGTCTACTCCATGTGCTCAATAATCTGGGCATGACGACACAAATGACGGTAACTATAACTAATTGTTCCGATGCGTCACAAACTGAACTATTGTGGGGTGATCCCACTGGTAGCAAAACTGTCCAAATAATCGCATGTTGAGCGTCCATACAAATGAAACAGGTGACCTTTCCGAGGAGCGAGTCTGCTAGTATGTTCAGACGACCCGGTATATGACGGATAGAGAGATGAACATGAAAATTCTTCCCCGTTAGTTATCATAATGAAAATGAATGGGTGCCGACTTGGTTCCTGATGTAGGCTACCACTATTGAGTTGTCCAACAATAACTGAACAAGCGTTCCGCATTGATGTTGCGCTAACAATATTGACATCATTCTTGATGTTTATGTGTTTCTCGAGGAACCAAGGGTCCCAAGACCACTGCATTTCTGTAGGACTCAGGGTCGTGCCCCAAACTATTGACTCATACCCATCATAATCGTGAAAGCCAGATCTGGCAGTTGCAGCGGAACTCTTTGAGTTAACCACTGAATATCTGCCCCAACATGGACCTTTTGTTTACTAGATCCGTTAAAACAATACTGGTCCTGAGCGAGTGCATTATCACACTCCAGTTCTGGGTAAGAATAACTGGAGGTGACGTTTTAGTAAGCGACCCATCTAAACAAGATGCAAAATCACTCATCACAACCCCATCAGTCGCATAAAATTAATTTTGTTCTGGATAATGGCAGACGAACCAGATTGTTGTTTAGACATTACCGAGTTTAATATTCGAGTGACAGCCCAGGGCGCTATGTTCAGACCGAAGTTATCCTTAGATCTATGTTTATAGCATAGTTAATCACTCGAACGCTCTCATTAACCGACTAAATGATAACCATAAATAAACTTTTAGAGCTTTGATAAACTTGTTATCCAGCTCCAGTCTATTATCTGTTGGAACGAGCTCTATGGCTTTGATACGAGTAACAGGTGACTACAGAATCCTAGAGAATCTTGATTCTCGACGACCTCTATTACTTTCATTGTCAAGAGAACCTTTACCTCCAAGTGGAGAGACTCTTATGCAAGGATTTGACGGAAGGCCGTCCGAGACCACACTTCTCGCCTACTGGTCTTCTGTAATAGTTATCCAGTTTGATGTGAATCTTGATAACCATCCGTCAACTGCTAAGCAATAGAGGTCCTAACCCATACCTGTAGAACCTGCAAGGCCTACGGAAGGAGAAACTGCATCTCATTCGCGAAGAGCCTCGACCCAGCGGTTTAGGGGCGTCTGACCAGTATCGATCAGACCTAAGCCCTGTATCCGAGTCGCTGTATGACGATCCCTAGAGTAATTATAGGAGGGTTAACTATACCCTCGCGAGGAGTCCTTTTAGACGACCTTCTAGGATGTCCTCCCTTACTCCTTTCTGCTATTGCGAGTCGATTATATGCCAACTTAAGGAGCAGAGAATTGATGCTTTCTTTGTAGCTTGGTCATAAACCAATGAAAGCTTATCGTCAAAAACTTAAGTGTCCGGAAACTGGAGCGACTCGAAGAGAGTTTTTCACCATGTCATCTATTAAGGATGACGACGAAAAGGGCTCTGTCACGTCCGATTAACTCCAAATTAGCAACTGTTAAGACAGAGTTATATGTGATCACTATAATAGCCCTGGAAAGGACTCGAACTGAGGTATGAACGTCCTCAAATTCCTTTCTGTAGAGACATTGCATCACAGTTCTTAAAGGTGATCTGCGTACAACAGTGAGTCTAAATTCGCTCTTACTGAAGAAATGCCATCTCAATTGTGACTGAGCAAACAGTGAATGACGAAGGTAAGGCCATAGCCTACTCATTCAAATGCAGAGGAACGAATACATCTTCCCCGTTTTCTGAAAATCGGTAAAATTATGGAAGATGATGACAAGAAACCGCCTTACTTCTTTCCACTGGAAAGTTGAATATGGCGTCGTCTAAAAGGCCTGCAACACCTGTCTATACTTAACCGGAAAAGACATTTCCTTCTCTTTTTCCGAATGAAGTCAGCGTCCAACAATGCTAGCGGTTTCTTGCAAGTAGTCGCAGTTTTCTGATTCGTTGGAACAAATTCAGGGTAGTGTTGATGGATTAAATCCATCTCAACCATGTGTTGTTCCGAAAGGGAAGGGTAATCCCCATTCATATCCCTTTCATCATTCATCTGAATCAGTTGAAATCAAGCGGCATCTGAATGCGCAGATGACTGGACCGACCCAGCACCATCCGACAGCTCAGGTTCTGAGACTGCCGTCAGCTGCTTCTGCACTTGCTGGGATGCTGCGATGAGCTGTGCAATCTGGATCAGCAAAACCGTAATGGAGGCATGAGGAGCAGCGGTCTTCTATTCTGGCCGCCCGCTGCTCCCGGGACAGTGTGTCCGAGATGGCTCTTTTCTCCGGATGTCCCGATATATGAGGCCTCGTCTTAGCTACTGAATAGTGCTACTTTCGAGCTGTCGCAGCATTCTGATTCTCAGGAACGAACTCAGGGAAGTATCGATGCATAAGCTCTATCGCCACCCTGTGTTGTTCCGAAAGGGAAGGGTAATTCTCCTCCAAATCCCTTTCACCATCAGACTGAATCAGATTATACTCACGGTCATCGGCATCTGAACGCGCAGATGACTGGACCGACTCAACATCATCCGACAGCTAAAGTTCTGAGACTGCCGTTGGCTGCTTCAGCACTTGCTGGGATCCTGCGATGAGCTGCGCAATCTGCGACAGTAAGTCCGTTACAGAGGCCTAAGGAGCAGCGGTCTTCTGTGGCTAGGCCACCAGATGCTCCTGGGACAGTGAGTCTGAGATGGCTCTTTTCTGCGGACGTCTGGATAAATGAGGCCTTGTCTCCTTGGCTACTGTATGGTGGGACTTCTCTGATGAAGAGTGACCTTCTCGGCGATGCAGGCTGGATATCAGAAGCCACGTAGCCAAGATGCAGTCGTGTGTGTGCTTGGTAAATGCTGAAGAAGCCGTAACTATAGCCGACTCCGGCTGTGAACTGAACGGAGCGTCCCAGACGGGAGGCGTGGATGTATGCTCTGACTGACGCAAGTTCCGAACCACATCATCTGGCCCCAGATGTTGTTTTAAAGGAGAGAGGGGGCTCTCTCGCTTGCAGTCCTTCAGACCTTGCCGAGCTTCCTGCTGAACTTGCCGGCTTCTTCCTCTCCATCGTCGCAGGGTGAGCCTGATATCATTTTATAGTGGTCGCTCTACCCTTTCTACTCTCCTCAATCGCAACGGACACACCCAGAGTCACGGTACCCTCAGACGGTGTACCGCTTCACCAGCTAAGCTAGCTGGCGACAGGGATCTGAAACCACGCTGTGGTTTATTGCCCTGTCTAATATTCATGAGCACTTTTGCCGCTAGCTCTGATTGACTATCTAAATGCGACGACGGAAGCACACTCTCTGACGGCATCACGTAAACATTACCATGTTCTTGTTCCTCGGTAAAAAGAAACTAAAAAACTAGAGTGACCTTTGGGTGAGAGGACCGGCGGCAGCCTCTCACTGCGAGAGGACCGGCAGTGGCCCCTAGCTAACAACGTACCGTGACACCCGTCAGACTACAAGCAAGGCAACCAACATGTAAATAAGAGGAAAGACTTCCTCGCCTTGCTTATTGAGCAATATGCTTACATAATGAAGCAAATATGTCGATCGTACTCCCACCAACTCCACATTAAATAATATAAAAAGATACATAACAAAAAACATTCAAAATATAAATTGAAAAATAGTTTACACAAGAGCCCAGGTTCCCAAAGGGAATGAAGTGCCCAAATGTATCCCAAAAGAGGCCAAGTGTGGACAAAAATTAATTTTTCTATCCAAAAAATTAACTGCTACACTACGGGACTGATAAATGTATCTTACAACAGACCTACCATATAATAAATAGGAAACTACTTATATATAAAGAGCGTTGCTAATGTAAACAACGTCAGACTGAAAACCAGAAACGGGACCCCAGGCAACACGGCCCAAAGTCAGTAACAGATTTTTGAACTATCCGATGTATGGCAAGATCTTCATCAGAAGAAAAAAACGATACATTGGATGTATGATGCATGACTAAAAACGCCTAAACACCCAAAGGGTGAGGACGTAACCCTGGGGAGATACAGAATAAACTTTCTGTGTAACACGTTAAACTCCCAAGAAATTTTATACAAATTTTTTTTCCATAAAACAAGCCAAAAAGCTTGTGAGTTTAACTGGGGGGGATCAAGGGAGGGTAGGGAAGGAATACATAACCAACAGAGGAAAAATCATTATCAACAATGATGACGTCAGGCCCATGTCCCGAAATTAGGGAACATGAACTAATTTTTATAAATATTATAAAATTACAGCCCTGAATGTTTCAAACCACCGTTTCTTCCTTCCTTCATCCAGTTGTGTCCTTGGATCCATCAAATTAACCCCTGATTTGTGTCTGGCATCATTATAAACAGAGATTTAAAAAGCACAAAAGTCAGTTTGTTGTTATCTGACAAGGGCCGAACAAAGAATGGTGTTGGCACCAATTCCTGTCACTTCCTGACATTTGCGCATTCGCAGAGATTAAATGTATGGAGGACCAGATAGGACTTCTAATTTTCGGTTTTGCATGCAAATTTTGGGGATGGGGGGGGGGCAAAATTTGTGTTTGGCCCTCAATATTTTAGAGTTAGCACCAGCTATGTCTGGGCCATTGGAATACTGTGTAAAAATATACATGTATGTTTAATTTATTATTATTGTCTGACAATTTAGAGTTAAATTAAATAAATTAAATTAAAATAAAATAAATTATATATATTTTAGACATTAATAAGTGTGCTTAAGGCAATATCAATCAGTGAAAGTGAAAGATATTATGGGAGTAAACAACGTAAGTATTGAATGGGGTATTTGTGTAGGTGGGTTTATTTACTTTTTAACATACATTTTTTGCATCCCTTCAGTGCAACAAGGTGCTATCTGAAATGCTAAAGCATTGCAGATACAGTGGAACCTGTCTTGAGAGACCGCCCTTTGGGCCACACAAAAGTGATCTCTCAAGACAGGTGGTCTCTCATAACAGGTTTCAGGTTTTCTCAAGTTAGTGAACAACCAACCACAAAATTCAGAAATGGAGAAGAATGGATTTTTGTAATTACTTTGTAGTTGTTCTTTTTTATGACATTTCTGTAACAAATTGAAATGACTGTTATAAAAATTATAAAAATAAATTAGTGTTGAAAATCTTCCTTGAAGATTTTCAACACTAATTTATTTTTATAATTGAAGATTTTCAACACTAATTTATTTTTATAATTTTTATAACAGTCCATTTCAATTTGTTACAAAAAGATTTTCAACACAAATTTATTTTTTATTCCTATCTGTCACATTTCAGGTATGTATGAAATTGCTTATTCAGCAATAATCCTAATCTTTTCACAGGGGTCTTATAAAAACATCTCAAACTTTAATGAGTTAGCAATTGAAACCCAATTAAGAGCTTTTAATACTTTTAATTATGTTAGTATAACCACAATGGATTTTCCAATTCCAGAACAGGTAAAAAGTTTTTGTCATGGTTTCAGTCTTCAAAGGTGCGGTCTCTCAAGACAGGTCCATTATGGCATAAAAATACAAGCTGGTACCAGGTCACAGCGGTCTCTCAAGACAGGTGGTCTCCCATAGCAGGTCCATTACAGAGTAAAACCAATCAGTGCCTGGTAGATGTGGTCTCTCAAGACAGGTGGTCTCCCAAGACAGTGGTCTCTCAAGACAGGTTTTACTCTAGTGCCTTATTGTACTCAAAGGACGATATATTACTGAATTAAAAAAAAAAATTAACTTTATTTCATAATGCAGTTGTGAATTTAACCAACGCCTTCCATTTTTGACTGACGGAGATTTCATCGGTTATTTGTTTGTGTATTACCCATTTTGTACTGCTGAAATTTAAATTCTAGTCATCCTATAAACAGATCTTTGGAATGACTGTTCTGATTTGTGCTTCGGTGTTGATGCCTGCTATGTAAGTATTAACAATTGTGATTGTCAGCTCATTACCAGTTATCGCCGATTCGTAGTAAACACTGCTGACAAAAGGAGGAGCAATAACTGTGAATATTACCAATACTAATACAGAGTATACAGGTAAAATTAAAAGTCCTGTCCTGAAATGCACACAAATAGCACGATGATATGCGTGTTAATCTACGTGATATGACCATAGTAAGGCTATCAAATTCTGTAAATATGGCCTGTGCACAAGCAATGTTTCAGCCAATGGACCTCCGGGTAACCCGGAGGTCCATTGGCAGAAACATTGCCCATGTTTGCTATGAGAAACCAGGAGAACCTGCCGTGCTTTGGATGCCATTCGATATGGCAATTACGCGCAATTCCTCCGCGCAATTAAGCCTAGATAAGCACACGGTTCGTGACAGGACTTCTAATTTTAACTGTAGCAGAGGTGTGAAAATTTCTCACAGTAGTCTTCTGGCAAAGTGAGAATACAGGGCTTATATTTCGTCTAAATTTGTGAGAATCCATTTGGATTCTAGTGAAAATGGTTGCGTGAATCCATACCTACTCTGAGTGTCCCAGGATCCCATGACGCCACCATGGTTGAACCACTGTTGTATATTGATAACACATGTTAACCTTTTACCCAACACACCTTTTTAATTTTTAAAACTAAATTTGATAATTTTTAAACAATAAATAATAAATAAATGATAAAATAATTAAATGAACAATATTTACCAATAAAATCTTACAAATATGGCTGTCGTTGGAACCGGCTCAATGAGCCGGTTCCAATGACAGCCATATTTGTGCAATTTTATTGACAAAGTGTCAGGATATTTCAGGTCATGTTAGCCTTCTATTGGTTAATTTGTTGCCGCTTTGTTAGATAAAGGGTTAAATTGACTCAATTCTTTTCACGCGAATCCTAGCAGAGGTGCAGCGAGAATCTACATGGATTCTCGTCGGTTTTACTGCGTGGATCTTTGTGCGAATTGATTCTCGGATTCTCGTCGAAACATAAGCCCTGGAATACAGGTTTGAGGACATATCAGCCGAGTTAGGTAATGGGCAATTCTGGGAAAGAAACTCATATCTAATAACCTACGGTTCTTACAAAAGTGGACAGAGAATTTCAACGGGATATCGATGATTGATATCAGGTCAAACGTCTCTGTCTGCTTTCCTACCTGCAACATCCTACAGTGCTGCCAAAACAGAAAAGGAAAAAGGTTATGTCACACCCTCAGATCAATGATAACAATAGTGAAAAAGTTTAAACAGATCTACGCATTCAGATTATATGAATGGCACAGTATAAAAACAACTCTATATACTTCTCTGTGACCTTGTCTTTGGAGATATGACTTTGGTCGGGGGTGCGGTGGCTCAGTAGGTAGAGGTGCAGGCTGCTAGCTGAGAGGACCTCGGTTCGAATCCCACCTGCGGCAACCGCATTGTGTCCTTGGGCAAGACACTTCACCCCCATTGCCCACGTGGAGGCACGGTGACGTTGTGTACTGAGGCGTACTGCACGTTGATGGTGCACTGTCTTCAACCAATGCTAACCCTGCTTGTGTGGAGTTAGTATGTTAGGGAGCAGACAGTTGCTTGCCATTGCTCGGTGGTTCTCTCCGGGTACTCCGGCTTCCTCCACCCGTAAAACTGTCAAGGTCATGATTAGCCATTGTGCAGAAATCGGTGACCTTAAAACACCAATAAATAAATAAATAAATATGACTTTGGTCAAGGTCATAAGACACTATCGGAACATGGACAACAATCTGAAAAGTTAACAAGATCTGTCACTCAGATTATAATGGACCAGACAAAAATAATACAATAATAATAAGAGCCTTCTAGAGAAGGGCCTATTGGAATTTTGAGTTTGGTATTGATGTTTATTGGGGTGTGTACCACAGTATCGGTTCGGTATTCAGTATCTGACTTGACTTTGATTTGCTGATAGTACCAAAGGGGAATTCACACCCAGTAAAATACAGAATAAGTTGTTCTTGTATCCTTCTACCACAGCAGCAAAAATGCCACTGCCAATGAACTCAACATTTGTCATTCTTTTGCCAACACAAATCGTATCTACAGTAATTTTGTGACTTGTTCCAAACACATCCTTAAATTAAAAAGGCCTACTACAGGCAATCTCAGAGCATGTGCTCTCAACATAATAATAATAACACTTTGGCCAGCCGCTGATTTGTCGCGGTTCTCGGACGAGAAGGCCTTGCTTACCCCTGTACTCCCAACTGACTCTCTATTCCCACGCTTCTCTCCTCCCAACACTCGGAGACGAACTGCTTGATGACATCCCTTGCCCCTTTCTTCCCAATCTCTCGGATTAGCATATTAACCCTCTCCTTTGAGTCTCCCCCTAACCACATGTCCTTCATTCTCCCATCCCACTTCCCCATTATACTCCCAGTGAATCTCATTCTTTTAGACTGATACTTTGGGCATTCTAGAAGAAAGTGTTCCAGGATCTCCGCCATGCCCAAGTTAGACATCTGGCACTCCCTTTCACCATCTTTCCCAATTTTTCCCCTCAGCTCCAGGGATCGTGACCTCAGCTTGAACAACAGTGACCCCCCCGAAGGTGCCATCAAGGTACTCTTCAAAATCTGGCTTCTCTTTATCACGCAGGCCACCCAAAGACCTCTTTGATTTGAGCCCCTCTTGCCAATTACGGTTACAATCCTCCATGATCCTTTCTCTGACGATTTTTTTTTACCCTGGTTACGATTGGTTTAGTTTGGGTTTCAAGTATCCAAATAATATCAATATCAGTTTGGTTTTTTGTTATATTGCCCATCTCAAAAGCCTTCATTGAGCACACCTCATTACCTCATGTTTCATTTTTTGCCAAGAGAGGCACTTTTCAACCCCAAAGGAAACTGAAATAAAAGGCCACCCGGCCACACACACCCCGAAAAAAGTGTGCAATTCGAAATTTGAAAAAAAATGAATTTTTCAAAATCGAAACGGGGAAATAACTCTGGCAAAAAATGTCGGACCAAACCCTGATTTGAACTTTACCTGTATGTTATGTTGATACACCTACATACCAGATTTTATTTGAATTTGTCAACAGCAACTAAAGTTATCATCAGGAAACCAAAAACCCAGAAGTCGAAAAAGTGGCATAACTCTGGCAAAACTTGTCGTACCACACCCTTATTCGAACTTGACCTGTATATTATATTGATATACCTACATACCACTTTTCATTTGATTTAGCCAACTATAACTGAAGTTATCATCAGGAAACCAAGCAAAATGAATTTTTGAAATTGGAAAAGGGGCATAACTCTGGCAAAAACTTGTCGGACTGCACCCCGATTCGAACTTGACCTGTATTTTATGTTGATATACCCACATATCAAATTTAATTTGATTTGGCCAACTTTAACTAAAGTTATCATTGGAAAACCAAAGTGGGACGGATGTGCAGGGACGGACGGATGGACACCGGCTATTTTAAGAGTCCCCTAAAAAAAAATTTTCAGGGCGCAAAAAGGAATATTTCTAGGGGCATCAGGTAACCTGTCTGAAGTATAATAATCGGGGTCGACAAAAAATCGTTCAACGAAATGATCAGGCCTAATTTCTGCTGGCCTGTCTCCAGAAATAAAACAAGAGGCCTCTCATCCTGGACACCTCCGCCCAGGGTCACTACTTTTAGGGGAAGCTAATACAAGTGATTATATAACAACAGGTCAAGGTCATGACACAACGTTAGGTTATGGGGCGCTTTAACAGCAAAGGTCATATCATGTCGGTTACAGTTTTATGGGTGGAGGAAGCCGGAGTACCCAGTGAGAATCACTGAGCAACGACGAGCCGCTGCCAGCTCCCCAACATCGTAAGTACACGGCGTCATCATGCCCCCATGTGGACAAACAGGGTTAAGTGCCTTGCCCAAGGACACAACACAGGAGTCTGAATCGCTCACTCCGATGGCAACCCATCCAAGGATTAACCAGGCTTGACGTTGCCTAACACAGTGATCTGACGAGAACCGGTTAGCGCAACGCCACCCCACTCCCAATTGTACCAAGTATGAATAGATCTGTCAATCATACCAAGTCATATGGACCAGACAAGGGCTGTATAACAAAATTAAAGTTTTGCTGTCTGTGACCTTGACCTTGATATGACCTTGGATCAAAGTCACGACATACCTTTGAGTCATGAGCAATAATTGTACCAACTATGAATGAGATCTGTCAATCGTACCATGTTATATGGACCGGATATGGGCTGTATAACAACAGAAAACCTTGATGATAGGACCTTAGATCAAAGTCATGACACACCTTTACTGTATGAGCTATGTATGAGCAATGATTGTAACAAGTATGAATAAGATTTATCAATCATACCAAGTCATATGGACCGGACAAGGGCTGCATTACAGTATCCAAGTTTTACTGTCTGTGACCCTGACCTTGATAATATGACCTTGGGCCAAAGTCATGACACACCTTTACTGTATGAGCAATGATTGTAACAAGTATGAATAAGATCTGCCAATTAGATCAAATTATATGGACCGGACAAAAATGATTGTCATATATCAAAGGTTTTCTTGACTATTACTTGATCTATTGGGCCAGTGACCTTCACCTTGAGGGTACAGACCTCATTATGACTATTGACACACTGTCTAGTGACAATACATACGGTTACATAGTTTTGTTAAAAGATATTCAGTGGTTAAGAAAGTATGACCCAGACAAAGTGTTGAAGATGGACCGATGGATGGATGGACAGACAGACAGATGGACGGACGACAGACAATTTAGCATCATAAAAGCTCCGTTGACATTTTGTCAGACAAAGCTTAAAATTCAAGGACCTTTTCATGCTATTTTCAACGACCTTTCATATAATATTCAAACTTTTCACAGCCTTGACCTAAGAACCGTGGGTACGATCTTCAGCTACCATCAGTGTAAACAGATTTGTTTGTAAGAAAAGCTTTTGTTTATTTAGGAATCAAAAGATGTAATGCCACACTGAACACACGCCCCTCCTATTTTTGTATGTCAGTTTCTTTGCAAGCACTGAATCCAATGGACATGATATTATCAGCAAGAAAACATGGACTCTTCTAGTACTCAAACGACTAGTGAATTCCAAAGTCGACTAGTCAATACCCAAAAGTCAAGTCGACTTCGACTAGTCATTGGTGATAACTTGTCTCCTTATAACAGTGTTGGTGTTCTGGTAGAGTGCTGAAGGCCCAAATATGGCTTCACTTGGGCATTCATATACAGCAACTTACTGGAACATTATTCTGTTAATGTGCTGCTAATTATGCTAAGAGTGAAATTATATAGTCTTATTTAATTTGCCTTGTTGCGATTTATGGGAGAGTGCCTATAGGCACTCTCCCATAAATTGCAACAAGGCAAATTAATAACATATCCTGATAGCCCAAAATAATTCAGCACTCTACTAGTACCAGTTAAAACAAACTACTGTCACTACTATTAGATGGCAATAGATGTATACATTGATTGCCCAATATTGCTGTTCAAACTGTCTGACAGTGGCACAGAAGGGATACTACTTACCTAAAAGCTTGAACTCCTCCGACTAGTCGACTGCACAATTGAGAGTCGACAACTGGTTTGCCCAGAGTCGACATCGACTAGTCGACTAATCGTTTGAGTACTAGACTCTTCTCAAATTCAAGTTCTTCCAAGGCTTGAAAATAGATTTTTATCCCTTTACCTAACATAACGGCCAAAACCGGCCAGCGCTATTCTCAACAAGAGGCCCCAGGGGGCCTGAGGGCGCTTACCTGACACGGTAGTCTAAATATCAAACCAGGGACTTGACTTGAATAAGCTGCATACGCCCCCTCCCAAGAAAAGCAGGGTGAAAAAAAAAAAAAAATTTTTGTCTTAAAATTGACCAAAACGCAGAAAAAAAAAAAAAAAAAATTTTTTCGGATTTTGGGCCAAAATTTTCTAAGTCCCACCCGGACCCAAAATTTTAAGGGGAAAAAAAAATTTTTTTTTTGTCTTAAAATTGACCAAAACGCAGAAAAAAAAAAAATTTTTTTTTCGGATTTTGGGCCAAAATTTTCTAAGTCCCACCCGGACCCCAAATTTTCAGGAGAAATTTTTTTTTTTTTTTTATTTTTTGTTTTAAAATTGAGAGAAATGCATAAAAAACAAACAAACAAAAAATTTCCGGATTTTGGTCCAAAATTTTCTAAGTCCCACCCGGACCCAAAATTTTCAGGGGGAAAAAAAAAAAAATTTTTTGTCTTAAAATTGACCAAAACGCAGAAAAAACAAAAAAAATTTTTTTTCGGATTTTGGGCCAAAATTTCGAAGTCCACAACGGGACCCCAAATTTTCAGCCTAAATATGAACCCAGGGATTTGGCTTCAACAAACTTGAATCTCACCCCCCTAAGGATGCTGCATACCAAACATCAAAACATTCTTATTGCTAGATCTGAAGAAGAAGATTTTTCAAAAATACTCCTCATACTGCACTAATTTAAACATTTGGGCTCCCATAGAGAGCCCAAATATCCACCCAGGCAATTCATTTCAATAAACATGTGAAACAATCTTCCAAAGATGTTATATGTGAAATTTTAAAGCTTTTGGAGCAGTGCTTTCAGAGAAAAGTAGTCTTATGTTTTTCCCATTACCCACAGTGTTAAAAAATGCTGACTCAGCACTTTTTCAAACTCCCCAAAAAGTACCCCATGATAAAACCGATGGCAATTTTTTTGGATCATTCCATTCTGTTGGTCCTAAGGAAGCTTCACAACAAATAAGAATTCTCAGTGCCGTGTAGTTTTGGAGATATGAGCATTTTCATTTTTTTCTATTTTTAGCTCCTGTGGTTCCCACGGGGCTATGGGGAAAAAAATTTCGGCATAAATTAGGTACTTATGACCCAATAAGCACTCATGTAAAATTTGGTTCAAATCGGCCTCGCGGTTTGGAAAATAGAAATTTGGGGCGGGGCCAAAATTTTTGCCCCTCTTTAACATTGTCAAATATAGCCCCTCCAACTTCTCTTGAACAAACTTGAGTCTACACCTCAAAAGGAAGCTGCATACCAAATATCAAGTCTCTGCTATTGCTGGTTCTTGAGAAGAAGATTTTTTAAGAATTGCAGCATTTTTGCCCCATCCCTCTGCTCAATGTGAGCCGAAACCTAATTTGACAAAAAATCGGTGTCCGCAGACACAACCCCTTCTCACATGAAATTTCATTAATATGCGGCCAGTGGTTTGGGAGAAAAAGCCCAAACACCACCTTCACGCCGGACGACGGACGGCGGACGAAAAGTGATCAGAATAGCTCACCCTGACTTTCAGTCAGGTGAGCTAAAAATCGCTAATTAATTTTCATTATTTTTTTCATTTTTTGTCTCAAAAACATAGGTTATGACCCCTCGTTGGAATGAGCTCGTTTTGTTTTTGAGCCAAAAAATTAGTTATTCAAAAATTATTTTTGCAAGTGTCATCTGCTTTTCAGGTTAGGTAAAGGGTTAAATTGAAGCAGGCTTCCCACTGACATTAGAGAACCAAATTCAAGCACTATTTAACCCTTTTGCTGCTATAGGTCCATACTGAGTACGGACATAAAATTTGATTCCCTGTGCTACACATCCGTACTGAGTACGGAGTTACCACATAGATAACATCAATACACCGCACAGTGGTATTCTCAATATAACGCACTTGGTGACACATGTAAGAGGCCGACAATGGGACGTCAGATATTTTCGAGTAATTTCCATCATTTTTACGGAAATACCCGAGTGAACCACATGTGAAATTTCCAATGAGAGTTACTTTTCCTGATGTTCTTGTAGTACAAACATGTCGAAAAGATTGTACACAACCGAAGAATTTGTTGCAGAATTGTATGCAGACAATGATAGTGATGCTGGTGATTTAGATAGTTCAAGTGACTTTAGCGACTCTGATGAATCTGAGGGTAGTTCTGATGCAACTGTTGTGGGCCTGGACTTTGCTATTACCTATGTTTTGGGTTATACCACACCACAATTAAGTATTGGAACTAAACAATGGACTCCAAACATGTTCAAATATGTTCTAGCAGATGAAAATTACAAATTATTTTACGTTTCTGATTTTTTTCATTTTTTATCATATTTTTCCATTTTCCCCCATATGTAGCTGATCACAGGAAATTAAAAACTTGCGCAGCAGCGAAGGGGTTAAGCACTTTTCAAGGATTCTGTCCATGATTTTCAAGGACTATTATAAACAAGCTATTAACTGAAAATAGAATATGTTTTCATTTTTGGAATTCACTTTACAACAATTTCCACAATCCAGTATAATTATTTAAAATTGTTCCTTGAATCCTGTACCGTATGTAACAACATGTAACCAACTAATCCTGTGCACGTTAACAGCATTAGTCAGTGTATATTTTCATGTATTGTGTGATATGGCAGTTACCAATTTTTTATAACCAGAAAGAGTGACTAACCCTGTGCATTGCACAGGGTTAGTCACACTTTCTGGTTATAAACAAGCCAAGACCAATACCTGGTCTGGACCTACGTCGCTGCATGCAATTGAATCGGCAAACAGGAAGTGGCTGCACAGCAGATCTGAAAATTGCATACACGATACAACTGATCATTATCAGGCTCCAGATGAAATATAAAATCAATCCCTTGCATAGAAGCTGAGAAAAGTTTTGACGAAAAATTTCAATGTTCAGTGGGTACAGTAAAATTTCAAAGTATCGGCAAACAGGAAGAGGCTGCACGGCATATCTAAAAATTGCTTACACGATACAACTCATCATTATGAAACAGCAGACCAAATATAAAATCAATCCCTTGCATAGAAGCCGAGAAAACCTTGATGGAAACTTTCAATGTTCAGTGGGTACAGTAAAATTTCAAAGTATTGGCAAACAGGAAGTGGCAGCACGGCAGATCTGAAAATTGCTTACACGATACAACTCATCATTATGAAGCAGCAGACCAAATATAAAATCATTCCCTGTCATAGAAGCCAAGAAAACATTGACGGAAAAAGTGTTTCGGACAGACTGATGGACTGACGGATTGATGCACTGACGGAATGGCGGACGGAATGATGGACGGAGTCGAGCGATTACTAGACCTGCTCTGCCACTGGCGACGCAGGTAAAAATGTTCATTCTTAATTGAGTAACTAACACTGTACACTGTATAGCCTTAGTGTAAATCTCAGCTATATCAACTTTTTACCCAATGTAATGGCCAAAACTGGCCAGTGCTATTCAAACTCAGATTTAGACCCCTCATTGTTTTTTTTTTTCAGTGAATTCCAAAAAAGAAAACATATTTTCAATTAATAGCTTGTTTATAATATTCATATAAACTTACAACATCATGAACAGTAGAAAGAATTTCAGCCTCGAGAACCTGAAGGTTGCACTCAAGGGACAAAATATATCTAGCTAGTTGGGTTTTCCAGAAATCAGGTTCTCGAGGCTGAAGGCACAAAACAGAGATGAAAAGAGATAAGTTCCTGATTGATTTTGTGATATTGCATGTATATGGGGTGGGTTATCACCAAAGTTCTTGTCTCAGAGGTTAAAAGCAAACTGAATTTAACACTTAAGGGCCCGGAGATTTTTTTATAATTTTTGCTTTACTTTGACAATCCACATCCTATGACTTCGCTTTTGTTTCTTGGCTGCTTATGTAGGCTGCCTATGTAGACTGCCTATGTAGGCTGCCTATGTAGGCTGCTTATGTAGACTGGCTATGTAGGCTGCCTATGTAAACTGCCTATGTAGACTGCCTGTGTAGACTGCCTGTGTAGACTGCCTATGTAGGCTGCTTATGTAGACTGCCTATGTAGACAGCCTATGTAGACTGCCTATGTAGGCTGCCCATGTAGACTGCCTATGTAGACAGCCTATGTAGACTGCCTGTGTAGACTGCCTATGTAGGCTGCTTATGTAGACTGCCTATGTAGACTGCCTATGTAGGCTGCCTATGTAGACTGCTGCCTATGAAGACTGCCTAGGTAAATGGTAAACTGCCTATGTAGGCTGCCTATGTAGACTGCCTATGTAGACTGCTTGTGTAGACTGCCTATGTAGACTGCCTGTGTAGACTGCCTATGTAGACTGCCTATGAAGGCTGCTTATGTAGGCTGCCTATGTAGACTGCCTATGTAGACTGCCTATGTAGGCTGCCTATGTAGACTGCCTATGTAGACTGCCTATGTAGACTGCCTGTGTAGACTGCCTATGTAGGCTGCTTATGTAGACTGCCTATGTAGACTGCCTATGTAGACTGCCTATGTAGACTGCCTGTGTAGACTGCCTATGTAGGCTGCTTATGTAGGCTACCTATGTAGACTGCCCATGTAGGCTGCCTATGTAGACTGCCTATGTAGACTGCCTATGTAGACTGCCTGTGTAGACTGCCTATGTAGGCTGCTTATGTAGACTGCCTATGTAGACTGCCTATGTAGACTGCCTATGTAGACTGCCTGTGTAGACTGCCTATGTAGGCTGCTTATGTAGGCTACCTATGTAGACTGCCCATGTAGGCTGCCTATGTAGACTGCCTAAGTAAACTGCCTATGTAGACAGCAACGACTTTCTTAGAAACAACTGCAATGGCACTTGGAATTTAACTTGCAAGCTTACCCCAAAGCTGCATGTTGAGGTACCTGTTTTGTTATAGAAAAATGTTATTAAAGCCAGAATTAGGCCCTTAGGGGTTAAGTAATTTTCAATAAAGGTGGTGGAAAATCAAGTACTTTTCAAGAATACAATCAAATTCAAACACTTTTCAAGGAAGAGGCCAAAATTCAAGCACTTTTCATTTGAGAAGGAACCCTGTGAAGGATTTTCAAGGTTTTTAAGGGTCACAATGAACCTTGTTGAATCAATAGCTTACCTTTCTTGAAACAGATGGCTTGACTTTGGTAAAGGCTAAATCAAAGTGTGATTTTGTAACTTGTATTGGATGGACATGCTTTTCTGTTTGTTTTATTACTTCTTTGAGAGCACTAACTGAAGCTTCCCTGACCAAAGCCGCTAAATCTGCACCCCTAAAATGATTACAAAAAGGATTCACTAAAGGAATAGGCCAAGTAAAACAAGAAAAATGTGTTCATGGGACACTAATGCCCTTGCTTTCTGTTCTAGTCGGAAAAGGGTCCTAACCCAAAAATATCGGAACAAGCCCACTATCAATCTAAACTTGTATCATGTGGTTATAAACCTATGTATAAAATTGGTTTCATTTTGTTCAGTCAAACTAAAGTTATCATCCAGAAACCAATATCAATATGTCTTCTAAATTGGAAAGGGGACACAACACTGCCAAAAAATATCAGACCAAGCCCACTATCAATCCCAACCTGTATTATGCGGTTATAAGCCCATGTACAAAATTGTGTTTCATTTTGTTTGGTCCAAATTATCTTCAGAAAACCAATATCAACATATCTTCTAAGTCAGAAAGAGGCTCTGCCAAAAAATAATATCGGACCAAACCCTCTATCAATCCCAATCTGTATTATGTGGAATTAGGTGGTTATAAACCTATGTATAAAATTTTGTTTCATTTTGTTCAGTCAAACTAAAGTTATCGTCTGGAAACCATACTCAGGACGGACCTTCGGACAAGAGTAACCCCATAATGCCCTTCGCCAAATTTGACGGAGGTATAAAAATAGATTTGGTTCTCAGGCAATTAATTTTTCAAATCAATGTGATGGGAGGGCTTTTATTTTTAATTTATTTTTTTGTTTCTTTGATAACTCGTAAAGTACAAAATTATTTGTGGTTGGAAAAACGTTTTCACATATTCTTGCCCTTTTAAAATTTACATGAGACTGCCTATAGGCACACTCTCTGGATATATGCCAGGGATGGCCTCTGTGAAGGCATAGGATGCCCATGTACTGTAATTCTTAACTGGTAGAGTTCTAGAAGCCAATGTAATGGCTCTACTGAAAAGTGCTGAGAGCCACTTTTGTGGCTTTAAACTGTACGCATTAGCTTGTTATTTTCCCAGCAGTAGAAAAAAAATGCTTAGAATTGCTTTGTTGAAATTTATTGTAAAATGCCAATGGGCAATTATTTTGAACAAACTCTTGATAAACAATGACTTCTACTGTTGATAAAATTGTATCCTTGAAAAAAAAAATGTCACGTTACAAATCATCTTTGACAAATTATTGAGCAGTCTACCAGTCAATGAGCGACCTCAAAACATCTGTTATAAAGGCTATCCCACATAATGTGTGTGGTCGGGTAAATAGAGGATATGGAATGAGTGCTTTTTTTATATAATATTTATGAAATGAGACTAAGAATTTTCTGTTTTGCCGACACACACACGCACAAATTAGCCACTTAGTAGGACTTTTTAACCCATCACCTAACTTGAGTTGCAGATGGCACTTGGAAAAACATCCCCGTATAACTAAAAATTTTCATTTTTTGCTTCCAAAACATAGGTTATGACCCCTCATTGGAATGAGCTCGTTGAGCTCACCCCAATGAGGGGTCATAACCTATGTTTTGGAAGCAAAAAGTTAAATTATAAAAAAAAATGAATGGCATTTTTCTTGTAGGTAAAAGATTAATACAATCTAAATAGGACAGATAATGTTAATTCTCCCTACTGAAGTTATGCAAATGTGACCCAGTTGTATTTTGTTTAGCCAATCAAAATGTCCAGTTTTGAAATTGACCAATGAAAGCTCCCAACTCTAATTATGCAAATTATGAAAATGTGGCCCATTTGTATTTTGTTAAGCCAATCAAATTGTCTAGTTTTGAAATTGACCAATGGAATTGACGGAAGGCTTTATTTATCACTGAATAATAGGAAAACAAAATATCAAATGTTTTTAAGTGAACAAAACGGACGAGTCAAATGATAAAAGGAGGTATTAATCGAAGATACTGCTTCTAAATCCTTTAACTTAAAAAAAATGATCAATGACTTACGTAAAATCAGAACACATTTCACAATTGGAAATCTCCTCAAGGCTAACATTTGATGAGAGTTTGGGTTTTGTTCCATTCTGAAAAATAAAAAATAGTTGTAGACATAAGTTCCTTCACAATTTCCTCTTTTATCTTACAATCAATCGATTTTCCAGATACTATTAGTTACCCCATGTCTGATCACGTGGTACAGGTTTTTACCTAACCGAAGCCAACCGTATCCCATTCGGTCAAAGGCCAAATGGGATACGGCTGGCTTTGGGTAGGTAAAAACCCGTACAACGTGATCAGACACGGGATAACAAATTTATCTATTGACTTTCCGTTTTAGAAGTACAATCGATTTCATGTGTGAACACACACAGCATGAGATCTTTTGTCTTCCATTGTTGAGCCATACAGGTTTCTGTGGAATTTTTGTGCAAAAGAGTTTTTGTGAAAATATGCCAATATGACTTGTATAAAAAAATTATTGAATTTCTTTTTTTTTTTTTTTGTCTCAAAAACATAGCTTATGAACCCCACATTGGAGGATCTTCTACGGGGTATGCACAATTTGTAGATTTCGGAACGAGGCTTCCACTGGACATGGGAAATTTGTCAGTGGCTGGGCGGACGTATCGTGGGTTTCAATGAATATGGTCTCATACCACGCATTTATCAACCAATCAAATCAAAAAAATTCACTTTAGTCAATAGATAAAAGCTAAAACATCTAGACTGATACAAATTTGTATCAACAACGGTAACTTCTGCAAGCATGTGCAATCATTTGAATTAGAAAGAGAATGTTTTTAGTATACCTGCACTCATTGAAAGCTGACTATACATGTCAAGGTCACAGTTTTAATAACAGTAATTACATGACAAATAAATAACAAACTTGGCGAAATGAATTAGATTGGATCAATTTTTACCATGATACAGTGAAACCTGTCTTGAGAGACTACTGTCCTGAGAGACCACCTGTCTTGAGAGACCACATCTACCAGGCACCGATTGGTTTTACTCTGTAATGGACCTGCTATGGGAGACCACCTGTCTTGAGAGACCACTGTGACCTGGTACCAACTTGTATTTTTATGCCATAATGGACCTGTCTTGAGAGACCGCCCCTTTGAAGACTGAAACCATGACAAAAACTTTTTACCTGTTCTGGAATTGGAAAATCCATTGTGGTTATACTAACATAATTAAAAGTATTAAAAGCTCTTAATTGGGTTTCAATTGCTAACTCATTAAAGATTGAGATGTTTTTATAAGACCCCTGTGAAAAGATTAGGATTATTGCTGAATAAACAATTATTTCATACATACCTGAAATGTGACAGATACGAATAAAAATAAATTTGTGTTGAAAGTTAAAAAATTTATAGTAATTTATATATTTTTTATACTTACCAATGACCCAGACTTAGCTGGTGCTAACTCCACAAAAACCAGGGCCAAACACAAATTTTGCCCCCCAATCCCCAAAATTTGCATCCAAAACAAAAAGAAATCATGTCCTAAAGGACCTCCATAGTACGACTCTACTGCGCATGCGCAGTGACGCAGTCGTCCCGAAATTGGCGCCAAATATCATTCTTACTGGCAGTGCCTGGTCAGCGCTATGTACTCAGCGGGGAGGCAAGAGTTCCCAACTCAGGGAGGGCCATCCCCGTCTGGGTCATTGGTAAGTATAAAAAATATATAAATTACTATAAATTTTTTAACATTTTTATACTGTACCAATGACCCAGACTTAGCTGAATAGTAAACAGGCTGGAGGGCCTAGGACATAGAGGAAAATCCAATAAGCTCAATTATAAAATAAAGAGATAACCCCTTAAGGAGAAAAGGAGTATTAGGCTTTACATGTATCTTTCTTATTTAATATTTAAATTAGAAAGATACACTACCCTTAATAATTGAGCACAATAACATTCATGTTCTCTATTAATATCCAGTATAACCTTTATACTAATTATTATTAAAACAAGCCAATAAATAAAGTAGTCCAGAGAATTGAGACTCTTTATAATCATTTAAAAGTGTCCGAGTATTGTATATTAAAGCCCGTTTGACACTTGACATATACAAATGCTTCACACCGAGCTACACTTTAAAAATAAGACATGAATGAAATTAAACATTAATATTACACTTTAAAACCATCCCGGAAGCGACTCAGAAATACTGTCTTGGAGGAGGCATTCCCTTGCTTTTCACTATAAAGCAGGTGACCTAAGGGAACACCCGCCCCCCCCCCCTTCCCCTTGCCCTGGGTCAAATAGCCCAGAGCGAAGAGGGCAGCCGGACGGAGTCACTGCCGGAACAGAAAGCCTGCATAACTATAGTTGCAACTGTTTAGTGGACGACATTCTGAGCAACAGATAACGGACCTAAACAATGCAGGTCTCCAGAAATGGACTCAATATTTCTGAGATAAAAAATAGTAAATGTGGATGGCTGAGACCAATAAGCAGCCTTCATTAAATCTGTAATAGCAACACTATTAGCATAAGCCCAGGAAGTAGAAAGAGCTCTTACTTCATGAGCAGAAATCTTAAGCACAGACTGCTGAGAAGAAGATAAATCTTCATACGCAGTACGGATAGTTAACTGAATCCATCTAGAAATAGAATGGACTGAAATGTCCTTTCTATTAGGCATCAAAGACAGAAAGAAACGTTTCCGTCCCTTTCTGATGAACTGAGATCTCTGTTTATAGATACGTAGTGCTCTAACAGGACAGAGTAAAGGCCTACGCCCGTCTGAAGACGGAAGAGCCTTAATAACAATAGGTTCCGGATATTTATTAGGAGCCTGATTCTTAGCTAAAAAAACGACGTTAGTAGTGAAGGTGATAGTGTTCCCAACACTACGATAATGAGAATCATCCACCGATAGTGCATGAAGCTCACTGACTCTTCTGGCAGAAGAGAAAGCTAAGAGAAAAGCTGTCTTATAAGATAAGAATTTGAAATCTACTGTCCCAAGAGGTTCAAATGGCTTTTCCTTCAATTTAAGGAGAACCCAAGCTAAATTCCACTTAGGAATTAATCTAAGAGTTCTGGGTCTATTTATCGAAAAGTTTCTAACCAATTTCGATAAAGAGACATTAGATCCAATTTGTAAACTATCATGATGTGCATAGGTATCAGATAACATAGATCTATAACCCTTTATAGTAACCGGTTGCAGTTTGATTTCGTCAAACAAGTATACTAGAAAGTTAGCAATGTCTGGTATAGAGGGATCAAATATATCAACAGAATGATCCCTACACCAACGACGGAAAACCTTCCACTTAGCCGCATAGTTTAGCGAAGAGGAGGTCCTCCTACAGTTAGAAATCGCGTCCACTGCTCGTCCTGTAAAGTGCTTGCCATGCAAGAAGGACCGCACAACGGAAAAACGTGAAGGTTGAGACCTTGCGGGTTGTGATGCAGTTGGCGCGATTTCCCCTGCCAAAGAAGATCCTCTCGTGGAGGGAGCTTCCGCGGTAGGTCCCACAACAGACACCTGAGTAGATTTATCCACGGTCTCTGTGGCGACAGAGATGCTACCAACAGAATCTTGCATTGAGATTGTTTTATCTTTAGCAATACTTGTTGAATTAACGGCGCTGGAGGATACGCATATCCTATCATTCCGTCCCAAGGGATCGATAGAGCGTCTACAGCAAATGCTCTTGGATCCGGACACGGGGACACATACGTCTGCAACTGATTGTTGAGATGTGTCGCAAATAAGTCTATCATTGGCCGTTCCCATTGGTAGCAAATCTGATTGAATACTTGTTTGTTGAGAGTCCACTCCGACGGCAACAAGCGACCCTTTCGAGAAAGGGAGTCTGCTAGCACATTCAGACGACCCGGTATGTGACGGACCGAAAGAAGAACGTGATGTTCCAACGCAAACAGAAGGATTCTTTCCGTTAGATTGAACAACGGAACTGAATGAGTGCCTCCCTGATTCCGTATATACGCCACTACTGTCGTATTGTCGGATAGGATTTGGACATGAGCATCGTGAATAATGTCCATCCAGTGACGTAACGCAAGCCAAATTGACATCATTTCCTTGATGTTTATGTGCTTGCACAGGAATTGCGGATCCCAAAGACCCTGGCATCTCGAATCCGTTGGGATTAATGATGCACCCCAACCTGTTTGACTGGCATCCGTCATAATGGTAAAACTCGGATCCGGCAACTGCAGCGGAACTCCTTGAGTTAACCACTGAATGTTTGCCCAAGTCTGAATCTCTTGTTTCACTTGATCTGACAAGAGAACGTCTACATCGAGCGAATGAATTTTCACACTCCAATTCTGAGTCAAGAAAATTTGAAGAGGCCGTGTGCGTAGCCGTCCCATCGGAATGAGATCCGCAGCGGCTCCGCACAGACCTATCAGTCTCATAAATTCTCTCGCTGTGACTTTGTCTGTATTTAGACAATAGCGAGCGTAACAACTGACTAATTTCGCTCTGGTTAACGGCAGACGAACGAGATTGTTGTGCGTCTCGAAGCTCATTCCCAGATGAGTGAATGACTTGGACGGCACCAGATCCGACTTCTCCTCGTTTACTATGAAACCGAGACGTCGGAGCAATAGAAGAAGATTCTGAACATCGTTCTGAAGCGTTAACTCGTTGCCGTACCTCTGAAGAATGTCGTCCAGGTAGGCCGACGTTACCGCAGACGAATGAGCTCGGAAGTAAATCATTACCGAGTTCATTACTCGAGTGAAAGCCCAGGGTGCTAGATTCAATCCGAAGCACATGGCCCGGAACTGATACACCACTCCTAGGACTGCGAAGCGTAGATACTTTCGGAATGTCGGATGTACCATGACGTGAAAGTACGCATCTTTGAGATCTATGCTCGTTGCATAATCGTTCACCCGAATACTCGCTCTGACCGATCAAATCGTCTCCATATAAAACTTCGGAGCGATGATCAGCTTGTTTATCCAGCTCAAATCTATGACTGGACGGAACGAGCCGTCTGGTTTCGGAACCAGAAACAGATGGCTGTAGAATCCCAGCGATTCCTGGTTTTCTACGACCTCTACCGCGTTCTTCATTAAAAGAGACTGCACCTCTGATAGCAGAGCGTCTCTTTTCTGAGGGTTTGACGGAAGATGAGTCCACTTTGGACTTCGAGTTAATGGAGGCTTTCGTTTGAAGGATATCTTTAGACCTTCCGAAGTCACTCCTCTCACCCAAGGGTCGTCCGTAATCGACGCCCACTCTTGAGAAAAACTCGACAACCTTCCGCCAACCGGAACGCGATAGAGGTTTGAGCCATCACCTCCTGGATCTGCGAGGCCTGCGGTAGGAGAAACCACGTCTTCCACGACCCGCACCTCGCCTCGTCGACCTCGGGGCGTCCGACCGATTGTCCCGGCCTGAAGGACGTCCCGAACGAGAGTCGCTATCCTGACGGTCTCTCGAATAAGAGCTAGAGGACGCACCGGAACCTCTATAGGAACCTCTCTTGGGCGGATAAGACCCAGAAGTGCCCGCCTTATTCGTGTCTGCTGAATCCGACCTTTTAGGAGCGGATCTAAACAACAGAGAATCACTAGCTTTCTTTTTAATATTATCATAAATAGCGGAAAGCTTGCCGTCAAAGAGAAGATCTCCTGAGACCGAAGCGACTCTAAGAGAGTTCTTCACCTTAGAATCCACTAGTGTGGATGTAGACAGGGCTGCGTCACGTCTAACCAACTCCAGATTAGCCACTGAAAGGGCGGAGTTACACGTGGAATAAGCTACTGCCCTTGAAAGAAGTCTTAAGGAGGATTGAAGTCTACGGCAGCTTTGTGTTGTTCCGAAAGGGATAGCTCCAATTCATCCGTATCCCTTTCACCATCCGGTCGGACCTCCCGATGTTCCCGGTCGTCCGCCCCCGATGCTTCGGCGGAGCGTACCGACCCAGCGCCGTCGGATAATTCTCGATCCGACACCGTCTCTGTCGGCTGCTGGGATGCTGCGATAAGCTGTGCTATCTGCACTAGAATGTCCGACGTCGAGACCTGCGGAGGAGCGGTCTTTCGCTGCTTTGCCGAGGGCAGCTCCGCATCGGATGGCTCCCGCATACTTTTCCTATGCGAACGTCCGGAGTCCATCGGTCTCGAGTCCCTGGCTGCCGGATGGTGTGACCTGGTCGCCGAATAATCCTTCCTCGGCGAAGCTGGCAAGATATCGGAGGTCACGCAGCCAAGGTGCGGTCGTGTGCGCCGGCGAGAAGAGGAAGCCTTAACAGTCTCTGCGGACTGCTTATACAACGGAGCATCCCGAGCGACGGACGTATGCTCCGCTAAAGACACATTTTGTACCACAACATCTGGTCCCAGATGTTGTTGTACGAGAGAGGGGCCTCTCTCGCTCGCGGCCCGGCTGGACCTGGACGAGCTAGGAACCGGACTAAAAGGCTTCCTCCGTTCTCGTTCACTATCCGCCGTCACTGGGTGTGCATCTATTATTTTTATAGTGCTCGCATCACCCAAAATTTCCTCTTGGACCGCATCGGACGAACCCGGCTGCCGAACCATTCGGTGAATGGACGCTACACCGGGCGAGCTAGCGGACGACATTTGTCTAATCTCCATGAGCACTTTTGCCGCTAGCTCTGTATTTAATTGTGACGACGGACGCACACTTGAAGAAGATAACATGGAAACATCACCCTGTTCTGGTTCCTCTGAAATAGAAACTGAGAGAGTAGAGTGACCTTGTGGAGAAAGAGCCGGCATCGCTCTTTCTCCAGAAACAACATATCGTGACACACGTTTCCAATGTTTCTCATCCCAATGTTCACATACAGGACAGGGATTAATGCGAGAACACTGACTACAATTTATGCAATAATCATGAAAGTCAGAGGAAGATTTCTTCCTATTACAATTTGAACAAGTTCCTTTCATTGTGAAGGAACAACAATAAGTCCTAGTTACTCGCAAAAACCCCTGACACAAAGATACATAATAACATGATCCATTAATAAATGAAAAAACAATTGCAAAACAAAATAATTTTGAAAAAATATTTTTTCAGAGAAGCCCAAGTTGCTGAAAAGTAACGTTGAGCCCCGATGGATCCGATGGCAAAGTGTGGTCAAAAATTTTAAAATTATATAAAATAATTAATGAGACACTTTCGGATAATATAAATGTATCTTATAATGAGATAAACTACCTCAAAGGCAAACAGCCCCCCTCAAAAAAGGCTGTTGCCAATGAAAACAAACAGTGTAAACACAGAAGAAAACATGACTCCAGGCACTGAAAAAACTGGCCCGGAATCAGTCATCAATTACACTCTATCTGATGCAAAACAGAGACTCCCAGGGGAGAATCTGCAGAACATCAGATGGAAGATGCAGAACACAAACGTTATACACCCATGGGTGAAAACGTAACTATGGGGAAAATAACAGAAAACATTCTGTAACCAAGCAACTCTCCCAGGGAAATTTTAGAAATGAAACTTCTCAAAAATATGCCAAAAGCATGGGAGAATTGCAAGGGGGGACTTTAGAAGGTTAGGGGAGAGGAAACACTGAATAAGCAGTGCAACAATTAGCAAGAATGACAACAAGAGGCGTTTGCCTCGAAAATAGGCAACTTAACATAATTTTAACAAAAAATTTTAAGTACAGCCCTGATTATTTTTTGCCACTTCTTTTTTCCTCTCCTCCTTCTATCCTCCTTAGAATCACATTTTCTCCAAGAATTACGTGTCTGGCATCCTTTAAACTGAGATTTACAAGCACAAAGATCAGTGAGATGTTGACTGATGAAGGGCCAAACAGAGAATGATATTTGGCGCCAATTTCGGGACGACTGCGTCACTGCGCATGCGCAGTAGAGTCGTACTATGGAGGTCCTTTAGGACATGATTTCTTTTTGTTTTGGATGCAAATTTTGGGGATTGGGGGGCAAAATTTGTGTTTGGCCCTGGTTTTTGTGGAGTTAGCACCAGCTAAGTCTGGGTCATTGGTACAGTATAAAAATATCTTTTTGTAACAAATTGAAATGGACTGTTATAATGAAAGTGTCAATGACACTGTAGCTCAACTTGTCAAGACAAAGACATGTACATGTATAGTATGTGACACAGCAATGACAAACATCTAGGTAATGACCTGATAACAAAGGTACATATAAAGTATTGTAATGGTCTGTACATAAATACTGAGCGTTGCCTGTAACAAATGTATAGGTAAAGTATTGTAAAGGTGGGTGACAGTCAGATGCTAAACTAGAAAAGAAATCTTTGAGTCCCAGAGTGGGTCTGACTGAACCCCAAAATATTTGTTCTCATAGCACAGTGATAACAAAGGCACCCCAAAACACACTCATTCCTATCCCAAGGTGAAAACAAAGGTACCCAAGAAGTTTTATGAAGATCAGTTCACAAATATGAGCTGTGTAGAAGTTGTGACAAAAAACTGATTGGACATAATTTCGGTACAAAATGGCCACTGGCAGCCATCTTGAATTTTGGACCGTGCCCAGAAACACTCGTTCTCGTCCCAAGGTGATAACAAAGGTACCCAAGAAGTTTTGTGAAGATCGGTTCATAAATACAGCCTCTAGCCCGAGCCGTATTGACATGTGCACTTACAGAGTATAAGTGGCACTGAATAAATCAAAGTTCATCTAATTTGCATAATTTCTGCACGAGAAAAAAACCCGTACTATATGTGATGTATTCCATGTTACTAAACATTCATACAAAAATTTATTCAAATCAGAACTTTCATACAGAAGTTCTGTACAAAAGACTGATTGCACTAATTTTGGTACAAAATGGCTGCTGGTGGCCATCTTGAATTTCGGACCACACCCAAAAACACTCGTTCTCATCCCACGGTAATAACAAAGGTACCCAAGAAGTTTCGTAAAGATCGGTTCATAAATACGGCATCTAGCCTGAGCCGTATAGAAGTTGTGTACAAAAAACTGATTAGACCTAATTTCGATACAAAATGGCCACTGGCAGCCATCTTGAATTTTGGACCGCACCCAGAAACACTCGTTCCTGTCCCAAGGTGATAACAAAGGTACGCAAGACGTTTCGTGAAGATCGGTTCATAAATACAGACTCTAGCCCGAGCCGTATTGACATGTGTACTTACTGTGTGTAAGCAGCACTGAAAAAATCAAAGTTCATCTAATTTGCATAATTTCTGCACGAGAAAAAAACCCGTATTATATGTGATGTATCCCATGGTACTAAACATTCACACAAAAAATTATTCAAATCAGCGCTTTCATATGGAAGTTCTGTGCAAAAATCTGATTGCACCAAATTTTGTACAAAATGGCTGCCATCGGCCATCTTGAATTTCAGACCGGACCCCAAAACACTCGTTCTCGTCCCACGGTGATAACAAAGGTACCCAAGAAGTTTTGTAAAGATCGGTTCATAAATACGGCCTGTAGCCCGAGCCGTATTGGCATTTGCACTTACAGTGCTGAAAGTAACACCAAACAAGAGGCCCCACGTGGCCTTAATCGCTCACCTGACAAAGTGACTCTAAGAAGTATTTTAGGTCACCTTCACCATGTCATGCCTCATCAACATTAACTGGTTGAGTGATAGATTTTGTTTGAAGTTCAACATTTGTTACCTAAAATTAGTTTTATTTAAAATCATTGGTGTGTGGCCAATCTCCAATGATTTTTAATAAAGCAAATTTATCTCTGCAGACAAACTGGTTTAGCATGAAGCACAAACAAGGAATGTGAAGAGATAGCCTTGGACATCTCTCCCCAACTGTGGATATCTTCCATGTGCTACATGTATATATTTGCATGCAAGAAAACAAAAATTTTCACAAATTTTATTTTTTTTTATCATCATTGGAACAAGCTCAAACAGCTTATTCCAATAGGGGTATGGGAAGATCAGGTATATTTTTGAGACAGAAATGTGAATATATAAATAATGGTGTTTTTTTGTGAATGATGCTGGAGAATTTTGCGTAAAGATATGGTAAATGGTTTGTTCTAGATACAGAATGATGCAAAAGTATTTAAATTTGATTAGGCAAGTTGTTCCTATAATGCATTTAAAAATTGAAGTAACTGTTTTTTTGCTGACGAACTTTTAGATGTGTGTGTCTGTGTTTGTGTGTGTGTGTGTGTGTTTGTGTGTGTGTGTTTGTGGGGGGGGGGGAGGGGGGGGGTAAGAGTGTTCTTGCAAACAAAATTCCTGAATAAATGGAAAATTTTATTTTTTGTGTGAAAGACATAGTGCGTGAATGTTGATTGGAACAAGCTTAGAGAGCTCATTTTAATGTGAAGTCATAAAGCTGTGTTTTACGTACGAAATTCTGGAATAACTAAAAAAATTGCTTTTTTGACTCAAAAAGCATGGTGTGCGACCTCTCATTGGAATGAGCTCAAAAAGCTCATTCCAATGGGGTATTTACAAGCGATAAGTACATGTATGTTTAAGAGACAAAAATTAAAATTTGAATAGCGATTTTTGCGAAGAATGCTGACAAGTTTTGGCAGTTATGCTGGTAAAAAGGTAAGATATGCAAAGTGGTTGTTTTTTAGAGGCGACATTTAATTAAGGGGAATTAACCCTTGATTACTGAGGTAACTTCTAAAAGTACTGAAATTTCATGAAGCAATGTGAATAACAGACAACAGTTGCCTAAAAATTTCATGAATAACTAAAATTTTTATTCCTTTGTCTCGAAAACATGGCATATGACCTTTGTTGGAATGAGCTGAATGCGTGTGTTCCAATGAGGGGTCATAAAATTTGAACGAAGATTTGTGTGAATAATGCATTAGTACTGCTAGATTTGGGTAAACGGTTCACCCTGGATACCACCCCTTCTATAGTAGATCTTTTCTGCAAATTTTGTCTAAGATTCTATCAACTTTACAAATAAATACGTTCATGAATCACAATCAGATCCACCCTACAATGTTGCATACCAAATATCAAAAGATTCTGCCTGCTGGATCTGGAGAAGAAGATTTTTTAAGAAATATGCCTGAAACGCACTAAGTTAAAATTTGGGCTCCTATACGGAGCCCAAATATAAACCCAGGGGGGCCGATTTGAACAAACTTGAATCAGATCCACCCCACAATGTTGCTTACCAAATATGAAAAGATTCTGAAGCTGGATCTGGAGAAGAAGATTTTTTAAGAAATTTGCCTGAAATGCACTAAGTTCGAATTCAAGCTTCTATAGTGAGCCCAAATATGAAACTAGGAAGCCGATTTGAACAAACTTGAATCAGATCCACCCCACAATGTTGCATACCAAATATCAAAAGATTCTGCCTGCTGGATCTGGAGAAGAAGATTTTTTAATAAATTTGCCCGAAATGCACTAAGTTTGAATTCGAGCTTCTATAGTGAGCCCAAATATGAATCCAGGTGGCTGATTTGAACAAACTTGAATCAGATCCACCCCGCAATGTTGCATACCAAATATCAAAAGATTCTGCCTGCTGGATCTGGAGAAGATGATTTTTTAAGAAATTTGCCTGAAATGCACTAAGTTCGAATTCGAGCTTCTATAGTGAGCCCAAATATGAATCTAGGAAGCCGATTTGAACAAACTTGAATCAGATCCACCCCACAATGTTGCATACCAAATATCAAAAGATTCTGCCTGCTGGATCTGGAGAAGAAGATTTTTTAATAAATTTGCTTGAAATGCACTAAGTTCAAATTTGGGCTCCTATACTGAGCCCAAATATAAACCCAGGGGGCCGATTTGAACAAACTTGAATCAGATCCACCCCACAATGTTGCTTACCAAATATGAAAAGATTCTGCCTGCTGGATCTGGAGAAGAAGATTTTTTAAGAAATTTGCATGAAATGCACTAAGTTCAAATTCGAGCTTCTATAGTGAGCCCAAATATGAATCTAGGAAGCCGATTTGAACAAACTTGAATCAGATCCACCCCACAATGTTGCATACCAAATATCAAAAGATTCTGCCTTCTGGATCTGGAGAAGAAGATTTTTTAAGAAATTTGCCTAAATGCACTAAGTTCGAAATCGGGCTCCTATACTGAGCCCAAATATGAACCCAGGGGGCCGATTTGAACAAACTTGAATCAGATCCACCCTACAATGTTGCATACCAAATATCAAAAGATTCTGCCTGCTGGATCTGGAGAAGAAGATTTTTTAAGAAATTTGCCTGAAATGCACTAAGTTCGAAATCGGGCTCCTATACTGAGCCCAAATATTAACCCAGGGGGCCGATTTGAACAATCTTGAATCAGATCCACCCCACAATGTTGCTTACCAAATATCAAAAGATTCTGCCTGCTGGATCTGGAGAAGAAGATTTTTGAAGAAATTTGCCTGAAATGCACTAAATTCGAATTCGAGCTCCTATAGTGAGCCCAAATATGAATCTAGGGAGCCGATTTGAACAAACTTGAATCAGATCCACCCTACAATGTTGCATACCAAATATCAAAAGATTCTGCCTGCTGGATCTGGAGAAGAAGATTTTCAAAGAAATTTGCCTGAAATGCAGTAAGTTCAAATTTGGGCTCCTATACTGAACCCAAATATAAACCCAGGGGGCCGATTTGAACAAACTTGAATCAGATCCACCCCACAATGTTGCATACCAAATATCAAAAGATTCTGCCTGCTGGATCTGGAGAAGAAGATTGTTTAAGAAATTTGCCTGAAATGCACTAAGTTCGAAATCGGGCTCCTATACTGAGCCCAAATATGAACCCAGGGGGCCGATTTGAACAAACTTGAATCAGATCCACCCTACAATGTTGCATACCAAATATCAAAAGATTCTGCCTGCTGGATCTGGAGAAGAAGATTTTTTAATGTTTTTCCCATTGCCTACAGTGTTAAAAAGTGCTGACTCAGCACTTTTTCAAAGTCCCGAAACTGTACCCTATGATAAAACCGATGGCAATTTTTTTTTACCAATCCTTTCTGTTGGTCCTAAGGAAGCTGCACACCAAATAAAAATTCTCAGTGCCGTGCAGTTTTGGAGATATGGGCGTTTTAAATTTTTTCTATTTTTAGCTCCTGTGGTTCCCACGGGGCTGCGGGAAAATTTTTTTTTGCATAAATCAAGTACTCATGACCCAATAAGCCCTCACATAAAATTTGGTTCAAATCAGCCTCTCGGTTTGGAAAATAGAAATTTTGGGCGGGGCAAAAAATTTTGCCCCTCTCATAACAACGTCAAGTATAGCCCCACAAACTTCTCTTGAACAAATCTGAGTCTACACCTCAAAAGGAAGCTGCACACCAAATATCAAGTCTCTGCTACTGCTGGTTCATGAGAAGAAGATTTACAAAGATTTTGGTGCCCCTTGGGGGTGTGGCACCACCCAGGAGGAGGGGCAACTTCATTTGAACAAATCTGAATTGGCATTAGGTAATAAACATTTAGCCAACATTTGAATAAAATTGGGCTAGTGGTTTAGGAGGAGAAGTCGATAATGTAAAGTTAACGCCGGACGGACGACGACGGACGACGGCCGCCGGACGACGGACAGAAAGTGATTAGTTAAGCTCCCCTTGAGCTTCGCTCAGGTGAGCTAAAAACATCAAAGTTAGTCTAATTTGCATAATTTACGCACGAGAAAAAAACCCGTATTATATGTGATGTATCCCATGGTACTAAACATTCATGCAAAAAATTATTCAAATCAGAGCTTTCATATGGAAGTTCTGTACAAAAAACAGATTTCTGCATCGTCGGTACAAAATGGCAGCTGGCAGCCATCTTGAATTTCGGACCGCACCCAAAAACACTCGTTCTCGTCCCACAGTCATAACAAAGGTACCCAAGAAGTTCCGTAAAGATCGGTTCATAAATACGGCCTCTAGCCCGAGCCATAGCAGCTTGGCACTTACAGCTCTGAAAGTAACACTAAATAAATCAAAGTCAGTCTAATTTGCATAATTTACACACGAGAAAAAAACCCGTATTATATGTGATGTATCCCATGGTACTAAACATTTATACAAAACTTTATTCAAATCAGAGCTTTCATATGGAAGTTCTGTACAAAAAACTGATTTTTGCATCATCGGTACAAAATGGCCGCTGGCAGCCATCTTGAATTTCGGACCACACCTAAAAACACTCGTTCCCATCCCAGGGTCATAACAAAGGTACACAAGAAGTTTCGTAAAGATCGGTTCATAAATATGACCTCTAGCCCGAGCCATAGCCAATTGTTGACGTACGGACAGATGGACAGAGATGGACGGACAGACAGACAGATGGATGGACGGACAGACGGACAACGGGCCATGACAATAGCTCAAATTTGACTTCGTCAAAGTTGAGCTAAAAATTATAAAAATAAATTAGTGTTGAAAATCTTCAATGAAGATTTTCAACACTAATTTATTTTTATAATTTTTATAACAGTCCATTTCAATTTGTTACAAAATATTCATAAAAAAGAACAACTACAAAGTAATTACAAAAATCTATTCTTCTCCATTTCTGAATTTTGTGGTTGGTTATTCACTGACTTGAGAAAACCTGAAACCTGTTATGAGAGACAACCTGTGTTGAGAGACCACTTTTGTGTGGCCCAAAGGGCGGTCTCTCAAGACAGGTTCTACTGTATATTTATATAGGCCTACCATGCGTTTAGGCTGAAAAGAAAACAAAGAAACACACAGATGAAATACTGAGAAACAGATTTTTAACATTTTAGGCCTAAGTTCTACATACAAAAATACCTTTCTCTCCATATTTCATTTAACTGATATCGCTTTTCTTTTGACTAAATAAATGAACATGAAATTAACAATGTATGTTACTGTAAATCAACTTTTTCCAACCTGTATGTGTGTTTATGTTGGTGCATAAATATTAGTGCTCAAACGACTAGTGAATTCCAAAGTCGACTAGTCAATACCCAAAAGTCAAGTCGACTTCGACTAGTCATTGGTGATAACTTGTCTCCTTATAACAGTGTTGATGTTCTGGTAGAGTGCTGAAGGTCCAAATTTGGCTTCACTTGGGCATTCATATACAGCAACTTACTGGAACATTATTCTGCTAATGTGCTTCTAATTATGCTAAGAGTGAAATTATATAGTCTTATTTAATTTGCCTTGTTGTGATTTATGGGAGAGTGCCTATAGGCACTCTCCTATAAATTGAAACAAGGCAAAATAATAACATATCCTGATAGCCCAAAATAATTCAGCACTCTACTAGTACCAGTTAAAATAAACTACTGTCACTACTATTAGATGGCAATAGATGTATACATTGATTGCCCAATATTGCTGTTCAAACTGTCTGACAGTGGCACAGAAGGGATACTCTTTACCTAAAAGCTTGAACTCCTCCGACTAGTCGACTGCACAATTGAGAGTTGACTACTGGTTTGCCCAGAGTCGACATCGACTAGTCGACTAATCATTTGAGTACTAATTAGATTGGATAAATTTTTACCATGATATATTTATATAGGCCTACCATGCATTTAGGCTGAAAAGAAAACAAAGAAACACACAGATGAAATACTGAGAAACAGATTTTTAATATTTTTAGACCTAAGTTCTACATACAAAAATACCTTTCTCTCCATATTTCATTTAATTGATATCGCTTTTCTTTTGTCTAAATAAATGAACATGAAATTAACAATGTGTGTTACTGTAAATCAACTTTTTCCAACCTGTATGTGTGTTTATGTTGGTGCATGTTTTGAACTCAAAATATGTGTCATTTATAGTACTCAAACGATTAGTCGACTAGTCGATGTTGACTCTGGGCAAACCAGTAGTCGACTCTCAATTGTGCAGTCGACTAGTCGGAGGAGTTCAAGCTTTTAGGTAAATAGTATCCCTTCTGTGCCACTGTCAGACAGTTTGAACAGCAATATTGGGCAATCAGTGTATACATCTATTGCCATCTAATAGTAGTGACAGTAGTTTGTTTTAACTGGTACTAGTAGAGTGCTGAATTATTTTGGGCTATCAGGATATGTTATTAATTTGCCTTGTTGCAATTTATGGGAGAGTGCCTATAGGCACTCTCCCATAAATCGCAACAAGGCAAATTAAATAAGACCATATAATTTCACTCTTAGCATAATTAGAAGTACATTAACAGAATAATGTTCCAGTAAGTTGCTGTATATGAATGCCCAAGTGAAGCCAAATTTGGACCTTCAGCACTCTACTGGAACACCAACACTGTTATTAGGAGACAAGTTATCACCAATGACTAGTCGAAGTCGACTTGACTTTTGAGTATTGACTAGTCGACTTTGGAATTCACTAGTCGTTTGAGCACTAGTCATTTAGGCCCCACAAAGTAGATCTTGTTTCTAAGGCTATTTTTTGAAAAATTGCATGGGGGTGGGCGTTTTTATTTATTTTTGTAATTATTTCTTTGCCATCAAAAGTTCGTTTGGTTTGTTTTATGTGTAAGGTGAAAAATCTGCAAAATAGCATGGGTCACCGGTGGTGTATTTCGCCCCTTGAGTGCAAGAAGGCTTTGCAATACGAAAGCATTGCAAAGCCCTCTTGCACTCAAGGGTTAATTTTATGAATTTTTTGTCTCAAAAACATAGGTTATGACCCCTCGTTGGAACGAGCTCGACAAGCTCATTCCAAAGAGGGGTCATAACCTATGTTTTTGTGACTAAAAATGAAAAATTAATGAAAATTAATTGGCGATTTTTGAGAATCGCGCTGGCCGGTTTTGGCCGTTACAAAGAGAGCATGTTACAGACAAAAGGATCATGCGTGAGGGCCTGAGAAACAGATTTTTAGCTTTTTTAGGCCTTAGTTAAATCTACAAACCTTTGTGATGGTGATGAGAATATCCAGTCTGTCAGCTGGTGATGGTAATCCCACATACAATAATTTATCCAATCGTCCAGGTCTTAAAATGGCAGGGTCAATAATATCTGAAGATAAGAAATACTTCATATGTCAAGTCTCGATCATCGCATCTTTTGAATCATACATGTATGTATGATTTCCCGACCAATCCCAATTTTATGTCCAACCCTACTCTTTTTACGAGCAGTTGACAAAAAGTTATCTCCATTTAAAGCTTCAAAGGCTTGACTTCAAATACATGTGTGCTGCAGGTATAGGCCAAACATTTTAACCCTTCTGCTAACCTGAATAGCAGACAAGACTTAAAATGAAAGTGTCAATGACACTGTAGCTTAACTTGATTGTGTGTTGTGTTTGATGAAAAGGATAATGTTCAATGTTTATGAAAGGATTATGAAATACAAGAATTGTGATAATTGAGAAAATATTAATTTCTGTTCCCTGTATGCTATGTTTTCAATAAAAATAATTTAAAAAAAAAAGGTGTAGACTGTACTAAATAAGTGAGGGATGGGTTAATATGGCTCTCACAGTTAATGTATGTCAACCAAAGTTACAGTGAAATTATTCCAAAATGAGTCATCCTATCAAGTTACAATGAAATCCCTTCAGAAATATGGCCTGTAGACTGTGCTAAAGGTTTTCGGGCTTCGGACCTGTGTAGCCATCACGGTTGACCCATCCCAACCAAAAGGGGATGTCCTCATCTAGACATTATACTGAGTCATGCTACAGTGGATTCCACTTAATTGTATATCCCAGTTATTTGTATATTATTCTGCTGCACTGATCCATTTGCCATTCATGCAACACAAAATAGATCGGTTAATTGTATCTTGCTTATATATCCTGCTTAACCCTTTACCTAACGAATCGCCTGCATCCGTCCGTGTAATATGCAAATTCAGCAGTTGAAAAAATATTATTTTTCAAAAAAATTCAACAAAACCATATCATGTGACCCCTCATTAGAACGAGCAAAAATGATATTTAAAATAATAAATTTTGATATCGTCTGCGTTGGGTAAAGGGTTAATTGTATACAAATCTGACAGAATTTTAACACCAAAATCGCGTATATGAATATTTTCATTGAAGGCGATCGATGAAAAAATGTTCAGAAATATTTTATCAAACTAATTTAACTTTATTCAGCTTCACTTTGAAAATCATCATCATCAAATTTAATTTTGATTACATGGACATTTACATACAACGTGCGATCGTCTTCGAATATTAACAAAGAATAACATGACATTTGATTCTGCTTTACTTATGAATTACATACTGTGAATAACATCACATATGTACTTAAAAATCACAGACTGATAAAAATTCTTTATTTTTGTGAACCGACAAAAGTGAAATCATCTCTGGATTGTTTTTGTAGCACATGTGAAGACGGCTGTATGTTTTGATTACATGCATGCTGGGTTTGGGGAAATTATCGGAGGAGGTTAAAGGAATAGATACATTACCACCTTTTATGACCTGTATTGTTTTTTCACTTCAAAGTAAATAACTGTCAAAACAGCCATTTGTTCAAAAGTTTTCTTTCTTCATTGGGGCTTGGGAAAAGTTGTGTTAACAACTGTTTATTTTTTGCATATAACTTGTCAGTGCTGAATATTCATTTGTTATGTATTTATTGGTGTTTAAGGTTACATATTTCTGCACAATGGCTAATCATGACCGCAACAGTTTTACGGGTGGAGGAAGCCGGAGTACTCAGAGAGAACCACCGAGCAAGAGCGTCAGCAACTGTCAGCTCCCCAACATACTAACTCCACACAAGCAGGGTTAGCATTGGTTGAAGACAAGTGCACCATCAATGTGCAGTACGCCTTAGTACACAATTTTGCCGTGCCCCCACGTGGGCAATGGAGATGAAGTGTCTTGCCCAAGGACACAACGCAGTTGCCGCAGGTGGGATTCGAACCGAGGACCTCTCGGCTTGCAGCCTGCACCTCTACCTACTGAGCCACCACGCTCCCTGTCAGTGCAGCAATCCAATGAATATGAAGCCCAACATGAAATATAAATGAAGTGTGTGTGAGTGTGTGGGGGGGGGGGGGGATGGGTGCCTCTGACATTTCGTGGAAAATTCCTTGAATATTTTCTGAAAGATGATCCCCCCTAAAAAAAAATGCCAGGATACAAGGTCCGGGTGGGTGGGTGTGTCGGAGCCCCAAAGTGCAGTTTTTGCCGGCGTCATGCAATTTTTTGCCAAATATTATTTTACAGACAAGTAATTACAACCAAAGTGAATTCAAGTGCTTAGATTCATAACTTAAAACAGAATAGAGCATTGATAATGTGTTGGGGGCTCCATGTTAGAATTTTTTCCCCATGTTTTACACTTCATTACAGGGTGGGTCTTGTTCTGGGTCTGGCAAAAATTTGCAAAACAAAAAAGTGATTCCCAGCTATTTGGTCATGATTTTCACTCCTTAACCCTTTGATGGTATCTTCCATGTCTCTTATTAGTGCTTTGTAGCTCCTATATATTTATTTATTAAGCCTCATGGTGCCTCATGCCATTGGTCTAGTGTGCTTTCATGTATGGAATAATTGGAAAGATTGATAGAATAAAAATCTTGATTGTGGAAAACGTGTATAATTTCAAGGTAAATATGATTCTAGTGACACTAACATAAACAAATAAATAAGAGGCAATTCATCTCAGACAAGCCACCCTGGCATGGGTCAAAGAACTTCAGTATTAGGTCTCTCTCAGACCAGCTGTACAAACTAAACATTTAACCGAAAAGTAATGAAATGAAAAACAACTATTTCTTGTGGACAGTTGAAGATATCCAGGTGGGAACAATCTATTTTGGGCAGGGCTTCTTGGTGGTGGGATTTGATGGTGTCTGAACAGCATAGACATGTTGTACATCGGGGTAAGGGTTCTGTTTCTTGGAACATGAATGGGTGTATATCTGCAATTCAGTTGGTGGAGGCAGGTTCCAGTGGTTACCCGGGGGTTTGATGCAGCATTTCCGTTGTGGCTTTATATGCAGAGAGATTGTTTTGGGGCCATCTGTGGCTAGGAATGCCTTGGATGCCCAAGAGCAGGGCTGGGATAATGGACAAGTTGGTTTGCGGCGCCTTTCATGTTTGAGAAAAGTATTTATTTATTTTCTTTTTTTTCGATTTAGGTAATTTGAATACTTCGTTAAACAGATTTTATAAATTGGGGGTGGGTCCCCAATTGTCTTTGAGGAAAAACTGTGGGGGAGGGGTGGAGGGGTGGATGTCTAAGACATGACTAGCAAAAATTTGCATTCCCGGGGTGGTGGGTCCCAAAAATTGAAAATGTAAAAATGTCCACCTTGTATCCGTAATTTTTTGCCTGAAATTTACCCTGAAATCCCTTCATAAATATGACCTGTAGACTGTGCTAAAGATTTTTGGGTTTTGGGCTCAGGCAGCCATCACGGTTGACCGATCGCCACCAAAAGGGGACGTTCTCATCTAGACATGGCCCCAAACCTGCACATGAAATTTTGTGATGATTGGACAAGAACTACGGGGTGTAGCCTGTGCTAAAGGAAAATGTGACCAGACTTCTGCACGCATGATGGCAATAGCTTATCTTGACTTTGTCAAGTTTAGCTAAAAATGAAATAATGGCTAAAAAAGTTTAAAATTTTGACAGCTGTACCTGCTTGAGTTTATCTCCACTGTATAGCAAACTATCACAGTCAGATTTATTCGGAGGAGCATCCATCAGCTCTGATGATATTTTCTTGTTGATTTATTTATTTATATTTATTGGTGTTTAAGGTCACATACTTATGCACAATAGCTAATCATGATCATGACAGTTTTACGGTTGGAGGAAGCTGGAGTACCCAGAGAGAACCAATGAGCATCAGCGAGCAACTGTTAGCTCCTCAACATTCCAACTCTGTTACAGTGGTTGAAGACGTGCACCATCGATGTGCAGGACACCTTAGTACACAGCGTCATCATGCCCATGTAGGCAACTGGGATATAGTGCCTTGCCCAAGGACACAATGCGGGTTGTCCCTTCTTGTTGATTGAAGGGTATTTATTTGCATATGTTTTCAACAAAGCATAATTAAAACATGGTATTTAGGCTTAAAAAAGTTAAAAATCTGTTTCTCAGGCCCTCCTGCATGGTCACTTTGCTGTGTGCTCTCTTTTTATAACCAATGCAAGCTTAAAAAAAATAAAAATTAAATGGTTTGTGTCTGATATTTTACCTAAATTAATAAAATAGAAAAATTTGTCCCTTGAGTGCAACAAAGCTTTGCAATGCTTTAGCAATACAAAGCCCTCTTACACTCAAGGGACGAAATACACTACCACCCATGAGTGCAAGAAGGTTTTGCAATGCTTCTTACACTTAACGGATGAAATACACCACCACCCATGCTATACTGTAGATTATGAGGCCAAAAACATAAAACAAACCAAGAACATGAACCACATGCAATTTTACAAAAAGTGTCCGGAGAAACAGAAGATCTACTTTGTGGGGGCCTACAGTTAAAACTAAAAGTCCTGTCCTGAAATGCGCACAAATAGCACGTCGATATGCGCGTTAATCTACGCGATATGACCATAGTAAGGCTAACAAATTCTGTAAATATGGCCTGTACACAAGCAATGTTTCAGCCAATGGACCTCCGGGTAACCCGGAGGTCCATTGGCAGAAACATTGCCCGTGTTTGCTATGAGTAACCAGGAAAACCTGCCGTGCTTTGGACGCCATTCGATATGGCAACTGCGCGCAATTCATACGCGCAATTAAGCCTAGATAAGCGCGCAGTTCGTGACAGGACTTCTAGTTTTAACCGTAACTAACAAATTCTCAATTTTTGCACAAAAAAACCATAGCTTATAACACCTCACTGGAACAAGCCCTTTCCAATGATTGGGCCATAAGTTATGTTTTTGAGATAAAAAATGATCAAATAATAAAATCTTATTTTCATAAATAGCACTGGCTGGTTTGGGACATCACAGTGGGAAAAAAATTAAGCGACTGAATGAAAAAATAGAATATTAAGGCTAAAGAAAATTAATTTTTTGATTCTCAGGCAGCGGCGCATTCGTTTTTTCATCCCGCATTCGTCATTTTTATTTCGGAGGCAAAATTCAAAATGTACAAAACTACCATGTGATTTTAGTTTAAACAATATTTATTTCCAAAGTTTAAAAAAAGTTACAGAAATAGAGTACGGTAATGATACACGTATCAGCGAGCACAAAACATTAATGGAAACGGATTCAGCAACAAGCTGGTAGCTTATACTAGGCTGTATGATTTTAGCAGAATCACATCGCGATTTGCTATGCATTATGTCAAATACATTGATACGGTATTGTTATTCTCTTCGTGAAATGCAACACGATTCTCATATTTTTATACTGTACCAATGACCCAGACATAGCTGGTGCTAACTCTTAAAATATAGGGCCAAACACAAATTTTGCCCCCCAATCCCCATAAATTTGCATCTAAAACCAAAGAAAACATGTCCTGAATGGTCCTCCACACTTCACATCTACTGCGCATGCGCAGTATCAAGGACGTTCCAAAATTGGCGCCATTAATCATTCTTAGTTTGGCCCTTCATCAGTTAACATCTGACTGATCTTTGTGCTTGTAAATCTCAGTTTAAATGATGCCAGACACATAAATATTAGTGAAATGGTGATTCTAAGGAGGATATAGAAGGAGGAGAGGAAAAATGTGAGACAGAAAATTATCAGGGCTGTAACTTAAAATTTTTTAATGAAATTATGTTAAGTTACCTATTTTCGAGGCAGCAGTCATTTTGTTGTCATTCTTGTTATCAAGTTACACTGCTTGTTCAGTGTTTTCCTCTCTCCCTTTCCTTCAAGTCCCCTCTTGCTATTCTCCCATGCTTTTGGCATATTTTCTGTAATTTTATTACTAAAATTTCTTGGGAGTTTTAGCTGAATAACAGAATGAATTCTGTTCTTTTCCCCATGTTTACGTCTTCACCTATGGGTGGTTAGGCGTAGTGTTCTGCATCTACCATCTGATGTTCTGCAGTTTCTTCCCTGGAAGTCTCTGTTTTGCATCAGATAGTGTATTATTGGTAACTGATTTCGGGCCTGGGTGCCTGGAGTCTTATTCTAGTGTTTTTACACTTATTGTTTACATTTACAACAGCCCTCTGTGTGAGGGGGGATTTCTTGAAAATAATATCTTGATGTTAATTTAATCATAACTAGATACCTTATTATTGTTCATAAGTGTTGCATAAATTGTTTAAAATATTTTTAAAATTTTTGTCCACACTTAGGCTTGGGATCCATTGGGGCTCAACGTTACTTTTCAGAAACTTGGGCTGTTCTGAAAAAATATTTTTTCAAAATGTTTTGATTTCAATTATTTTTTCTATGTTAATGGATCATATTATTATGTATTTTGATTATCAGGGGTTGGTGCGAGTACTAGGACTTTGTTTTCTTTTCACATTGAAAGGATTTTGGTCAAATGTAATAAGAGGTAATCTTCCTCTGACTTTTATAATCATTGTATACGTAGTCAGTGTTCTCGCACTAGCCCCTGTTCTGTATGTGATAATTTCGATGACAACATGGGAAGCGTGTGTCACGGTATGTTAGTGGGGAATTGGACATTCCGGTCCTTTCCCCACAGGGTCACTCTACTTTATCAATTTCTATATTTCAGATGATCAAGATTAGGGTGATGTATCCGTGATGTCTTCCAAAAGTGTGCCTCTGTCGTCACAATTAATGAAGAGCTAGCGGAAAAGTGCTCATGTAAATACGCCAATTGCCTTTGACGTCCGCTAGCTCGCCCGGTGTAGCGTCCATTCATCGAATGGTTCGGCAGCCAGGTTCGTCCGTTGCGGTCTAGAAGGAATTTTGGGGTGATGCGAGCACTATAAATCAACCAAATGCACACCCAGTGACGGCGGATTAGAGGGAGAACGGAGGAAGCCTTTTAGTCCGGTTCCTAGCTCGTCCAGGTCCATCCGGACGGCGAGCGAGAGAGGCCCCTCTCTCGTACAACAACGTCTGGTCCCAGATGTTGTGGTACAAAATGTTTCGCATTCGGAGCACACATCCGCCGCTCGGGACGCTCCGACATATAGTCAGTCCGGAGAGACTGTCAATAAGGCTTCCTCATTCTCATGGTAGCGCACACGACCGCTCTTGGCTACGTGACCTCGGATATCCAGTCAGCTTCGCCAATCGGAGAATCATCGGCGACCAGGTCATACCATCCGGTAGCCAGGGACACGAAGCCTGCAGACTCCGGACGTTCGCATAAGAAAGTGTGCGGGAGTCACCGTACACGGAACTTCCGGCGGCAATGCATCGTAAGATCGCTCCTGCACAGGCCTCGGTGACGGACGTGCTATCCCAAATAGCACAGCTTATCGCAGCATCCCAGCAACAACTGAATCTGTCGCATCATGTATTATCCGACGATGCTGGGTCGGCACGCTCCACGGAAGCAGGTACGGACATCCGAAAATTTCATCCGGTCCGACGGGATGCCGAAAGGGATTCGGAGGATTTCGAGCTTTCCCTTTCGGAACAACATATGCTGTTGTGTATGTCATCTGACTTTATTGTCTACAGGTTCTTTCGTCGGACCAGAATGCTGCGATGCCGGATAAGAAACTGATAGCGTCGGTGGACTTAGAAATTTTTTGGTTCGGTTCAGGGACATCGTCCCTCAGTTCCGACATAGTCCAATAATGTCACACAAACTTTCGAATTATTGAACGACGCTATATATTATTATTATATGCTTGCTATTACCAAGCATTTCTGGTTTCTTGTTCGCAAAGTTACGGAGATGTCTTTCAAAGTGTGCCTCTGTCGTCATAGTTAATGAAGAGCTAGCGGCAATAAGTGCTCATGGAATATGTCTATCGCCTAAGAGGTCCCTTGTAGGATCGATGGAGTGACATTCGCTAGCTCACCCGGTGTAGCGTCCATTCATCGAATGGTTCGGCAGCCGGGTTCGTCCGTTGCGGTCTAGGAAGGAGATTTGGGTGATGCGAGCACTATAATAACTTTAGTACTCACCCTGTGACGACGGATTGAAGACAGATCGGAGGAAGCCTGTTAGTCCGGTTCCTGGCTCGTCCAGGTCCGTCCGGGCTGTGAGCGAGAGAGGTCCCTCTCTCGTACAACAACATAGGGGACCGCTTGTTGTGGTTCAGATATTTCGCATTCGGAGCATATGTCCGCCGCTCAGGACGCTCCGTTATATTGACAGTCCGAGACTGTCGATAATGCTTCCTCATCCTCACAGCAGCGCACACGACTGCACATTGGCTTCGTGACCTCGAGTATCCGACCAGTTTCGTCATGCAGTGATTCCACGGCGAACAGGTCACAACATCTGGTAGCCAAGGGACACGAGGCCTATACACTCCGTTCGCTCGCATAATAGAAGTATGCACGGGGTAACGATCACGGAGCTTCCAGTGGCAATGCATCGTAAGACCGCTTCTCCACAGGCCTCAGTGACGGACCTGCTATCCAAGTTAGCACAGTTTATCGCAGCATCCCAGCAATCGACAGTTTCTCGGACGGATCAGGAATTATCCGACGGCGTTGGGTCGGTGCGCTCCGCTGTTGCATCAGGTTCGGACGACCGAACGCTTTATAGGGTCCGACAGGATGGCGAAAGGGATTCGGACGATTTCGAGTTTTCCCTTTCGGAACAACGGAAGCTGCCATACATTTCTTCCGGCATTATCTTCCAGTGGTTGTTCCTTCGGACTACATTGCTGCGATGTTGGATAAGAGACTTATAGCGTCATTGGACACGGAATTTTGGATCGGTTCAGGGACATTGTTCCTGACTTACCGACGCAGTCCAATAATGTCATTAGAACATTTGTATTATTTATCGACGCTATATATATATATAAGCCTGCTACCAAGCATGATAGTTTAGTTTCTTGTCCGCAATGCTCAATTCTGCCTTTTATCATTTATACGAATAATGTATTTTGGCAGAACAGGGCATACAGAGAGTTTATATGCGTCTAGACGGCGGGGTTAAAGACTGGAAATTATCTTTTTCGCCGTCTATGTCTTTTCCAACCACAATGTTGGAAACGACAATGATGTCTAATAGACTTAACTTAGACGCTTTATCATACCTAGTCCACCTTACTGAGGCGTTATCATTACGTCTTCAAGAGAAAGAATTCCGGGATATGATCCTCAATGTGATTTCTTTCAAGGGCAGTAGTTTGTTCACGTATAACTCCGCCCTTCAGTGGCAACCTGGAGTTGGTTAGACGTGACGCAGCCCTAGCTACATTCACGCGCGTGGATAGTAAGGTGAAGAACTCTCTCAGAGTCGCTTCGGTCTCGGAGAAGCTTCTCTTCGACGGCAACTTTTCAGCAATCCATGAATTGCTCGATATACATGTTCTCTTGTCTATCAAGTGTAGCAAGAGATTCAGACTGGGGCAAACATTCGGTGGTTGACTCAGAGAGTGCCACTGCAGTTGCCGGATCCGAGTTTTATAATTATGACGGTTGCCAGTCAAACAGGTTGGGGTACAATATTGATCCCAACGGATTCGTAGTGCCAGGGTCTTTGGGTTCCGCAGTCTCTAGGCAAGCACTTATCTTCCACGGAATAATGTTTTTAGGCTTGCTTTATGTCATTGGATGAACATTATTCAGAAACGCATGTCCAAATCCTGTCCGATATTACGACAGTAGTTGCGTATCTCCGGAACCAGGGAGGCACTCATTCGATTCCGTTATTCAATTTAACGGAAAGAATTCTTCTGTTTGTTATAGTACACCAAGTTCTGCTTCGGTCCGTCATATTCCGGGTCGTCTGATTGTATTACCGGACTCCCTTTCATGTAAAGGTCACTTGTTGCCGTCAGAATGGACTCTCAACAAACAAGTATTCAATCAGATTTGCTATCAATGGGAGCGCCCAATGATAATTTATTTACGACACAACTTGCTAATTAATTGCAGACGTATGTGTTTGCATGTCCGGATCTCTGAGCTTATGTTGTTAACGCTCTATTGATCTAATAGGACGGAATGATAGGATATGTGTATCCTCCTGCGCTGTTGTTTCAGCAGGTATTGCTAAGATAAACAACCACAATACATTTCTGTTGATAGCATCTCTGTCTTCACAGAGACCGTGGGTAAATTTACTCAGATGTCTACTGTGGGACTTAACGAGAAAACTTCCTCCATTAGTCCAGGCACATTAGACATAAAAGTTAAAAAATTTATAGTAATTTATATATTTTTTATACTTACCAATGACCCAGACTTAGCTGGTGCTAACTCCAACAAAACCAGGGCCAAACACAAATTTTGCCCCCCAATCCCCAAAATTTGCATCCAAAACAAAAAGAAATCATGTCCTAAAGGACCTCCATACTACGCCTCTACTGCGCATGCGCAGTGACGCAGTTGTCCCGAAATTGGCGCCAATTATCATTCTTACTGGCAGTGCCTGGTCAGCGCTATGTACTCAGCGGGGAGGCAAGAGTTCCCAACTCCAGGGAGGGCCATCCCCGTCTGGGTCATTGGTAAGTATAAAAAATATATAAATTACTATAAATTTTTTAACATTTTTATACTGTACCAAGGACCCAGACTTAGCTGAATAGTAAACAGGCTGGAGGGCCTAGGACATAGAGGAAAATCCAATAAGCTCAACTATATAGTAAAGAGGTAACCCCTTAAGGAGAAAAGGAGTATTAGGCTTTACATGTATCTTTCTTATTTAATATTAAATTAGAAAGATACACTACCCTTAATAATTGAGCACAATAACATTCATGTTCTCTATTAACATCCAGTATAACCCTTATACTAATTATTTTTAAAGCAAGCCAATAAATAAAGTAGTCCAGAGAATTGAGACTCTTTATAATCATTTAAAAGTGTCCGAGTATTGTATATTAAAGCCCGTTTGACACTTGACATATACAAATGCTTCACACCGAGCTACACTTTAAAAATAAGACATGAATGAATTTAAACATTAATATTACACTTTAAAACCATCCCGGAAGCGACTCAGAAATACTGACTTGGAGGAGGCATTCCCTTGCTTTTCACTATAAAGCAGGTGACCTAAGGGAACACCCGCCCCCCCCCCCCCTTCCCCTTGCACTGGGTCAAATAGCCCAGAGCGAAGAGGGCAGCCGGACGGAGTCACTGCCAGAACAGAAAGCCTGCATAACTATAGTTGCAACTGTTTAGTGGACGACATTCTGAGCAACAGATAACGGACCTAAACAATGCAGGTCTCCAGAAATGGACTCAATATTTCTGAGATAAAAATTCGTAAATGTGGATGGCTGAGACCAATATGGCGGAGCGTACCGACCCAGCGCCGTCGGATAATTCTCGATCCGACACCGTTTCTGTCGGCTGCTGGGATGCTGTGATAAGCTGTGCTATCTGCACAAGAATGTCCGACGTCGAGACCTGCGGAGGCGCAGTCTTTCGCTGCTTCGCCGAGGGCAGCTCCGCATCGGATGGCTCCCGCATACTTTTCCTATGCGAACGTCTGGAGTCCATCGGTCTCGAATCCCTGGCTGCCGGATGGTGTGACCTGGTCGCCGAAGAATCCTTCATCGGCGAAGCTGGTAATATATCGGCGGTCACGCAGCCAAGGTGCGGTCGTGTGCGCTGACGAGAAGAGGAAGCCTTAACAGTCTCTGCGGACTGCTTATACAACGGAGCGTCCCGAGCGACGGACGTATGCTCCGCTAAAGACACATTTTGTACCACAACATCTGGTCCCAGATGTTGTTGTACGAGAGAGGGACCTCTCTCGCTCGCGGCCCGGCTGGACCTGGACGAGCTAGGAACCGGACTAAAAGGCTTCCTCCGTTCTCGCTTACTATCCGCCGTCACTGGGTGTGCATCTATTATGTTTATAGTGCTCGCATCACCCAAAATTTCCTCTTGGACCGCATCGGACGAACCCGGCTGCCGAACCATTCGGTGAATGGACGCTACACCGGGCGAGCTAGCGGACGACATTTGTCTAATCTCCATGAGCACTTTTGCCGCTAGCTCTGAATTCATTTGTGACGACGGACGCACACTTGAAGAAGATAACATGGAAACATCACCCTGTTCTGGTTCCTCTGAAATAGAAACTGAGAGAGTAGAGTGACCTTGTGGAGAAAGAGCCAGCATCGCTCTTTCTCCAGAAACAACATATCGTGACACACGTTTCCAATGTTTCTCATCCCAATGTTCACATATAGGACAGGGATTAATACGAGAACACTGACTACAATTAATACAATGATCATGAAAGTCAGAGGAAGATTTCTTCCTATTACAATTTGAACAACGTCCCTTCATTGTGAAAGAACAACAATAAGTCCTAGTTACTCGCAAAAACCCCTGACACAAAGATACATAATAACATGATCCATTAATAAATGAAAAAACAATTGCAAAACAAAATAATTTTGAAAAAATATTTTTTCAGAGAAGCCCAAGTTGCTGAAAAGTAACATTGAGCCCTGATGGATCCGATGGCAAAGTGTGGTCAAAAATTTTAAATTTATATAAAATAATTAATGAGACACTTTCGGATAATATAAATGTATCTTATAATGAGATAAACTACCACAAAGGCAAACAGCCCCCCTCAAAAAAGGCTGTTGCCAATGAAAACAAACAGTGTAAACACACTAGAAAACATGACTCCAGGCACTGAAAAAACTGGCCCGGAATCAGTCATCAATTACACTCTATCTGATGCAAAACAGAGACTCCCAGGGGAGAATCTGTAGAACATCAGATGGAAGATGCAGAACACAAACGTTATACACCCATGGGTGAAAACGTAACTATGGGGAAAATAACAGAAAACATTCTGTAACCAAGCAACTCTCCCAGGAAATTTTAGAAATGAAATTTCTCAAAAATATGCCAAAAGCATGGGAGAATTGCCAGGGGGGTCTTTAGAAGGCTAGGGGAGAGGAAACACTGAATAAGCAGTGCAACAATTAGCAAGAATGACAACAAGAGGCCCATGCCTCGAAAATAGGCAACTTAACATAATTTCATCAAAAAATTTTAAGTACAGCCCTGATTATTTTTTGCCACTTCTTTTTCCTCTCCTCCTTCTATCCTCCTTAGAATCACATTTTCTCCAAAAATTACGTGTCTGGCATCCTTTAAACTGAGATTTACAAGCACAAAGATCAGTGAGATGTTGACTGATGAAGGGCCAAACAGAGAATGATAATTGGCGCCAATTTCGGGACAACTGCGTCACTGCGCATGCGCAGTAGAGGCGTAGTATGGAGGTCCTTTAGGACATGATTTCTTTTTGTTTTGGATGCAAATTTTGGGGATTGGGGGGCAAAATTTGTGTTTGGCCCTGGTTTTGTTGGAGTTAGCACCAGCTAAGTCTGGGTCATTGGTACAGTATAAAAATATGAGAAAGTAAGGAAATAAATCGGAGAAAGCTGATTTTTTTATATGTTTCCGGGACACACATTGCGGATAAAGTGTGAAAAGTCCCCGCGAATCCAAGTTGAGCTTTTTTAGTTATAGCGGTTTTTTTTTATGAAAAAAGAAATTTAAAAAAAAATTCGACCCAGCTCCATATTTCTCATTCTTATTCGCCTTAGTAGGGTGAGAATCATAAATATCATGCTGAATTATATTGAGAATACATATCCTCAACAGAAAATGCCAACTTTCTACCAATCCTCACACTCAATGGTGAAATATTCACGAAAATGTACAAAATTACGAAAAAAATTTTATTGTTTTCATACACACAACGGTACACAACGTCCATTAAATCAAATCTACGACTACTTTGGGAGTTAAATTATATATCAAAAATTGCAGAAAAGCAGTGGCTTTATAATGATATATAACAATAGTCATTTATTCCATAATGAACTGGTGAAACGTGTGAAATATTAACCATACCCCCAAACTCAAATTCAAACGGCATCGACCTTTCTCATTCAAATACTGTATTATAGCATCATTGTTTCAATTTCCATGTTCGATTAAATCACATAATGTGGTGTTCGCCTACACTCAAGATGCATTGGCATGTAATGTGTGCACGCCCTTGATGGGAACTCCACACATATTGTGTTCGCAATATGATTCCAGTATTTCACGCAGGTGGTCATTTTGCATACGCAAAAAGTTCTCATCTCTATTTGCAGCAGATGAATGAGCTAACAGAAATAATGCAACAGGATGATTTGAAGTTGTTCACTGAGAAAGGTTACTTTACCATAAGGCGCTCAGATAAATTCTGGGATGGGATATATTCTGATCAGACCATAGAGCAGTGTTTAATGAGAATGTTCAAGCTCCCTGGTGGTCTCACACATGGCAGGGGAATAACCGATAGCACTGTTGCGAAATGGGTACATGGACTACCTCTTTGCCTTCCGATATGTAATGCTCTCGAAAATTTTGTTCATGTTCACACTGGTCATGGCGAACAACATCGGGATCTCCGTCAAAGTTCACAATTGACTGATGCCAATGATATCACCAAATTATTGAACTGGCTGTGCATTCCCCCTTTCAGAATAGAGATCCACTACAATTAGTCTCTATAGCGACCGGGCTTGTGGCCGACGAAACTGTGAACTGTGACCAAGTTCGCAAAATTGGTGAATGTTGCGTATCGAATGTTGTAAGCAAAACGTTCAACAGCATCAAACTACGACGTGTTGACACTGTGAAGTCTTTCGCATCGATGGCAAATAGCATCAAAGTCCGTGGAAGTAAGGTAGTGATTGACCCCACAATTCTGTTCAACCGGATCACATGTGTTATTCAGTCACAAGCAGAGATGGAAGAGTATCTCAAACATGAACTCGCCCCGAAACCACCAGCATTGTTTGATTCTGCTGGAATGAGGAAGACACAGAAAAGCACGCTCGGTAAGATCCTCAAAACATACGGTTCCGAGCAAACTAAAATCCCAGAACATTCTCTGTTTGTTGTAGATGGTGGATTTTTATTGAGGGCAGTTGTATGGCCTAAACAGTCGTCATATAAGGACATATGTACATCATATTCCAATTACCTAGTGAGACATTTTGGGGCGAACGTCGTGGTTGTTTTTGATGGTTATGCTTGTACAATGTCGACAAAGGGCATGAAACAAGCGCGTAGATCTAAAGACAGGTATTCCATTGATATCAATATCTCACCCGAGTTAGCAGCTACCACACCCCAATCCGATTTCCTTGCAAATGCCAAGAACAAAACCCAACTGATCGATCTTCTAATGCAGGAGCTATCCGCTATCAATATTCAGTCCAAGCAGGCCGAGGCTGATGTACTGATAGCCGAAACTGCACTTGACATCGCTCAAGATGACAACAATGTTGTCGTTGTGGGAACAGACACAGACTTGTTAGTCATTCTTACCTCTCGAGTTCAACCGGGAAGTAATATTCACATGATGTATTCCATTACCCCAAACTTACTAGTTTCAGTTAGTAAAATAGCAACCAAAATGGGTGACCATAGAAGCAACCTCCTTGTAGCACATTCTATAAGTGGTTGTGACACTACTTCTGCACTCTTTCGAGTTGGTAAGAAGAAAGTATTCAGTACAATTGTCTCCGATGTTACTAGCGACTCACAACAGTATGTCAACACAATTTTGGCGGATGACAGTACACCAAGTGCAGTAGCCGCTGCCGGGGAACAACTTCTCCTGATCTTATACGGGAGTAAAACTGTTTCCTCTCTCGACCAATATAGATATGTCACTTACAAGCGTTATGTAGCAAAATCTAAACTGAATAAACCCATCGACCTAGCCTCACTCCCACCAAGCAGCGATGCTGCACAACAACATGTCTACAGATGTTATCTCCAGGTCCAACAATGGCTGGGCACTTCGCTTCCTCTGACGGATTGGGGGTGGTCGCTAGACAATGGACTTCTTGTACCGACTGCAGCCACAAAGCCATGTGCCCCCGATAACCTACTGAATCTGATCAGTTGTGGTTGCAAGAGTGCTTGTACAAAAAGGTGTGGGTGTAAGAAGGCAGGACTCTCTTGCTCAGGTTTGTGTAATTGCAGTTCGGATTCTTGTAACAACCACAGAAACACTGTCCTGTCGGAAATTTCTGAGTTCGATGAATAATATGTATATAGGTCATGTCATTTCTGTATATAGCGTTGATAATAGTCAAAGTAACTTAATCCATGTTGATTGATTTGTACATTCTGTAAATATTATTTATTGATTTTTGTACATTCTGTAAATATTATTTATTGATCTAATGCTGCCAGACACAGACGTGTCTGTTCGGTCCCAAGCCCAAAAATAGTTGAGTTCTCATGCTGACAAATTTTATGCCAAAAGGGGAACTCGGCCAGAAGCAGAGGGGGTCTTCCATAATGTCTATTTTGTAAGCAATGATAAAAGTCTTCAAATGGTGGTGGATTTTTTATCGTCTGTCCAACTAACATCCCGTTCTGTACTACGACCCTTTGGGCAAATCCATTAGGAAAGTTAAAAAATTTATAGTAATTTATATATTTTTTATACTTACCAATGACCCAGACTCAGCTGGTGCTAACTCTAACAAAACCAGGGCCAAACACAAATTTTGCCCCCCAATCCCCAAAATTTGCATCCAAAACAAAAAGAAATCATGTCCTATAGGACCTCCATACTTCGCCCCTACTGCGCATACGCAGTGTCAAGGACGTTCAGAAATTGGCGCCAATTATCATTCTTACTGGCAGTGCCTGGTCAGAGCTATGTACTCAGCGGGGAGGCAAGAGTTCCCAACTCCGGGGAGGGCCATCCCCGTCTGGGTCATTGGTAAGTATAAAAAATATATAAATTACTATAAATTTTTTAACATTTTTATACTGTACCAATGACCCAGACTTAGCTGAATAGTAAAAAGGCTGGAGGGCCTAGGACATAGAGGAAAATCCAATAAGCTCAACTATATAATATAGAGGCAACCCCTTAAGGAGAAAAGGAGTATTAGGCTTTACATGTATCTTTCTTATTTAATATTAAATTAGAAAGATACAATACCCTTCATAATTGAGCACAATAACATTCATGTTTTCTATTAACATCCAGTATAACCCTTTATACTAATTATTTTTAAAGTAAGCCAATAAATAAAGTTAGTCCAGAGAATTGAGACTCTTTATAATCTTTTAAAAGTGTCTGAGTATTGTATATTAAAGCCCGTTTGACACTTGACATATACAAATGCTTCACACCGAGCTACACTTTAAAAATATGACATGAATGAATTTTAATATTACACTTTAAAACCATCCCGGAAGCGACTCAGAAATACTGACTTTGGAGGAGGCATTCCCTTGCTTTTCACTATAAAGCAGGTGACCTAAGGGAAAACCCGTCCCCCCCCCCCCCCCCCCCCTTCCCCTTGCCCTGGGTCAAATAGCCCAGAGCGAAGAGGGCAGCCGGACGGAGTCACTGCCGGAACAGAAAGCCTGCATAACTATAGTTGCAACTGTTTAGTGGATGACATTCTGAGCAACAGATAACGGACCTAAACAATGCAGGTCTCCAGTAATGGACTCAATATTCCTGAGATAAAAATTCGTGAATGTGGATGGCTGAGACCAAAAAGCAGCCTTCATTGAATCTGTAATAGCAATACTATTAGCATAAGCCCAAGAAGTAGCAAGAGCTCTTACTTCATGAGCGGAAATCTTAAGCACAGACTGCTGAGAAGAAGATAAACTCTCATAAGCAGTACGGATAGTTAATTGAATCCATCTAGCAATAGAATGGGCCGAAATGTCCCTTCTATTAGGCATCAAAGACAGAAAGAAACGTTTTCGTCCCTTTCTGATAAACTGAGATCTCTGTTTATAGATACGTAACGCTCTAACAGGACAGAGTAAAGGCCTACGCCCGTCTGAAGACGGAAGAGCCTTAATAACAATAGGTTCCGGATATTTATTAGGAGCCTGATTCTTAGCTAAAAAATCCACATTAGTAGTGAAGGTGATAGTGTTCCCGACACTACGATAGTGAGAATCATCCACCGATAGTGCATGAAGCTCACTGACTCTTCTAGCAGAAGAGAAAGCTAAGAGAAAAGCTGTCTTATAAGATAAGGATTTGAAATCTACTATCCCAAGAGGTTCAAATGGCTTTTCCTTCAATTTAAGAAGAACCCAAGCTAAATTCCATTTAGGAATTAACCTAAGAGTTCTGGGTCTATTTATCGAGAAGTTTCTAACCAACTTAGATAAAGAGACATTAGATCCAATTTGTAAACTATCATGATGTGCATAGGTATCAGATAACATAGACCTATAATCCTTAATAGTAACAGGCTGCAGTTTGATTTCGTCAAACAAGTATACTAGAAAGTTTGCAATGTCTGGTATAGAGCGATCGAAAATATCTACAGAATGATCCCTACACCAACGACGAAAAACCTTCCACTTAGCCGCATAGTTTAGCGAAGAGGAGGTCCTCCTACAGTTAGAAATTGCGTCCACTGCTCGTCCTGTAAAGTGCTTGCCATGCAAGAAGGACCGCACAACGGAAAAACGTGAAGGTTGAGACCTTGCGGGTTGTGATGAAGTTGACGCGATTTCCCCTGCGAAAGAAGATCCTCCCGTGGAGGAAGCTTTCGCGGTAGGTCCCACAACAGACACCTGAGTAGATTTATCCACTGTCTCTGTGGAGACAGAGATGCTACCAACAGAATCTTGCATTGAGATTGTTTTATCTTTAGCAATACTTGCTGAATTAAAGGCGCTGGAGGATACGCATATCCTATCATTCCGTCCCAAGGGATCGACAGAGCGTCTACTGCAAATGCTCTTGGATCCGGACACGGAGACACATACGTCTGCAACTGATTGTTGAGATGTGTCGCAAATAAGTCTATCATTGGCCGTTCCCATTGGTAGCAAATCTGATTGAATACTTGTTTGTTGAGAGTCCACTCCGACGGCAACAAGCGACCCTTTCGTGAAAGGGAGTCTGCTAGCACATTCAGACGACCCGGTATGTGACGGACCGAAAGAAGAACCTGATGTTCTAGCGCAAACAGAAGGATTCTTTCCGTTAGATTGAACAACGGAACTGAATGAGTGCCTCCCTGGTTCCGTATATACGCCACTACTGTCGTATTGTCGGATAGGATTTGGACATGAGCATTGTGAATAATGTCCATCCAATGACGTAACGCAAGCCAAATTGACATCATTTCCTTGATGTTTATGTGCTTGCCCAGGAATTGCGGATCCCAAAGACCCTGGCATCTCGAATCCGTTGGGATCAATGATGCACCCCTACCTGTTTGACTGGCATCCATCATAATGGTAAAACTCGGATCCGGCAACTGCAGCGGAACTCCCTGAGTTAACCACTGAATGTTTGCCCAAGTCTGAATCTCTTCTTTCACTTGATCTGACAAGAGAACCTCTATGTCGAGCGAATGAATTTTCACACTCCAATTCTGAGTCAAGAAAATATGGAGAGGACGCATGCGTAACTGCCCCATCGGAATGAGATCCGCAGCGGCTCCGCACAGACCTATCAGTCTCATAAATTCTCTCGCTGTGACTTTGTCTGCGTGCAGACAATAGCGAGCGTAACAACTGACTAATTTCGCTCTGGTTAACGGCAGACGAACGAGATTGTTGTGCGTCTCGAAGCTCATTCCCAGATGTGTGAATGACTTGGACAGCACCAGATCCGACTTCTCCTCGTTTACTATAAAACCGAGACGTCGGAGCAATAGAAGTAGATTCTGAACATCGTTCTGAAGCGTTAACTCGTTGCCGTACCTCTGAAGAATGTCGTCCAGGTAGGCCGACGTTACCGCAGACGAATGAGCTCGGAAATAGATCATTACCGAGTTCATTACCCGAGTGAAAGCCCAGGGTGCTAGATTCAATCCGAAGCACATCGCCCGGAATTGATACACCACTCCTAGGACTGCGAAGCGTAGATACTTTCTGAATGTCAGATGTACCATGACGTGAAAGTACGCATCTTTGAGATCTATGCTTGTTGCATAATCGTTCACCCGAATACTCGCTCTGACCGACCGAATCGTCTCCATATAAAACTTCGGAGCGACGATCAGCTTGTTTATAAAGCTCAAATCTATGACTGGACGGAACGAGCCGTCTGGTTTCGGAACCAGAAACAGATGGCTGTAGAATCCCGGAGTTTCCTGGTTTTCTACGACCTCTACCGCGTTCTTCATTAAAAGAGACTGCACCTCTGATAATAGAGCGTCTCTTTTCTGCGGATTTGATGGAAGTTGAGTCCACTTTGGACTTCGAGTTAATGGAGGCTTTCGTTTGAAGGATATCTTTAGACCTTCCGAAGTCAGTCCTCTCACCCAAGGGTCGTCCGTAATCGACGCCCATTCTTGTGAAAAGCTCGACAACCTTCCGCCAACCGGTACGCGATAGAGGTTTAAGCCATCACCTCCTGGACCTGCGGTAGGAGAAACCACATCCTCCACGACCCGCACCTCATCCCCGTCGACCTCGGGGCATCCGACCGGTTGTCCCGGCCCGAAGGACGTCCCGTACGTGAGTCGCTACCTTGACGGTCTCTCGAATAAGACCAAGAGGACGCACCGGAACCTCTATAGGAACCTCTCTTGGGCGCATTAGACCCAGAAGTGCCTGTCTTATTCTTGTCTGCCGTATCCGACTTCTTAGAAGCAGATTTGAACAACAGAGAATCCGAAGCTTTCTTTGTAATTTTATCATAAATAGCAGAAAGCTTGCCGTCAAAGAGGAGTTCTCCGGAGACCGAAGCGACTCTGAGAGAGTTCTTCACCTTAGTATCCACGAGTGTGGATGTAGCTAGGGCTGCGTCACGTCTAACCAACTCCAGGTTTGCCACTGAAAGGGCGGAGTTACACGTGGAATAAGCTACTGCCCTTGAAAGAAGTCTTAAAGAGGATTGTATATCCTGAAATTCTTTCCCTTGAAGGTGCAGTGATAACTCCTTAGTAAGGTGATCTGCGTAAGATAAGGCATCTAAACTGGCTCTGTTAGACGAAATAGCTGTTTCCAACATGGCGGTTGGAATAGAAGCCGACGACGGTAATGATAGCTCTAAGCCTTCCGCCTCGTCGTCCATACGCAGAGGAACTCTCGGAATACCCTGTCCTGCCGTGTCGAATTTATTCCTTGCATTAATGAAAGGTAGGTTGAGAGTATTGGCGGACAAGAAATCTGCTTTCCCCGTTTTGGAAGCAAGTTTAAATATAGCGTCGTTCAATAATTCAAATGTTCTTGCAACATTATTGGACTGCGACGGAAACTCGGGAGCGATGTCCCTGAACCGCTCGAAAAATTCAGAGTCCAATGACGCTATAATCCTCTTGTCTGGAACCGCAGCAGTCTGGCCCGACGGAACAACTTGAGGGAGAAAGTGCCGGATGAAGTCCATGGCAGCTTTATGCTGTTCCGAAAGGGATAGCTCCAAATCATCCGTATCCCTTTCACCATCCGGTCGGACCTCATGATGCTCCCGGTCGTCCGCCCCCGATGCTTCGGCGGAGCGTATCGACCCAGCGCCGTCGGATAATTCCCGATCCGACACCGTTTCTGTTGGCTGCTGGGATGCTGCGATAAGTTGTGCTATCTGCACAAGTACGTCCGGCATCGAGACCTGCGGAGGCGCAGTCTTTCGCTGCTTTGCCGAGGGCAACTCCGCATCTGATGGCTCCCGCATACTTTTTCTATGCGAACGTCCGGAGTCCATCGGCCTCGTGTCCCTGGCTGCCGGATGGTGTGACCTGGTCGCCGAAGAATCCCTGATCGGCGAAGCTGGTAAGATATCGGCGGTCACGCAGCCAAGGTGCGGTCGTGTGCGCTGACGAGAAGAAGAAGCCTGAGCAGTCTCCGTGGACTGCCTATACAACGGAGCGTCCCGAGCGACGGACGTATGCTCCGCTTGCGACACATTTTGTACCACAACATCTGGTCCCAGATGTTGTTGTACGAGAGAGGGGCCTCTCTCGCTCGCGGCCCGGCTGGACCTGGACGAGCTAGGAACCGGACTCAAAGGCTTCCTCCGATCTCGCCTACTATCCGCCGTCACTGGGTGTGCACGTTGAATGTTTATAGTGCTCGCATCACCCAACATTTCCTCCTGGACCGCATCGCACGAACCCGGCTGCCGAACCATTCGGTGAATGGACGCTACACCGGGCGAGCTAGCGGACGACATTTGTTTAATCTCCATGAGCACTTTTGCCGCTAGCTCTGTATTCATTTGTGACGACGGAAGCGCACTTGCGGAAGATAACATGGAAACATCACCCTGTTCTTGTTCCTCTGAAATAGAAACTGAGAGAGTAGAGTGACCTTGCGGAGAAAGAGCTGGCATAGCCCTTTCTCCAGTAACAACATACCGTGACACACGTTTCCAATGTTTGTCATCCCAATATTGACATACAGAACAGGGATTAGTGCGAGAACACTGACTACAATTAATACAATATCATGAAAGTCAGAGAAAGATTTCTTCCCATTACAATTTGAACAATATCCTTTCATTGTGAAAAGTCAACAACAAGTCCTAGTTACTCGCACAAACCCCTGACACAAAGATACATAATAACATGATCCATTAATAATGAAAAAACAATTGCAAATCAAAATAATTTTTGAAAAATATTTTTTCAGCGAAGGCCAAGTTTCTGAAAAGTAACGTTGAGCCCCGATGGGTCCGATGGCTAAGTGTGGTCAAAAATTTTAAATTTATATTAAATAATTAATGCGACACTTACGGATAATAGAAATGTATCTTATAGTGAGATAAACTACACCAAAGGCAAACAGCCCCCCTCAAAAAAGGCTGTTGCCAATGTAAACAAACAGTGTAAAACACCAGAAAACATGACTCCAGGCACTGAAAAAACTGGCCCGAAATCAGTCATCAAAATTACACTCTATCTGATGCAAGACAGAGACTCCCAGAGGAGAATCTGCAGAACATCAGATGGAAGATGAACTTTCTCAAAAATATGCCAAAAGCATGGGAGAATTGCAAGGGGGGACTTAGAAGGCCAGGGGAGAGGAAACACTGAATAAGCAGTGCAACATTTTAGCAAGAATGACAACAAGAGGCCCATGCCTCGAAAGTTAAAAAATTTATAGTAATTTATATATTTTTTATACTTACCAATGACCCAGACATAGCTGGTGCTAACTCTTAAAATATAGGGCCAAACACAAATTTTGCCCCCCAATCCCCAAAATTTGCATCTAAAACTAAAGAAAACATGTCCTGAAAGGCCCTCCACACTTCGCCCCTACTGCGCATGCGCAGTGTCAAGGACGTTCCGAAATTGGCGCCATTTATCATTCTAATAACCAGTGCCTGGTAAGCGCTATGTACTCAGCGGGGAGGCAAGAGTTCCCAACTCCTGGGAGGGCCATCCCCGTCTGGGTCATTGGTAAGTATAAAAAATATATAAATTACTATAAATTTTTTAACATTTTTATACTGTACCAATGACTCAGACATAGCTGAATAGTAAAAAGGCTGGAGGGCCAAGGACATAGAGCAAAATGGAATACGCTCAATAAAATAAAATAGAGTCATCCCCTGTAGGGAAAAGAAGTAATAGGCCTTACATGTATCTTTCTTATTTATGATAAATTAGAAAGATACAACACCTTCCAAAAATTGAGCTTCATACATCCATGTACTCTATTAATATCCAATAATCCTTATACTAATAATTTTTAAAGTAAGCCAATAATAAAGTAAGTCTAGAGAATAGAGACTCTTATACTTCTAAAAGTGTGTGAGAATTGCATAATCATGTCCGTTGACATATGCAATATTCAAAAGCTATACTTTAAAAACTAAGACTTGAATGAATTTTATAAACTTAAACTTCTCACTAAACAACCATCCCAATAACAGCTCAGAATTACTAACTCCGGAGGAGGTATCCCCTTGTTTTCATAGTAAAAACAGGTGACCCAAGGGAACACCCTCCCCCCCCCCCCCTTTTTCTTGCCCTGGGTCAAATAGCCCAGAGCGAAGAGGGCAGCCGAACGGAGACACTGCCGAAACAGACAGCCTACCTAGCTATAGTAGCAACTGTTAAGTGAATGACATTCTGAGCAGTAGATAATAGACCTAACAATAGAGGCCTCCAGAAATGGACTCGATATTTCTGAGATAAAATTCATGAATGGATGGCTGAGCGCAATGAGCAGCCTTCAAAAATCTATAATAGCAACACTATTAATGTAAGCCCAAGAAGTAGAAGAACTCTTACTTCATGAGCCGAAATCTTAAGCACAACTGCTAAGCCAATGATATACCATAAGCAGTACGCTAGTTAATAGAATCCATTAACAATAAAATGGAGCGTAACGTCCTTCTACTAGACATCAAAGACAGAAGAAGCTTACGCCCTTGTAATAAACAGATATCTGTTTATAAATACATAAACTGTACCCGGAAAGAGTAAAGGCCTATGCCCATACGAAGACGGAAGGACCTTAAAATAATAGGTTCCGGATAATAGGAGCCTAACTCTTATGCAACAATCCAACCTAAATAGTAACGGAAGTATTGATTCCGAAACTACGAAAGTGAAAATCATCCATCGATAGTGCATGAAACTCACTGACTCTACAGTAAAAGAGAAACCAACAGAATTACTGTCTAAAAGGTCAGAATTTGAAAACTACTGTTTCCAGAGGCTCAAATGATTACATAGCTAAATAAGAACCGAAGTTAAAATCCGTATAGGAATTTAATCTAAAGATTCTAAGTCTATTTATCAAAAAGTTACTAACTGACTTAGATAAAGAGACAAAAGACTCAATTGTAAACTATCGTAGAGTGCATAGGTATGAGGTAACATAAACCTATAACCTAAATAATAACAGGCTGCAGTAGATCTTGTGAAACAAGTATACTAAAAAATAGCCATGAGTAGTATGGAGGGATCAACCATATGAACATAATGATCCCTACACCACGACGGAAGAGTCTCCACTTTAGTCGCATAGAATAGCGAAGAAGAGGATCTCCTATAGTAAGAAATCGCGTCCAAAGCTCGTCCAGTACAGTGCTTACAATGCAATACGGACCACACAACGGAATACATGAAGGTTGCGACCTTGCGGGTTGTGATAAAGATGACACGATTTACCCAGTGAAAAAAGATCCTCACATAGAGGAAGATTTCACGTTAAGATCCACAGTAGACAAGAGAGTAAATTACTCATGATCTCTGTGAAGATAGAGATGCTATCAACAGAAATGTATTGTGGTTGTTTATCTTAGCAATACCTGCTAAAACAACAGCGCCGGAGGATACGCGTATCCTATCATTCCGTCCTATAGATCAATAGAGCGTTAACAGTATTAGCTCAGAGATCTGGACAAGCCAACACCTACGTCTGCAAATGATTAGCAAGCTGTGTCATAAATAAAACATCATTGGGCGCTCCCATAGATAGCAAATCTGATTGAATACTTGTTTGTTGAGAGTCCATTCTGACAGCAACAAGCGACCCGTAAGAGAACGGGAGTGCGATAAAACAATCAGACGACCCAGAATATGACGGACCAAAACTGAACTTGGTGTACTATAACCAACAGACCGATTCTTTCCATTAAATTGAATAACGGAAACGAAAGAGTGCCTCCCTGGTTCCGGAGATACGCCACTACTGTCGAATTAAAGGACAGGAATTTGGGCATGCGTTTCTGAATAATGTTCATGCAATGACATAAAGCAAGCCTAAAAAACATTATTCCGCGGAAGTTAAACTGATAGCTAAAAGACTGCGGAACCCAAAGACCCTGGCACTTCGAATCCGTAGGGATCAGTATATATCCCAATCTGTTTGACTGGCAACCGTCATTCATAACAGCCACACTCGGGTCCGGCAACTGCGGCGGCACTCTCTGAGTCAACCACCGAATGTTTGCCCCAGTCTGAATCTCTTGTAACACTAGATAGACAAGAGAATGTATAAATCAAGCAATTCATGGATTGCCGGAAAGTTGCCGTCGAAGAGAAGCTCCTCCGAGAACGAAGCGACTCTGAGAGAGTTCTTAACCTACTATCCACGCGTGGATGTAGCTAGGGCTGCATCACGTCTAACCAACTCCAATCAGCCACTGAAGGGCGGAGTTATACGTGAACAAACTACTGCCCTCAAAAGAAATTACATTGAGAATAATATCCCGTAAATCTTTTCTTGAAGACGTAATGATAACGCCTCAGTAAGGCGGATTACGTATAATAAAGCGTCTAAGTTAAGTCTACTATACATAATGTCGTTCCCAACATTGAAATTGGAAAAGACATAAACGGCGAAAAAGAATATATGCAGTCTTTAATCACACCGTCTAGACGCATATGAACTCTCGGTATGCCCTGCTCTGCCAAAATAAACTACATGTAAAAAAGATAAAATGGCAGAAATGAGCCACGCGGACAAGAAACTAAACTATCATGCTTAGTAGCAGGCTTGTATATATATATAAATATATAGCGTCGAAAAATAAAACACATGTTGTAATGACAATATTGAACTGCGTCGGTAAGTCAGGGACAAAGCCCCTGTACCGATCGAAAAATCCGAGTCCAATGACGCTATAAGTCTCTTATCCAAGATCGCAGCAATGAAGTCCGAAAAATAATCACTGGAAGAAATGCCAGAAGATATGAAAGGCATCTTCCGATACTACTAAAGGGAAAACTCGAAATCTTTCGAATCCCTTTCGCCATCCTGTCGGACCCTATAAAGCGTTCGGTCGTCCGTAGCTTGATGCAACTGCGGACCGCACCGACCCAGCGCCGTCGGATAATTCCTGATTCGACCGAGAAACCGTCAATTGCTGGGATGCTGCGAAACAACTGTGCTAACTCGGATAGCACGTCCGTCACTGAGGCCTGAGGAGCAGCGGTCTTACGATGCATTGCCGCAGGAAGCTCCGAGATCGTTACCCCATGCATACTTCCAATATGCGAGCGAACGGAGTGTATAGGCCTCGTGTCCCTTGGCTACCGGATGGCGCGACCTATTCGCTGTGGAATCACTGAATGCCGAAACTGATCGGATACTCGAGGTCACGTAGCCAATGTGCGGTCGTGTGCCCTGCTGTGAGGATGAGGAAGCATTAAAGACAGTCTCTCGGACTGTCAATATAACGGAGCGTCCCGAGCAACGGACATATGCTCCGAATGTAAAATATCTGAACCACAACATGCGGTCCCCTATGTTGTTGGCTTCCTCCGATCTGTCCTCAATCTGCCGTCACTGGGTGAGTACTAAAGTAATTAAAGTGCTCGCATCACCCAAATCTCCTTCCTAGACCGCAACGGACGAACCCGGCAGCCGAACCATTCGATGAATGTACGCTACACCGGGTGAGCTAGCGAATGTCACTCCGTAAGCGATAGACATATTCCATGAGCACTTATTGCCGCTAACTCTTCATTAACTATGACGACAGAGGCACACTTTTGAAAGACATCTCCATAACTCTTCGAACAAGAAACCAGAAATGCTTGGATAGCAAGCATAAAATAATAATATATATAGCGTCGTTCAATAATTCGAAAGTTTGTGTGACATTATTGGACTATGTCGGAACTGAGGGACGATGTCCCTGAACCGAACCAAAAATTTCTAAGTCCACCGACGCTATCAGTTTCTTATCCGGCATCGCAGCATATGTTGTTCCGAAAGGGAAAGCTTGAAATCCACCGAATCCCTTTCGGTATCCCGTCGGACCGGATGAAACTTTCGGACGACCGTACCCGCTTCCGCGGAGCGTCCCGACCCAGCATCGTCGGATAAAATATATGCGACAGATTCAGTTGATGCTGGGATGCTGCGATAAACTGTGCTATTAAGGAAAGCACGTCCGTTCCCGAGGCCTGTGCAGTAGCGGACTTACGATGCATTGCCGCTGGAAGCTCCGTGTACGTTGACTCCCGCACACTTCCTATGCGAACGTCCGGAGTCTGCAGGCCTCGAGTCCCCGGCTACCGACCCAGCGCTGTCGGATAATTCTCGATCCGACACCGTATCTGTCGGCTGCTGGGATGCTGCGATAAGCTGTGCTATGTGCACAAGAATGTCCGGCGTCGAGACCTGCGGAGGCGCAGTCTATCGCTGCTTCGCCGAGGGCAGCTCCGCATCAGATGGCTCCCGCATACTTTTCCTATGCGAACGTCCGGAGTCCATCGGTCTCGAATCCCTGGCTGCCGGATGGTGTGATCTGGTCGCCGAAGAATCCTTGATCGGCGAAGCTGGTAATATATCGGCGGCCACGCAGCCAAGGTGCGGTCGTGTGCGCTGACGAGAAGAGGAAGCCTTAGCAGTCTCAGCGGACTGCCTATACAACGGAGCGTCCCGAGCGACGGACGTATGCTCCGCTAGCGACACATTTGTACCACAACATCTGGGGCCAGATGTTGTTGAACGAGAGAGGGGCCTCTCTCGCTTGCCGTCCGGATGGACCGGAACGAGCTATGAACCGGACTAAAAGGCTTCCTCCGTTCTCCCTCCGATCCGCCGTCACTGGGTGTGCATTAAGTTAATTTTATAGTGCTCGCATCACCCCAAAATTCCTTCTAGACCGCAACGGACGAACCCGGCTGCCGAACCATTCGGTGAATGGACGCTACACCGGGCGAGCTAGCGGACGTCAAAGGCCGTCGAACCTACTAGGGTCCTCTTAGGCAATTGGCGTATTACATGAGCACTTTTCCGCTAGCCCTTCATTAATTGTGACGACGGAGGCACACTGTTGGAAGACATCACAGATACATCACCCTAATCTTGATCGTCTGAAATAGAAATTGATAAAGTAGAGTGACCCTGCGGGGAAAGGACCGGAGTGTCCAAATCCCCAACAACATACCGTGACATACGCTTCCCATATTGTCATCGAAATCATACGATACAGAACAGGAGTTAATGCGAGTACACTGACCACATATAGAATGAAAATAAGGTCAGAGGAAGACTTCCTCTTAAAACAATTGATCAATATCCTTTCAATGTGAAAAGAAAACAAGTCCTGGTACTCGCACTAACCCCTGGCAATCAAAATACATAATAATAATATGATCCATTAATATAGAAAAAATAATTGAAATCAAAATATTTTGAAAAAATATTTTTTTCAGAACAGCCCAAGTTTCTGAAAAGTAACATTGAGCCCCAATGGATCCCAAGCCTAAGTGTGGACAAAAATTTTAAAAATATTTTAAACAATTTATTCAACACTTACGAACAATAATAATGTATCTAGTTATGATTAAAATAACATAAAGATATTATTATTTAGAAATCCCCCCCTCACACAGAGGGCTGTTGTAAATGTAAACAATGAGTGTAAAAACACTAAAATAAGACTCCAGGCACCCAGGCCCGAAATCAGTTACCAAAAATACACCATCTGATGCAAAACAGAGACTTCCAGGGAAGAAACTGCAGAACATCAGATGGTAGATGCAGAACACAACGCCTAACCACCCGTAGGTGAAGACGTAAACATGGGGAAAGAACAGAATTCATTCTGTTATTCAGCTAAAACTCCCAAGAAATTTTAGTAATAATAATTACAGAAACTATGCCAAAAGCATGGGAGAATAGCAAGGGGGAACTTAAAGGACAGGGAGAGAGGAAAAACACTTGAAAAAACAGTGTAACTAAATAATCAGAATGACAACAAAATGGCTGCTGCCTTGAAAATAGGTAACTTAACATAATTTCATTAAAAAATTTTAAGTTACAGCCCTGATAATATTCTGTCACACATTCTTTTCCTCTCCTCCTTTTCTATCCTCCTTAGAATCACCATTTCACTAATATTTATGTGTCTGGCATCATTTAAACTGAGATTTAAAAGCACAAAGATCAGTCAGATGTTAACTGATGAAGGGCCAAACTTAGAATGATAAATGGCGCCAATTTCGGAACGTCCTTGACACTGCGCATGCGCAGTAGGGGCGAAGTGTGGAGGGCCTTTCAGGACATGTTTTCTTTAGTTTTAGATGCAAATTTTGGGGATTGGGGGGCAAAATTTGTGTTTGGCCCTATATTTTAAGAGTTAGCACCAGCTATGTCTGGGTCATTGGTACAGTATAAAAATATAGGCAACTTAACATAATTTCATAAAAAATTTTAAGTACAGCCCTGATTATTTTTTGTCACTCCTTTTTCCTCTCCTCCTTCTATATCCTCCTTAGAATCACCATTTCTCCAATAATTACGTGTCTGGCATCCTTTAAACTGAGATTTACAAGCACAAAGATCAGTGAGACGTTGACTGATGAAGGGCCAAACAGAGAATGATAATTGGCGCCAATTTCGGAACGTCCTTGACACTGCGCATGCGCAGTAGGGGCGAAGTATGGAGGTCCTATAGGACATGATTTCTTTTGGTTTTGGATGCAAATTTTGGGGATTGGGGGGCAAAATTTGTGTTAGAGTTAGCACCAGCTAAGTCTGGGTCATTGGTACAGTATAAAAATATCGTCATTTTTTGCGTAAATCTGATACTTTTTTGTGAATTTTCAATAATTTTTCGCAGAAATTGTCACAGAATGCACATTTTCCTCTAGGTAAATGTATATTAGACATTATGTACCTTGAAATACGCGTAAACAAAAAATACAGTTGGATCAATTCGAGGTTACAAAGTTTGTGCGATTTTTTTTTATTTTTTTCAAACGCGTTTTCGAAAAAAGGCTGTAGAAAAAAAAGCTCAACTGGGATTTTAGGGGACTTTTGTCTAATCGTTCAGTGACATGTACTCGACATTCCCCGAAAAAATCAGCTTTCTCCGATTTTTTTCCCTAGTGAAACCTAATGTTCTTGGGCTACATGAGAGGATGTTCTTTCGCTGGGGAAAATCGTGTCATCTTCATCACAACCCGCAAGGTCTCAACCTTCACGTATTCCGTTGTGTGGTCCTTATTGCATTGTAAGCATTGTACTGGACGAGCTTTGGATGCGATTTCTTACTGTAGGAGAACCTCTTCTTCGCTATTCTATGCAGCTAAAGTGGAGGCTCTTCCGTTGTTGTTGCAGGGATCACTATGTTGATATTGTTGATCCCTCCATACTAGTCATTGCAACTTTCTAGTATACTTGTTTGACAAGATCTACTGCAGCCTGATACTATTAAGGTTATAGGTCTATGTTATCTCATATCTATGCACTCTATGATAGTTTACAATTGAATCTTATGTCTCTTTATCTAAGTCAGTTAGTAACTTTTCGATAAATAGACTTAGAATCATTAGATTAAATTTCTATATGGAATTTAACTTCGGTTCTTATTTAGCTAAGTAATCATTTGAGCCTCTGGAAACAGTAGTTTTCAAATTCTGACCTTTTAGACAGTAATTCTGTTGGCTTCTCTTTTACTGAAGAGTCAGTGAGCTTCATGCACTATCGGTGGATGATTCTCACTATCGTAGTTTCGGAATCACTACTTCCTTTACTATTTAGGTTGGATTTTTGGTTAAGAGTCAGGCTCCTAATAAATATCCGGAACCTGTTGTTATTAAGGTCCTTCCGTCTTCGTACGGGCATAGGCCTTTACTCTGTCCGGTTAGAGTTTACATATTTATAAACAGATATCTGTTTATTACTACGGATGTAAGCTTCTTCTGTCTTTGAAGAAGGACGTTACGCCCCATTCTATTGCTAATGGATTCAATTAACTATCAGTACTGCTTATGGTATATCATTGACTCAGCAGTTGTGCTTGAGATTTCGGCTCATGAAGTAAGAGTTCTTTCTACATCTTGGGCTTACATTAATAGTGTCGCTATTATAGATTTTTGAAGGCTGCTCATTGCGCTCAGCCATCCACATTCATGAATTTTTTATCTCAGAAATATCGAGTCCATTTCTGGAGGCCTCTTTTGTTAGGTCTATTATCTACTGCTCAGAATGTCATTCACTTAAGAGTTGCTCCTATAGCTAGGTAGGCTGTCTGTTTCGGCAGTGACTCCATTCTGCTGCCCTCTTCGCTCTGGGCTATTTGACCCAGGGCAAGAAAAAGGGGGGGGGGAGGGTGTTTTCTTGGGTCACCTGTTTTACTATGAAAACAAGGGGATACCTCCTCCGGAGTTAGTAATTCTGGGATGGCTTTTTAGTGAGAAGTTTATGTTTTAAAAATTCATTCAGGTCTTAGTTTTTAAAGTATAGCTTTTGAATATAGCACATGTCAACGGACGTTATTATACAATCCTCAGACACTTTTAAGGAGTATAAAGAGTCTCTATTCTCTAGACTTACTTTATTTATTGGCTTACTTTAAAAATTATTAGTATAAGGATTATGCTACATATTAATAGAGTACATGGATGTATGATGCTCAATTTTGCAAGGTGTTGTATCTTTCTAATTTAACATAAATAAGAAAGATACATGTAAGGCCTAATACTTCTTTTTCCCTAGAGGGGATGACTCTATTTTATATAGTTGAGCGTATTCAAACTTGCTCTATGTCCTAGGCCCTCCAGCCTTTTTACTATTCAGCTATGTCTGGGTCATTGGTACAGTATAAAAATGTTAAAAAATTTATAGTAATTTATATATTTTTTATACTTACCAATGACCCAGACGGGGATGGCCCTCCCTGGAGTTGGGAACTCTTGCCTCCCCGCTGAGTACATAGTGCTTACCAGGCACTGGTTATAAGAATGATTAATGGCGCCAATTTCGGAACGTCCTTGACACTGCACATGTGCAGTAGAGGTGAAGTGTGGAGGGCCATTCAGGACATGTTTTCTTTGGTTTTAGATGCAAATTTTGGGGATTGGGGGGCAAAATTTGTGTTTGGCCCTATATTTTAAGAGTTAGCACCAGCTATGTCTGGGTCATTGGTAAGTATAAAAAATATATAAATTACTATAAATTTTTTAACATCTATACAAAATAAATATTTATTTAACTGGTTGAAGACTGCATTATTTTTGGTGGTTTGAATTTGTTCATCAAAAATTGTTGTACAGTAGAATCCTCTTAATTAAATATCCATTTTGCCAGTGAAAATTATTGAATTAACAGGAGTATACAATTAACAGGGATTTGGTTAGTTTCCTGTGTTCTGGGGGTAAACTGAGCATTTACTCTATTATATCTTGTTTGACAGAGCTCAAAGAGCTCTGTCAAACAAGATATAATAGAATAAATGCCTGTATTGGATGTAGTAAGGCCAAAAAGGTTGATAAATAAGGGGAATTTGGTGCGTGTCACAGTAATTTTTTTGACATATTACAAAAATTTTTATACAATTAACAGGAGTTTACTCTACAACCCATATGCAATTAACAGATCAAATTTGTACTGAAGGTATGGTAAATGGTTTTGTGTTTGAAAATCATATTCAATTATCAGGGATATACAATTAAGAGATATCCAATTAAGTGGGCTCCACTGTATTACAAATTATTGGAGAGTGCCAACAGGCACTCTCCAATAATTTATAATGGAACAAATTTGTATAAACAAACTATTATTTATGTTCAACTGAATACGAAACATGGGTAAGAAAAATGTTACTTTTGCACTGGTACCCTCATTTTTTTGAAAGGCCTGATTGTGGCTTCTAGCACTCAATCAGTTAAGAAACTCCTTATTATTTTTGATTTCCATTTTATTTGTTCTATATTGAATTTTTGTTGTATGATCACTGTTACAAAAAAAACTATCAGCAAAAATCAACATGGAAGCTCTAGTATTTAATTTTAGGCTCTCATAATTGTTTTTTAGGCATTGGCAACCATTCCATCAGGAATAAAAAATAAAAATAAAAACCGCCCTCCCTCATTCGTTTAAAAAAAAAATGCCGGGGAATCAATTACTTAATTTTGTTTGGCCTAAAATATAGAAAATGCTGGCCAAATGACCAACGGACCCTATGTTGCTATTGCATTTAATCTGAATCAAACCATTTAGTTTGTTCTGCCTTAGAGTTTAAGGTCATTTTCCCCACCAAACAGTGGAGAATGTTCAGTGGTTACGGCACTGGACTTCAAACCAAAAGGTCAACAGTTCGATCCTGACCAGCAGAAACTGCATTGTGCCTAAGTGAGGATGCAGTTGCACTGTGTACAAAGGTATAGTGCACATAAATGGTGCACTTGCTTTAACCCTTTACCCAACACAGACGATATCAAAATTTATTATTTTAAATATCATTTTTTTTAATTTTTCAAAAAATTTCGACAAAACCATATCATGTGACCCCTCGTTGGAACGAGCTCAACGAGCTCGTTCCAACGAGGGGTCACATGATATGGTTTTGTTGCGGGCAGATACAGGCGATTCACTGGGTAAAGGGTTAACCAATGCTAACCCTGCTTATGCAGAGGTGATGCACTGGGAGGTGTGGCAGTTGCTCACCACTGCTCAGTGGTTCTCTCTGGGTACTCAGGCTTCTTCAACATGTAAAACTGTCCTACACAAGGTGAGCCTGGCCTTCAAAAGTGTTGTTGAACCCCCAATAAATAAATAAGCACCAACAGGTAAGGGACCTCAAAACAAATATAAGGTCAAGTTCTGCCAATCAATATTAGTTTATTCAGTGCTACTACTTATACACAGTGGGTATGTTTCAGTGAGCTGTTCCGGTTTACTTGGTTTATTGTGAGCATGCGTAGACACACGGATTAAAAACCAGGTTGTTTTATTGAGCAGTTTTATTGAGCAGTTTATATTCTGGTTTATCATTCTTGATTAAACCAACTAAACCACCTGGAGAGCAGGGTTATCTGGTTTATCATTCTATTCTTGACATGTGCATTGGAGTGCACATAAAAGTTCAACGCCTCGCACAACGACAAAAAAAAACCATCCGATTTCGAGTGTCACAAAAGAAATAAACAGTGCAAGGTTCATGAAATATGCTGTAACTCGAGAGAAACTATAAAAAATGTTAATAACATTTATTTAGCCCATAAAAGTGTCTTTTCAAAAATATTCGATTCTCAACTGAAAGAGTGTTTTTCTCTCAGTAAAAATTGTTACATTTTCAGAAGATCCTTTTTGGCCATTTTATTTCCATGACAGCAGTCACACAATTTTTGACACCATCACTGGAAAGTTTTTGATGAGGGCCTTTTTAACGATGGGTTTCTAAGATTGTTTAAAAATGAAAGCAGGGATATGTTTCCCACGCTTTGGATGTCCCCCTCCTAACAATACTTTCACGCGTCGCTTTTCCTAGCAACATCAAACAGGGGTTTATGTGGAATAGTATTCGTATTAAACATATCGTTCTGTTGTGATTTCTAAACCAAGTTTAGATTTACATGGAATAGTAAACCGGAATAGTTCACTGAAACATACCCTATAATTATTCCACCCACTTTAACCCTCAAAGGTCTAATTCTGGCACTGATCACTTTTACTGCCAAAAAACAGGTGCCACAACATGGTGTCTCTCGGTGAACTTGCAAGTAACACTCTAAGTACTTTGCCAGTTGTTTCTAGGCAAGCCTTGGCTGCAGATATAGATAAATCAATCTTAAAATGACACTTGCACAGGTTCTCATGGTGGTTAACTTCAGTGCCAAGTTTGAAAAAGATTGGACAACAAATGGCTGAGAAATGCTCCGGACAAAAATGTGTCCATAGACTGTATAATTTCTAAGTCAGACTGTACCATAACGATGGTTCGGAAAATTAAATCAAACTTAAAATCACACTTGCACATGTTCTTATGGTGGATGGTGGTTAACTTTTGTGCCAAGATTGAAAAAGGTTGGATAAACAAGAGGCCCCAAGGGGCCTTAATCGCTCACCAGCCAAAGTGGCTCAAAGAAGTATTTGGGGTCACATTCAGTTAGACATGGTTCATCAACACTACAAAGGAATGAAGTCATGAGAGGCAAATTTTTATGGAAAAACACTAAGGAATGGATTTGAACAAACCTGAACGAAACATGCCCCCACCCCCACCCCTGCCCATAGAGCCCAAATATTAAGCCAAAGACTCAAATTGAACAAACTTGAATCTGATCCCCCTTGAGATGTCATATACCAAATAGGAAAGAATTCTGACTGGTGGATATGAAGAAGGTTTTTTAAAGAAATCACCTCACATTGCACTAAGTTAAACTTTGGGCTCAAATAGGAAGCCAAAATATTAACCCAGGGTCCCGATTAGAACAACCCCCCCCCCCCCACCCCCCCCCCTCCAAGAGATGTTGTATACCAAATATGAAAGGATTCTGACTGGTGGATCTGAAGAAGATTTTTAAAGAAATTTTCTTATATTGTACTAAGTTAAAATTTTGGCTCCTACAGGGAGCCCACATATCGACCCGTGGACTAGGATTGAACAAACTTTAATCTAACCCTCCTAGAGATGTTGTATACCAAATATGAAAGCATTCTGACTACATGGTCTGAAGAAGAAGATTTTAAAAACAAGTCGGGACAGGACCCAAAATTTTTAGGCTATAATATTTTTTTTTTCCATCTCAAAATTGAACAAAACGCATAAAAATCACCCCAAAATGTCCGAATTTTGGACCAAAATTTTGGAGTCCAAACCTGACACCTATTTTTTTTTCATCTCAAAATTGAACAAACGCATAAGAAACAAATTTTTTTTTCCAAATTTTCGACCAAAATTTCCAAGTCTGAATGGACCCAAAATTTTCAGGCTAAAAATTTGGGGGGTTTTTTCGTCCCAAAATTAAACACAAGAGGCCCCAAGGGGACTTTAATCACTCACAGGCCAAAGTGGTTCAAAGAAGTGTTTGGGGTCACATTCAGTTAGACTTGGTTCATCAACACTACAAAGAAATGAAGCCATGCAGAGGCAAATTTTATGGAAATGGATCTGAATAAGCCAGGGACTCAAATTGAACAAACTTGAATCTGATCCCTCTTGAGATGTTACAAATGTATATACCAAATATGAAAGAATTCTGACTGGTGGATCTGAACAAGGAGGTTTTTAAAGAAATGTCCTCACATTGCATAAAGTTAAATTTTGGGCTCAAATAGGGAGCCAAAATATTAACCCATGGACCCGATTTGAACAAACTTGAATCTGACCCACCTAGAGATGTTGTATACCAAATATGAAAGGATTCTGATAGGTAGATCTGAAGAAGACTTTTAAAAGAAATTTTCTCATATTGCACTAAGTTAAAATTCGGGCTCCCACAGGAAGCCAAATATCAACCCATAGACCAGATTTGAACAAACGTGAATCGGACCCTCCTAGAGATGTTGCATACCAAATATGAAAACATTCTGACTACAGGGTCTAAAGAAGAGGAATTTAAAAAAAAAATTCCCTATATTGCACTAAGTTGATACTAATCCAGGGACCCGATTTGAACAAACTTGAATCTGACCCACCAAGCGATGTTGTATACCAAATATGAAAGGATTCTGACAGGTGGATCTAAAGAAGAAGACTTTTAAAAGAAATTCTCTCATACTGCACTAAGTTAAAATTCGGACTCCCATGGGAAGCCAAATATCAACCCAGAGAGTCGATTTGAACAAACTTGATTCTGACTCCTAGGGAGCTCAAATATAAACCCAGAGACTTGATTTGAACAAACTTAATTCTGAACCCCTCCCCCCCCCACACACACACCTAAAGATGTATACCAAATATGAAAGGATTCTGACTGGTGGATCTGAAGAAGAAGATTTTTAAAGAAATTTCCTCAAATTGCACGAAGTTAAACTTTGGGCTCCAAAAGAGAGCATAAATACTCACTCAGGGACCCGATTTGTACAAACTTGAATCTGACCCCCCTATAGATGTTGTATACCAAATATGAAAGCATTCTGACTGGTGGATCTGAAGAAGAAGATTTTTAAAGAAATTTCCTCATATTTCACTAAGTTAAAATTGGGGCTCCTACAGGGAGCCCAATTATTAACCCAGAGACTCGATTTGAACAAACTTGAATCTGACCCCAATAGAGGTGTTATATACCAAATATCAAAAGATTCTAAATGATGGTTCTGGAGAAGAAGATTTTTTTAATTTAAAAAAAAATTTATGGGTTCTATCCAAGTAATGCCCCTTGTGGTGCCCACTGTGGACGCGGAAAGTTTATTTGTACACATTTGAATTGATATATGATAAGGAACATGCACACCAAATTTGGTCCAGTAGTTTGGAAGGAGAAGTTGATAATGTAAAGTTCACGACGGATGACGACGGACTGCAAGTGATATGTTAAGCTCCCTTCGGTGAGCTAAAAACGCACAAAAAATCCAAAACAAATTTTTCTTCTCAAATTTTGGTCAAAAATTTCTAGGTCCAAACCAGACTCAAAATTTTCAACCCAGGGACACAATTTGAACAAACTTGAATCTTACCCCTCCGAGAGATGATGCATACCAAACGTTAAAGGATTCTGACCAAATATGAGAGGATTCTGACTGGTGAACCTGAAGAAGAAGATTTTTGAAGAATATTCCATGCATTGCACAAAGTTAAAATTTTGGCTCCCATAGGGAGCCCAAATATTAACCCAGCGACTCAATTTGAACAACCTTGAATCTGACATCCCCCACCCTCTATAGATGTTGTATACCAAACATGAAAAGATTCTGAGTGGCCGATCTGAAGAAGAAGATTTTTAAAGAAATTTCCTCAAATTACACCAAGTTAAACTTTGGGCTCCAATAGAGAGCCCAAATACTAACTCAGAGACACAATTTGAACAAACTTGAATCTTACCCCCTTAGAGATGTTGTATACCAAATATGAAAGCATTCTGACTGGTGGATCTGAAGAAGATTTTTAAAGAAATTTCCTCATATTTCAGTAAGTTAAAATTTGGGCTCCTACAGGGAGCCCAATTATTAATCCAGGGACTGGATTTGAACAAACTTGAATCTGACCCCCCTACAGATGTTGTACACCAAACATGAAAGGATTCTGACTGGTGGATCTGAAGAAGAAGATTTTTAAAGAAATTTCCTCAAATTGCACCAAGTTAAACTTTGGGCTCCAACAGAGAGCCCAAATCTTAACCCAAGGACTCGATTTGAACAAACTTGAATCTGACCCCCCTGGAGATGTTGTATAACAAATATGAAAAGATTCTGACTGGTGTATCTGAAGAAGATTTTTTTTAATTTTTGAAAACATTTATGGGTGCTATCAGAGTTATTCCCCTTCTGGTGTCCCCTGTGGGCGCAGCAAGTTTATTTGTACAAACTTGAATTGACATGTGATAAGGAACATGCACACAAAATTTGGTTCAATTTGGTTGAGTAGTTTGTGAAGAGAAGTCGACAATGTAAAGTTCACGATGGACAACGACGACGACGGACAGCAAGTGAGTTGAAAATGGCTGAGAAATGCTCTGGACAAAAATGTGTCCACAGACTGCATAATTTTCTAAGTCAGACTGAACCATAACACTGGTTAAGAAAATTCAATCAAACTCAAAACTTGCACAGGTTCTCATGGTGGTTAACTTATATGTCAAGTTTGAAAAAGATTGGACAAAAAATGGCTGAGAAACACTCCAGACAAAAATCAGTTCAGATGGATGGACAGATGGATGGACAACCCATTTACATAATACAACCTTCTTTTCAAATGGGCATATAAAAATACAATCTGTTGGATAGAATTTTCAAGTTATTGGGCAAACAAACAAAAATCCCCCAAAATCCAATATGGCAGCCATGGCGACCATGTTGGCTATGCAAGAATGCCGATTATCAAAAGGAACCTTCCTCTAGTCAATCCTAATCCACCGTAAAAACTGGAATCTATAGGACATAGTGTTTTCAAGTTATTGAATGGATATGGATGGACAGCCATAGCCATACCATAATATGCCCTGCTTTTACGAGTGCCGTATAAAAATGATTTTGCGCCATTTTTTATCGATTCTATCCAGAATCGATCGAACACAGTTTTCAAATACCATTTTTGGGCTCATAGACTTGAGACGTGCACCTGTTATCAAGAAGTGGGAGCATTCTTGGAAGAAACAGTGGATTTTTCCATATACCTGAGAAAATGTCAATAAATTTTATCAATTTTTTAAACACATTTTCGGCTTTCAATGTTTTCCAATCAAAATTACTAAAAATAAATGTGTTCCATCGCCTTTATACAATTTAACTGTACCTCCGAGACAAAGTTATTATATTCAATAAATTGTATGGACTGTAGGGAATGGTACACAATGAGCTCATGAGCTTTGCACTTGTAAAATAACTCCTTGGTGCATGAAAAGTTAAAAAATTTATAGTAATTTATATATTTTTTATACTTACCAATGACCCAGACTTAGCTGGTGCTAACTCTAACAAAACCAGGGCCAAACACAAATTTTGCCCCCCAATCCCCCAAAATTTGCATCCAAAACCAAAAGAAATCATGTCCTATAGGACCTCCATACTACGCCCCCACTGCACATGCGCAGTGTCAAGGACGTCCCGAAATTGGCGCCAATTATCATTCTTACTGGCAGTGCCTGGTCAGCGCTATGTACTCAGCGGGGAGGCAAGAGTTCCCAACTCCTGGGAGGGCCATCCCCGTCTGGGTCATTGGTAAGTATAAAAAATATATAAATTACTATAAATTTTTTAACATTTTTATACTGTACCAATGACCCAGACTTAGCTGAATAGTAAACAGGCTGGAGGGCCTAGGACATAGAGGAAAATCCAATAAGCTCAACTATACAATAAAGAGGTAACCCCTTAAGGAGAAAAGGAGTATTAGGCTTTACATGTATCTTTCTTATTTAATATTAATTAGAAAGATACAATACCCTTAATAATTGAGCACAATAATATTCATGTTCTCTATTAACATCCAGTATAACCCTTATACTAATAATTTTTAAAGTAAGCCAATAAATAAAGTAGTCCAGAGAATTGAGACTCTTTATAATCTTTTAAAAGTGTCCGAGTATTGTATATTAAAGCCCGTTTGACACTTGACATATACAAATGCTTCACACCGAGCTACACTTTAAAAATAAGACATGAATGAATTTTAACATTAATATTACACTTTAAAACCATCCCGGAAGCGACTCAGAAATACTGACTTTGGAGGAGGCATTCCCTTGCTTTTCACTATAAAGCAGGTGACCTAAGGGAACACCCCCCCCCCCCCCTTCCCCTTCCCCTTGCCCTGGGTCAAATTGCCCAGAGCGAAGATGGCAGCCGGACGGAGTCACTGCCGGAACAGAAAGCCTGCATAACTATAGTTGCAACTGTTTAGTGGACGACATTCTGAGCAACAGATAACGGACCTAAACAATGCAGGTCTCCAGAAATGGACTCAATATTTCTGAGATAAAAATTCGTGAATGTGGATGGCTGAGACCAATAAGCAGCCTTCATTAAATCTGAAATAGCAACACTATTAGCATAAGCCCAAGAAGTAGCAAGAGCTCTTACTTCATGAGCGGAAATCTTAAGCACAGACTGCTGAGAAGAAGATAAACTCTCATAAGCAGTACGGATAGTTAATTGAATCCATCTAGCAATAGAATGCATCGAAATGTCCCTTCTATTAGGCATCAAAGACAGAAAGAAACGTGTCCGTCCCTTTCTGATAAACTGAGATCTCTGTTTATAGATACGTAACGCTCTAACAGGACAGAGTAAAGGCCTACGCCCGTCTGAAGACGGAAGAGCCTTAATAACAATAGGTTCCGGATATTTATTAGGAGCCTGATTCTTAGCTAAAAAACCCACATTAGTAGTGAAGGTGATAGTGTTCCCGACACTACGATAGTGAGAATCATCCACCGACAGTGCATGAAGCTCACTGACTCTTCTAGCAGAAGAGAAAGCTAAGAGAAAAGCTGTCTTATAAGATAAGAATTTGAAATCTACTGTCCCAAGAGGTTCAAATGGCTTTTCCTTCAATTTAAGAAGAGCCCAAGCTAAATTCCACTTAGGAATTAATCTAAGAGTTCTGGGTCTGTTTATCGAGAAGTTTCTAACCAACTTAGATAAAGAGACATTAGATCCAATTTGTAAACTATCATGATGTGCATAGGTATCAGATAACATAGACCTATAACCCTTAATAGTAACAGGCTGCAGTTTGATTTCGTCAAACAAGTATACTAGAAAGTTTGCAATGTCTGGTATAGAGGGATCGAAAATATCTACAGAATGATCCCTACACCAACGACGAAAAACCTTCCACTTAGCCGCATAGTTTAGCGAAGAGGAGGTCCTCCTAAAGTTAGAAATCGCGTCCACTGCTCGTCCTGTAAAGTGCTTGCCATGCAAGAAGGACTGCACAACGGAAAAACGTGAAGGTTGAGACCTTGCGGGTTGTGATGGAGTTGATGCGATTTCCCCTGCGAAAGAAGATCCTCCCGTGGAGGAAGCTTTCGCGGTAGGTCCCACAACAGACACCTGAGTAGATTTATCCACGGTCTCTGTGGCGACAGAGATGCTACCAACAGAATCTTGCATTGAGATTGTTTTATCTTTAGCAATACTTGTTGAATTAACGGCGCTGGAGGATACGCATATCCTATCATTCCGTCCCAAGGGATCGACAGAGCGTCTACTGCAAATGCTCTTGGATCCGGACACGGAGACACATACATCTGCAACTGATTGTTGAGATGTGTCGCAAATAAGTCTATCATTGGCCGTTCCCATTGGTAGCAAATCTGATTGAATACTTGTTTGTTGAGAGTCCACTCCGACGGCAACAAGCGACCCTTTCGTGAAAGGGAGTCTGCTAGCACATTCAGACGACCCGGTATGTGACGGACCGAAAGAAGAACCTGATGTTCTAGCGCAAACAGAAGGATTCTTTCCGTTAGATTGAACAACGGAACTGAATGAGTGCCTCCCTGATTCCGTATATACGCCACTACTGTCGTATTGTCGGATAGGATTTGGACATGAGCATTGTGAATAATGTCCATCCAATGACGTAACGCAAGCCAAATTGACATCATTTCCTTGATGTTTATGTGCTTGCACAGGAATTGCGGATCCCAAAGACCCTGGCATCTCGAATCCGTTGGGATCAATGATGCACCCCAACCTGTTTGACTGGCATCCGTCATAATGGTAAAACTCGGATCCGGCAACTGCAGCGGAACTCCTTGAGTTAACCACTGAATGTTTGCCCAAGTCTGAATCTCTTGTTTCACTTGATCTGACAAGAGAACGTCTACATCGAGCGAATGAATTTTCACACTCCAATTCTGAGTCAAGAAAATTTGGAGAGGACGCGTGCGTAACCGCCCCATCGGAATGAGATCCGCAGCGGCTCCGCACAGACCTATCAGTCTCATAAATTCTCTCGCTGTGACCTTGTCTGCGTGCAGACAATAGCGAGCGTAACAACTGACTAATTTCGCTCTGGTTAACGGCAGACGAACGAGATTGTTGTGCGTCTCGAAGCTCATTCCCAGATGAGTGAATGACTTGGACAGCACCAGATCCGACTTCTCCTCGTTTACTATAAAACCGAGACGTCGGAGCAATAGAAGTAGATTCTGAACATCGTTCTGAAGCGTTAACTCGTTGCCGTACCTCTGAAGAATGTCGTCCAGGTAGGCCGACGTTACCGCAGACGAATGAGCTCGGAAATAGATCATTACCGAGTTCATTACCCGAGTGAAAGCCCAGGGTGCTAGATTCAGTCCGAAGCACATCGCCCGGAATTGATACACCACTCCTAGGACTGCGAAGCGTAGATACTTTCTGAATGTCGGATGTACCATGACGTGAAAGTACGCATCTTTGAGATCTATGCTTGTTGCATAATCGTTCACCCGAATACTCGCTCTGACTGACCGAATCGTCTCCATATAAAATTTCGGAGCGACGATCAGCTTGTTTATCCAGCTCAAATCTATGACTGGACGGAACGAGCCGTCTGGTTTCGGAACCAGAAACAGATGGCTGTAGAATCCCGGAGTCTCCTGGTTTTCTACGACCTCTACCGCGTTCTTCATTAAAAGAGACTGCACCTCTGATAACAGAGCGTCTCTTTTCTGCGGATTTGACGGAAGTTGAGTCCACTTTGGACTTCGAGTTAAAGGAGGCTTTCGTTTGAAGGATATCTTTAGGCCTTCCGAAGTCACTCCTCTCACCCAAGGGTCGTCCGTAATCGACGCCCATTCTTGTGAAAAGCTCGACAACCTTCCGCCAACCGGTACGCGATAGAGGTTTAAGCCATCACCTCCTGGACCTGCGAGGCCTGCGGTAGGAGAAACCACGTCCTCCACGACCTGCACCTCGTCCCGTCGACCTCAGGGCATCCGACTGGTTGTCCCGGCCCGAAGGACATCCCGAACGAGAGTCGCTACCCTGACGGTCTCTCGAATAAGACCAAGAGGACGCACCGGAACCTCTATAGGAACCTCTCTTGGGCGCATTAGACCCAGAAGTACCTGTCTTATTCTTGTCTGCTGTATCCGACTTCTTAGAAGCAGATTTGAACAACAGAGAATCCGAAGCTTTCTTTGTAATTTTATCATAAATAGCAGAAAGCTTGCCGTCAAAGAGAAGTTCTCCGGAGACCGAAGCGACTCTAAGAGAGTTCTTCACCTTAGTATCCATGAGTGTGGATGTAGCTAGGGCTGCGTCACGTCTAACCAACTCCAGGTTTGCCACAGAAAGGGCGGAGTTACACGTGGAATAAGCTACTGCCCTTGAAAGAAGTCTTAAAGAGGATTGTATATCCTGAAATTCTTTCCCTTGAAGGTGCAGTGATAATGCCTTAGTAAGGTGATCTGCGTAAGATAAGGCATCTAAATTGGCTCTGTTAGACGAAATAGCTGTTTCCAACACCGCGGTTGGAATAGAAGCCGACGACGGTAATGATAGCTCTAAGTCTTCCGCCTTGTCGTCCATACGCAGAGGAACTCTCGGGATACCCTGTCCTGCCGTGTCAAATTTATTCCTTGCATTAATGAAAGGCAGCTGAGAGTATTGGCGGACAAGAAACCTGCTTTCCCCGTCTTGGAACTAAGTTTAAATATAGCGTCGTTCAATAATTCAAATGTTCTTGCAACATTATTGGACTGCGACGGAAACTCGGGAGCGATGTCCCTGAACCGCTCAAAAAATTCAGAGTCCAATGACGCTATAATCCTCTTGTCCGGAACCGCAGCAGTCTGGCCCGACGGAACAACTTGAGGGAGAAAGTGCCAGATGAAGTCCACGGCAGCTTTATGTTGTTCCGAAAGGGATAGCTCCAAATCATCCGTATCCCTTTCACCATCCGGTCGGACCTCATGATGCTCCCGGTCGTCCGCCCCCGATGCTTCGGCGGAGCGTACCGACCCAGCGCCGTCGGATAATTCTCGATCCGACACCGTTTCTGTCGGCTGCTGGGATGCTGCGATAAGCTGTGCTATCTGCACAAGAATGTCCGGCGTCGAGACCTGCGGAGGCACAGTCTTTCGCTGCTTCGCCGAGGGCAGCTCTGCATCAGATGGCTCCCGCATACTTTTTCTATGCGAACGTCCGGAGTCCATCGGCCTCGTGTCCCTGGCTGCCGGATGGTGTGACCTGGTCGCCGAAGAATCCTTGATCGGCGAAGCTGGTAAGATATCGGCGGTCACGCAGCCAAGGTGCGGTCGTGTGCGCTGACGAGAAGAAGCCTTAGCAGTCTCCGCGGACTGCCTATACAACGGAGCGTCCCGAGCGACGGACGTATGCTCCGCTTGCGACACATTTTGTACCACAACATCTGGTCCCAGATGTTGTTGTACGAGAGAGGGGCCTCTCTCGCTCGCGGCCCGGCTGGACCTGGACGAGCTAGGAACCGGACTCAAAGGCTTCCTCCGATCTCGCTTACTATCCGCTGTCACTGGGTGTGCACATTGAATGTTTATAGTGCTCGCATCACCCAACATTTCCTCCTGGACCGCATCGGACGAACCCGGCTGCCGAACCATTCGGTGAATGGACGCTACACCGGGCGAGCTAGCGGACGACATTTGTCTAATCTCCATGAGCACTTTTGCCGCTAGCTCTGAATTCATTTGTGACGACGGAAGCGCACTTGCAGAAGATAACATGGAAACATCACCCTGTTCTTGTTCCTCTGAAATAGAAACTGAGAGAGTAGAGTGACCTTGCGGAGAAAGAGCTGGCATAGCCCTTTCTCCAGTAACAACATACCGTGACACACGTTTCCAATGTTTGTCATCCCAATATTGACATATAGAACAGGGATTAGTGCGAGAACACTGACTACAATTAATACAATGATCATGAAAGTCAGAGGAAGATTTCTTCCCATTACAATTTGAACAATATCCTTTCATTGTGAAAAGTCAACAACAAGTCCAAGTTACTCGCACAAACCCCTGACACAAAGATACATAATAACATGATCCATTAATAAATGAAAAAACAATTGCAAATCAAAATAATTTTGAAAAAATATTTTTTCAGCGAAGCCCAAGTGTCTGAAAAGTAACGTTGAGCCCCGATGGATCCGATGGCAAAGTGTGGTCAAAAATTTTAAATTTATATTAAATAATTAATGAGACACTTACGGATAATATAAATGTATCTTATAGTGAGATAAACTACACCAAAGGCAAACAGCCCCCCTCAAAAAAGGCTGTTGCCAATGTAAACAAACAGTGTAAAACAACAGAAAACATGACTCCAGGCACTGAAAAAACTGGCCCGAAATCAGTCATCAAAATTACACTCTATCTGATGCAAGACAGAGACTCCCAGGGGAGAATCTGCAGAACATCAGATGGAAGATGCAGAACACAACGTTTATACACCCATGGGTGAAAACGTAACTATGGGGAAAATAACAGAAAACATTCTGTATCCAAGCAACTCTCCCAAGAAAATTTTAGAAATGAACTTTCTCAAAAATATGCCAAAAGCATGGGAGAATTGCAAGGGGGACTTAGAAGGCTAGGGGAGAGGAAACACTGAATAAGCAGTGCAACATTTAGCAAGAATGACAACAAGAGGCCCATGCCTCGAAAATAGGCAACTTAACATAATTTCATAAAAAATTGTAAGTACAGCCCTGATTATTTTTTGTCACTTCTTTTTCCTCTCCTCCTTCTATATCCTCCTTAGAATCACCATTTCTCCAAAAATTATGTGTCTGGCATCCTTTAAACTGAGATTTACAAGCACAAAGATCAGTGAGATGTTGACTGATGAAGGGCCAAACAGAGAATGATAATTGGCGCCAATTTCGGGACGTCCTTGACACTGCGCATGCGCAGTGGGGGCGTAGTATGGAGGTCCTATAGGACATGATTTCTTTTGGTTTTGGATGCAAATTTTGGGGGATTGGGGGGCAAAATTTGTGTTTGGCCCTGGTTTGGTTAGAGTTAGCACCAGCTAAGTCTGGGTCATTGGTACAGTATAAAAATATAGCATGCATGCATTGTTCATGGTGTCATCTTTATCTTTCACCAATGCAGTGAAAAATAAGTTCTGCTTTATGTTGCACTGGAGCATTTCGATGAGGGAACCTGTCTCCAGAATGCAGTGATAACATTTTATTGATTCACAGAATAATGAATTCCACTTTGAAGTTCTACTCTCAGGAACACATGCATACTGCTGCTGCCTGGAATTTATTTTCATATGCAACAATTTTAGAAGAAAATTTTTTACAGTCATGCTGTGCATGTTACGGATATGGAATTATCTTGAATAAAATCAAGTCTTTTTTTTTTATATGTAAGTTCTGCGCAAAAATCTGATTGCACCTAATTTTGTACAAAATGGCTACCAGTGGCCATCTTGAATTTCGGACCAGACCCCAAAACACTCGTTCTCATCCCACGGTGATAACAAAGGTACCCAAGAAGTTTCGTAAAGATCGGTTCATAAATACGGCCTCTAGCATGAGCCGTGTTGACGGTGCGACGGACAGACGGACAGATGACGGGCCATGACAATACCTCAAATTTGGCTTCACCAAAGTTGAGCTAAAAATTATCGATTGATGGTCTATTTAATTATTTCTCGTTACAATTAGCATTGGGGAAATAGAATAACGAATGCAAAAACATTTTTCTTCAGAAAACAAGCCAAGACCAATACTGGGTCTGGACCTGTGTTGCTGCATGCAATTGAATCGGCAAACAGGAAGTGGCTGCATGGCAGATCTGAAAATTGCATACACGATACAACTGATCATTATCAGGCTCCAGATGAAATATAAAATCAATCCCTTGCATAGAAGCCGAGAAAAGTTTGACGAAAAATTTCAATGTTCAGTGGGTACAGTAAAATTTCAAAGTATCGGCAAACAGGAAGTGGCTGCACGGCAGATCTGAAAATTGCTTACACAATACAACTCATCATTATGAAGCAGCAGACCAAATATAAAATCAATCCCTTGCATAGAAGCCGAGAAAACCTTGACGGAAAATTTCAATGTTCAGTGGGTACAGTAAAATTTCAAAGTATCGGCAAACAGGAAGTGGCTGCACGGCAGATCTGAAAATTGCTTACACGATACAACTCATCATTATGAAGCAGCAGACCAAATATAAAATCATTCCCTTTCATAGAAGCCAAGAAAGCTTGGACGGAAAAAGTGTTTTGGACGGACTGACAGACAGATGGACGGACTGACGGACAGAGTCGAGCGGTTACTAGACCTGCTCTGCCGCTGGCGACGCAGGTAAAAATTGCCCTGCACTTGTGAAATGGATGCAGCGTGATTTTTCACATGCCTGCATTTTTTCCCAGATGTCACTGAAAGTGGGATTCACTAGTTGATGCAGGTTAAACTGAAAAAAATGTTTTGTGAGTAAATTTCCAATAAAGTAAATTCCATTGTAAAAAAGTTTACGAAATTAATCCAGTTGACCTTAACTAATTTGGATATATTTCTTAATTCAACGACTCTTTCATAACTGTCAAAAATGCCGATAGGATTGCCGATCAAAAGTTGAGTTGTGACAGCACAAATGTGGGTTTAATCATTATCAACTTATCGTCCGTACATAAATTGTTTACAATTTACTATATGAAGGGTCACTGTGACCTTGACCTTTGACCTAGAGATTCCAAAATAAATAGGGCTATTTCTTACACCAATGCCAACCTACATATGAAGTTTCATGAATGTGGGTGGAACCATTGTCAAATTAACATCTGGAATCCAATTGTTTACGATTTATTATGTTCAAGGTAACCATGACCTTGACCTTTGACTTAGCGAGGCCAAAATAAATAAGGGTCTTCCGCTCACCTAGGTCAACTTACTTATTTTCATGAATGTGGTTCACACCATTATAAAGTTATCATCCGGAAACCAATTGTTTACAATTTACTATGTTCTGGGTCACTGTGACCTTGACCTTTGATCTAGCAAGTCCAAAATAAATAGGGTTCTTCTTCTCATGAAGGCCAACCTACATATGAAGTTTCATGAATGTGGATTCAACCATAGTCAAGTTATCATCCGGAAACCAATTGTTTATGATTTAATATGTACAAGGTCGCTGTGACCTTCACTATTGACCTAGCGAGTCCAAAATAAATAGGGTTCTTCCTCTCACTGTGGGCAACCTACCTATGAAGTTTCATGAATGTGGCTCGATCCATTAGCAAGTTATCTTCCGAAAATCAATTGTTTACGACCGCCCACCCACCATTCATCAAACTGTAAGTTCAGTTTGATTTCATCACAACTCAACTAAAAATCATACTCTTTACAATACCCTCAGCATAGCTACAACTCATTAATAGCATAGAGGTCAGCGAAACTGCTCCAAATGAAAAAAACTCTTGTGATCTGTTAGAGACATATTCAGCATCAGAATATGTAATGTAAGCATTTAATCTACCATTTCTCCTTTGACAGAGCTCCATTAGCACTGTCAAACAAAATACAAGAGGCCCCACGTGGCCTTAATCGCTCACCTGACAAAGTGACTCTAAGAAGTATTTTAGGTCACCTTCACCATGTCATGCCTCATCAACATTAACTGGTTGAGTGATAGATTTTGTTTGAAGTTCAACATTTGTTACCTAAAATTAGTTTTATTTAAAATCATTGGTGTGTGGCCAATCTCCAATGATTTTTAATAAAGCAAATTTATCTCTGCAGACAAACTGGTTTAGCATGAAGCACAAACAAGGAATGTGAAGAGATAGCCTTGGACATCTCTCCCCAACTGTGGATATCTTCCATGTGCTACATGTATATATTTGCATGCAAGAAAACAAAAATTTTCACAAATTTTATTTTTTTTTATCATCATTGGAACAAGCTCAAACAGCTTATTCCAATAGGGGTATGGGAAGATCAGGTATATTTTTGAGACAGAAATGTGAATATATAAATAATGGTGTTTTTTTGTGAATGATGCTGGAGAATTTTGCGTAAAGATATGGTAAATGGTTTGTTCTAGATACAGAATGATGCAAAAGTATTTAAATTTGATTAGGCAAGTTGTTCCTATAATGCATTTAAAAATTGAAGTAACTGTTTTTTTGCTGACGAACTTTTAGATGTGTGTGTCTGTGTTTGTGTGTGTGTGTGTGTGTTTGTGTGTGTGTGTTTGTGGGGGGGGGGGGGGGGGGGGGGGTAAGAGTGTTCTTGCAAACAAAATTCCTGAATAAATGGAAAATTTTATTTTTTGTGTGAAAGACATAGTGCGTGAATGTTGATTGGAACAAGCTTAGAGAGCTCATTTTAATGTGAAGTCATAAAGCTGTGTTTTACGTACGAAATTCTGGAATAACTAAAAAAATTGCTTTTTTGACTCAAAAAGCATGGTGTGCGACCTCTCATTGGAATGAGCTCAAAAAGCTCATTCCAATGGGGTATTTACAAGCGATAAGTACATGTATGTTTAAGAGACAAAAATTAAAATTTGAATAGCGATTTTTGCGAAGAATGCTGACAAGTTTTGGCAGTTATGCTGGTAAAAAGGTAAGATATGCAAAGTGGTTGTTTTTTAGAGGCGACATTTAATTAAGGGGAATTAACCCTTGATTACTGAGGTAACTTCTAAAAGTACTGAAATTTCATGAAGCAATGTGAATAACAGACAACAGTTGCCTAAAAATTTCATGAATAACTAAAATTTTTATTCCTTTGTCTCGAAAACATGGCATATGACCTTTGTTGGAATGAGCTGAATGCGTGTGTTCCAATGAGGGGTCATAAAATTTGAACGAAGATTTGTGTGAATAATGCATTAGTACTGCTAGATTTGGGTAAACGGTTCACCCTGGATACCACCCCTTCTATAGTAGATCTTTTCTGCAAATTTTGTCTAAGATTCTATCAACTTTACAAATAAATACGTTCATGAATCACAATCAGATCCACCCTACAATGTTGCATACCAAATATCAAAAGATTCTGCCTGCTGGATCTGGAGAAGAAGATTTTTTAAGAAATATGCCTGAAACGCACTAAGTTAAAATTTGGGCTCCTATACGGAGCCCAAATATAAACCCAGGGGGCCGATTTGAACAAACTTGAATCAGATCCACCCCACAATGTTGCTTACCAAATATGAAAAGATTCTGAAGCTGGATCTGGAGAAGAAGATTTTTTAAGAAATTTGCCTGAAATGCACTAAGTTCGAATTCGAGCTTCTATAGTGAGCCCAAATATGAAACTAGGAAGCCGATTTGAACAAACTTGAATCAGATCCACCCCACAATGTTGCATACCAAATATCAAAAGATTCTGCCTGCTGGATCTGGAGAAGAAGATTTTTTAATAAATTTGCCCGAAATGCACTAAGTGCGAATTCGGGCTTCTATATTAAGCCCAAATATGAATCCAGGGGGCCAATTTGAACAAACTTGAATCAGATCCACCCCGCAATGTTGCATACCAAATATCAAAAGATTCTGCCTGCTGGATCTGGAGAAGAAGATTTTTGAAGAAATTTGCCTGAAATGCACTAAGTGCGAATTCGGGCTTCTATATTAAGCCCAAATATGAATCCAGGGGGCCGATTTGAACAAACTTGAATCAGATCCACCCCGCAATGTTGCATACCAAATATCAAAAGATTCTGCCTGCTGGATCTGGAGAAGAAGATTTTTGAAGAAATTTGCCCGAAATGCACTAAGTTTGAATTCGAGCTTCTATAGTGAGCCCAAATATGAATCCAGGGGGCCGATTTGAACAAACTTGAATCAGATCCACCCCGCAATGTTGCATACCAAATATCAAAAGATTCTGCCTGCTGGATCTGGAGAAGATGATTTTTTAAGAAATTTGCCTGAAATGCACTAAGTTCGAATTCGAGCTTCTATAGTGAGCCCAAATATGAATCTAGGAAGCCGATTTGAACAAACTTGAATCAGATCCACCCCACAATGTTGCATACCAAATATCAAAAGATTCTACCTGCTGGATCTGGAGAAGAAGATTTTTTAATAAATTTGCTTGAAATGCACTAAGTTCAAATTTGGGCTCCTATACTGAGCCCAAATATAAACCCAGGGGGCCGATTTGAACAAACTTGAATCAGATCCACCCCACAATGTTGCTTACCAAATATGAAAAGATTCTGCCTGCTGGATCTGGAGAAGAAGATTTTTGAAGAAATTTGCATGAAATGCACTAAGTTCAAATTCGAGCTTCTATAGTGAGCCCAAATATGAATCTAGGAAGCCGATTTGAACAAACTTGAATCAGATCCACCCCACAATGTTGCATACCAAATATCAAAAGATTCTGCCTTCTGGATCTGGAGAAGAAGATTTTTTAAGAAATTTGCCTAAATGCACTAAGTTCGAAATCGGGCTCCTATACTGAGCCCAAATATGAACCCAGGGGGCCGATTTGAACAAACTTGAATCAGATCCACCCTACAATGTTGCATACCAAATATCAAAAGATTCTGCCTGCTGGATCTGGAGAAGAAGATTTTTTAAGAAATTTGCCTGAAATGCACTAAGTTCGAATTCGGGCTTCTATAGTAAGCCCAAATATGTATCCAGGGGGCCGATTTGAACAAACTTGAATCAGATCTACCCCGCAACATTGCATACCAAATATCAAAAGATTCTGCCTGCTGGATCTGGAGAAGAAGATTTTTGAAGAAATTTGCCTGAAATGCACTAAATTCGAATTCGAGCTCCTATAGTGAGCCCAAATATGAATCTAGGGAGCCGATTTGAACAAACTTGAATCAGATCCACCCTACAATGTTGCATACCAAATATCAAAAGATTCTGCCTGCTGGATCTGGAGAAGAAGATTTTCAAAGAAATTTGCCTGAAATGCAGTAAGTTCAAATTTGGGCTCCTATACTGAACCCAAATATAAACCCAGGGGGCCGATTTGAACAAACTTGAATCAGATCCACCCCACAATGTTGCATACCAAATATCAAAAGATTCTGCCTGCTGGATCTGGAGAAGAAGATTTTTTAAGAAATTTGCCTGAAATGCACTAAGTTCGAAATCGGGCTCCTATACTGAGCCCAAATATGAACCCAGGGGGCCGATTTGAACAAACTTGAATCAGATCCACCCTACAATGTTGCATACCAAATATCAAAAGATTCTGCCTGCTGGATCTGGAGAAGAAGATTTTTTAATGTTTTTCCCATTGCCTACAGTGTTAAAAAGTGCTGACTCAGCACTTTTTCAAAGTCCCGAAACTGTACCCTATGATAAAACCGATGGCAATTTTTTTTTACCAATCCTTTCTGTTGGTCCTAAGGAAGCTGCACACCAAATAAAAATTCTCAGTACCGTGCAGTTTTGGAGATATGGGCGTTTTAAATTTTTTCTATTTTTAGCTCCTGCGGTTCCCACGGGGCTGCGGGAAAATTTTTTTTTGCATAAATCAAGTACTCATGACCCAATAAGCCCTCACATAAAATTTGGTTCAAATCAGCCTCTCGGTTTGGAAAATAGAAATTTTGGGCGGGGCAAAAAATTTTGCCCCTCTCATAACAACGTCAAGTATAGCCCCACAAACTTCTCTTGAACAAATCTGAGTCTACACCTCAAAAGGAAGCTGCACACCAAATATCAAGTCTCTGCTACTGCTGGTTCATGAGAAGAAGATTTACAAAGATTTTGGTGCCCCTTGGGGGTGTGGCACCACCCAGGAGGAGGGGCAACTTCATTTGAACAAATCTGAATTGGCATTAGGTAATAAACATTTAGCCAACATTTGAATAAAATTGGGCTAGTGGTTTAGGAGGAGAAGTCGATAATGTAAAGTTAACGCCGGACGGACGACGACGGACGACGGACGACGGACGCTGGACGACGGACGACGGACGACGGACAGAAAGTGATTAGTTAAGCTCCCCTTGAGCTTCGCTCAGGTGAGCTAATAAGAGAATAAAAACTCAGTTTATCACTAGAATGGGGGTAAATGACGAAATGTTCTGTTAACCCATACAGGCACAAACAGCCCATTATACTGCACTGAAAAAGTTGTAGCAAATATATTTTTTCTTGAGAACTCTACTGGTAGAATGCATTTATCTTCTCAAAGGTGGTTTTTCATTATTGTTGGCTGTCTTTTGCAGTTGTGAAAATGTACACACAGTAGTTACTCAACATAAAATTAATCTGAGTTCCTAAGGTTTAATTGAATATTTTTCACTGCCAAAATGTCTATTCAATTAACAGGGTTCTGTCATACCTGGCCTATTTGTGGCACCCATTATAAAAACTTGCTTTCTTTCTTCCAGCCCGTCCATCTCTGTCAACATCTGATTCACCACGCGGACACTGGCACCTCCCTATTAATGGAATAAAATAAACATTTCAAACAAGTTCAGTCAAGTTCAGAGAATAATTTTGTGAATTTTTTTTCCAACTGATTGCACTACATATGTTACAATACAGCCGCTGTAGACTGATTGTAATACACGCGTGGGCAGGTAATGAAAACCATCATCAGCAAAATTTTAATTAATTATTTTATTATTATTCCTGTAATTAGTGTCTAGAATCTAATATTATTATGTCTGTGGAAATATTACCCACCCGTGGAAAGTGACCAGTCCACGGTGACCGTACTGTATCAATCATGTTACAACAATATTGAAGACATTATTTTACCTTATCTTGGTGTTATTTTGTTTTCTTCATAACCCAAATTTTTATGAGTGGAGCGAGATACTGGTGGTTCAGTAGTTATAGCATACTGGACTTTAAAATGAAAGGCCCACGTTTTGATTCCTACTTGGGATAACTGCATTGTGTCCTTGGGTAAGGTACTTAATCACAACTACTGTTGGGGGCACAGTGAAGCTGTGTACCAAGGCATACCGTATGTCATTGGTGCACAAGTTTTCAACAAATTCTAACCCTGCTTCTGCGGAGTTGGTAAGTAAGGGAGTCTGACAGTTGCTTGCCACTGCTCTGTGGTTTACTTAGGGGTACTCAGACTTCCACCATCAGTAAAACTGTCTGACACGAGCTTACCCTGGCTGTCAAAAGTGGCATTAGCCCCCCCGCTCCCCCCCCCCCCCCAAAAAAAAATGAAAGAGTATGGGGGGGGCACACTGGACATTAGTTTTAGAGATATATAAGTGGGAAGGTAATAACAACCATCATCAGCAAAATTTTAATTAAATTTTTTATTTTCATTCTGATTATTAGTATTTGGAATCTTATATTATTTATATTATTACACCTGTAGAAATATTGCCCACAAGCGGAAAGTGACCAGTCCATGGCGGCCACACTGTAGTATCAACTAGGTTTCTAAAACAATGCATTTCACAATCAGTATTTATTTATTTATTTATATTTATTTATTGATGTTTAAGGTCACATATTTCTACACGATGGCTAATCGAGATCACAACATGGATATAAAGTCAAGTCCAGTCAATCATTTATTCCTATGTTGCTCATTTTAGAGGACTTCCACCCCATGCATTGGTGACCAGGTCCTATCTTACCAGTAAAATAGAGCTTGTTTACCACAGTAAACAAGGAGTGATTCACTTTCCACAGTTTCAAAGGCGATCACAATCAGAAAAAATCACTGGTATTTTCCGAATTATTCATTTGGACACAAATAGTTGATGTGCATACATGTACTGATTCCGAGTGGTGACTTCTATCTGTGACCTTGACCTTGGTGGATCAGTTGTTAATTTTAAACATGACACACCATCTAGTGAGTTACATATATACTGGAAGTTTCATTGTCATATCTCCTTTAACTAAAATATTATGGCCCAGACATTGAAAAGTTGATGTGCATGTTGATTCATTGTATTCACTTCTATCTGTGACCTTGACCTTGTTAGGCTAAGCAGAAATTTTGTATGCAACACACCATTTTGTGGTGGTCCAAATGCTGTGAAAGTTTCATTGTAATATCTCTTTGCACTAAAATGTTATGGCTCAGACACAAAAAAAATTAATGGACAGATGGATGGGCATGAAGACAGATGGATGCCAGGACAGCACCATAACATAATAAAAAAGGTATATAAAAATGCAATTCCTGCAATGAATCGAGAAAAATATCACAAACTGCAAGTTCACATTTTGACTAAAATGAATATATTTTTTCCAGAAAGTTTAATTTTCAAGCACTTTTGAGATTCTGAAATTTCTGTTTAAAATTCAAGAACTTCTGCGAGTATTCTCAGTAATTTGGATTTACCGATCCTAAATTTATTTATTTTTTAAATTTTTCATTTATTTATTTATTTTTAAAATTTTTCATTTATTTATTTTTTTAATTTTTAATTTATTTATTTATTGGTGTTGTAACTGATTGAGCACTAGAAGCCACTGTCAGGGCTTTAAAAAATTGAGAGTACCAGAGCAACAGCAAATATTTTTCCAGCTCATGTTTCATATTCAGTCAAACCCAAATAATATTTTGTTTATATAAATTTGTTCTATTACAAATTACTGGAGAGTGCCTGAAGGCACTCTCCAATAATTTGTAATAGAACACATTTTGAAAAACAAATTCAGACCACCAAAAATAATCTAGCCCTCAACCAGTTAAGGTCATATGTCTGCACAATGGCTAATCATGACCGCAACATGGATATAAGTCAAATCCAGTCAATAGTTTACACCCATGTTGTCCTTTCAGAGGACTTCCACTCCAGACATTGGTAACCAGATCATATTTTACCAGTAAAACAGAGCTTGTTTGCAAATAATAAAATAGTGAGTGTTTGCCATAGCATGCAAGTAGTGCCTCACATCCTGGGGTTCCCAACGAGGAAGATCATAAATATGGAACATGGATATTTATTTATTTATTGGTGTTTAAGGTCACATACTTATGCACAATGGCTAATCATGACCGTGACAGTTTTACGGGTGGAGGAAGCTGGGGTTTCCAGAGAGAACCACTGAGCAACGACAAGCAGCTGCTAGCTCCCCAACATCGTAACTCCCCACTGCTGCACAGGCAGGGTTAGATTGGTTGAAGACATGCGCACCATCGACATGCAGTACGCCTTAGTACACAGTGTCATCGTGCCCCCATGTGGACAATCAGGGTTAAGTGCCTTGCCCAAGGAAACAATGCGGGAGTCCGAATCAATCGCTCAGGCGGTCACCCATCCAAGGACAAACCAGACTCGATGTTGCTTAACTTCAGTGATCTGAAGAGAACAGGTTACCACCAGGTCACCAAGCCCCCTAGAACATGGATATAAAGTCAACTCCAGCCAAAAGTTTATACCAATGTTGCCCTTTTAGAGGACTTCCACTCCCGACAATGGTTATCGGATCATATTTTACCAGTAAAACAGAGCTTGTTTACCATAGTAAACAAGTAGTGCCTCACATCCTGGGGCTCCCAATGGGGAAGATCATAAATAAAACATTGCAACGAGGTGAAATATCAGCTTACCTCTCCAGAGTTTGATCTTTTAGGACACAAAGCATCAAGCTCATCAAAGAATATAACACATGGAGATGAATTTCTTGCTCTTTGAAAGACTTGTCGTACAGCTCGCTCACTCTCTCCAACATACTGATATAAGAAATAAAATGTTATTATCCTCTAAATATTGAAATGAAAGGGAGTCCTACAACAACAACTCTTCACCTAATGTAATGATAATATCTGGACAAATTATAACTTAGGCCCCACAAAATAAATCTTCTGTTTCTCAGGCCATTTTTTGTAAAATTGCATGCGGGTGGGAAGTTTTTTATTTTATTTTTGTGATTATTTCTTTACCATCAAAAGTTCATGTTATTGACGAGCTCGTTCCAATGAGGGGTCATAATAGCGGGGGAGGAATTCGTCACATACAGGTGAATTGTGCACTTGGTGATACCTTCTTGAAATTTGGCACACTGTTAGTGTAGGCTATGAGGTTCTCAAAAACGATCGGCTACAAGTTGACACCGACCGGTGGCGACCAGTAGCGGCACAATCCAAAATGGCCGCCAGCGGCTGAAGGGAACCTCCTTTTCGACGGTCTACCGACTATACATCCGATTGTAAGGGCGCGAAAGTGAACTCTGATCCACGCACGTGTTGGAAACAGACGTGGGAGATGATGTAGAATAAAACGAGATTCTCTATACGGACGCATCAATTTCTTGGAACTTGAAAAGAGCGTTGTTTCTCCGGGATCAGCGTCATTCAGGCAAACCTGAATGACGCTGATCCCGGAGAAACAACGCTCTTTATGAAGCAGTCTCTTTGCCATACAATCTCTTGTTTGGCGTAATTCCGCAAGCAATTCTGATTTGTCTGTCGAAATTAATTCGAGAACGCGATTGTTCACAAAAATCATTCACAGAATGAGTGAGAATCCTCTTCGTGTACGGACTAGTACTGACTGGGAACGTTGTTGCTTTTGCCAGCAAGACAGTTCCAAGAAATTGATGCGTCCGTATAGAGAATCTCGTTTTCATGACGCCTATAAAGCTATTGAGGAAGACATAACGCGCTTCCTAGATAATGGCGTTGAGCTTCCATATAATTTGACCATTGATTGTTTGATGAGAGAGAGTGATGAGTGTATGTCGATGTCACTGTTGACGAATAAGGCAATATATCATAAGACATGCCGTGACAGTATTCGGACTCACATCGTACAGCGCGTGCTACACAAGCGAGAGCGAAATGAGGCAGTGGCATCCTGCTCCACGCTGAGTCCTAAAAGAACACGGACAAGTTTTGAATCTGGCTGTGACAGGAAACTGCCCCAGTGTGTTTATTGTCACAAACGCGAAGGTGACAGCAGTGAGCCTATTTGCAGATCAATGTCTGATAACAATAAACTCAAAATTATGGCAAAGGAAGCCGAGAACTGGGTTGTTTTTTCTCGGGTCAATGCAGCATTTGATTCCGCTGCTAGTGATCTTTACTATCACAAAACCTGTTATTGTAAGCTTGCCAATGAAGCACGAGCGGCTAAATCTAAAAAGTCGAAGAACGCCGAACATTCCGCGTCAGGCCTGCCCTATGACCCTCTCGTTATGGCAGAGCTCATAACATTTGTTGAACACAACGATTCCGCGATGAAGCTTGTCGATCTCAAGAATCTGTACAGTCGGAGGTTGAAGCAAGTCGGTTCTGATTGGCTTAGTGAAGAAATACATTCCACTCGATTCAAAGAACATTTGTTGCAGAAATTGGGCGATGGCTGGGACGCCTTCACACAGGGTAGAGATGTGTTTATTTCAAGTAGGTTTCGAGTTGGCTCCTTGTTGTCCGAATCTTTAACTCGTATAGTGTCTGAGGAAGAGGCAAAAAAGATAGTTGATGTGGGTCTTCTTCTGCGTAAACACATACTCATATCTCAAGCTCCTTTCACGGGATCATTTTCATCTTATTGCTTGAGCGAGCCTGTACCCAACTCACTCCTGACTCTTCTTAGAGTTCTACTTGAGGGCACATGTAGTATACAGAACTTAGGCGATGATGAGACTGTTAATGCCAAGACTCGAGTGGCTTGTACTATTTCACAGATGTTGATCAGCAATTCAGCGAAACGCTCCGAACATGCACAAAATGTTCACCAGAGACGTGACAGAGAAACTCCAATGCCTCTTTATGTGGGTTTGAAGTTGCATGCCCATGATCGTATGAAAAATCTTATCAGAGATTTTCATCAAATGGGACTCTCTGTCTCTTATGATCGCGTAATGGATGTTCGCAGGAGTTTCGCGAGAGCTGTTTCACTGCGGTTCAAGAACGAAGGTGTTGTAGTCCCAGCTAACTGCAAACGTAATGTTTTCTCGATAGGAACCACTGATAACATTGATGTATCTGGTAGATCTGATATGCATGGTACGTCCATCACACTCATTGGTCAACTGAGCAGGGACAATGTGGGTACTGATCCCCCACCACTGAGTTTAGATGTTCCAGAAGACACACAAATTGAACTCCCAGACGACTATGCATTTGTTCCTTTCGTTGAAGACTTTGGTGGGGACATCAGGCTTGAATCTCCAGATGAATGTAATGTACGGCCCAATGAATATGCAGATTTGAACGTGGGAGAGAATGACTGGTTGTCTCATGTGTCACAGATCAGCAATAAAGGGAAGGTTGATGGCAGCTGGCAGCTTGATGAAGTCCCTGTGACCTTTTCAGGCTTCTTTTCAAAACATGAAGATCAAGACAATGTCAAACCTCGTGCAGTTATTGGGGTATTCCCTGTTTTCAGTGAGCAGAAAGCGGACTCACTCAGTATGCAGAAGCATGCTATGTATGTGGTCAGGGAAGCTACTGCTTTCGTAAACCCCGGCCAGATACCTGTCATTGAAGGTGACTGTCCGTTGTATGCCAGGCAGAAAAAATGTCAATGGCTGTTCCCAGAGGAGATAGGTGAGGATCGAATGGTGTGTATGATTGGATTCCTGCATCTTGAAATGTGCACCCAAGAAGCTGGTGGTAAGCTTATGGGTGGTTCTGGTTGGGAGCGAATGTTTCACCTCGCAAAGATATTCACACCCGGTGTAGCATCATCCCTACTTGGTGGGAAACATGTCAAGAGGACGCGACAGGCATATCTTCTCACTCTAGCTTGGCTTGAGATCCTCAGAAAGAATGCTTATGAGATTTACTGTCAGCAGACTGGGCCCCATGAGTCATTTGAAATGTGGGAACAGAGGATTCTTTCACAATCTCCAACTGCGCGCTATTGGGGTGAAATCGTTCGGAACTTTCTCTTGACAAGCTGTCAATTCGTTCGGAACCAACGAATCGGTAACTGGCCTGGTACACTGTGTTCTATCGATGAGTTGTGCAGTTACTTTTTTGCCCTAGGACATACAAATTATTGTCGGTGGGTCCCCGTATTTCTGAGAGACATGTCTCAGCTACCCAGGCGGCATCCTTCAATCCACAACAAATTCATGGAAGGCCATTTTGTGGTCCAGCGTAGTGAGAGGAAGTTCAGTATGATGGGTTTAGATCAGAGCCAAGAACATAGTATCCAACTACTCAAAGAAGACAGTGGTCCAAAAGGTCTCTATGGCCAGGCTGAAGAGAAAGTCGTTATTGAGCTTTCAAGGTCAGAAGTTCTGCGTGTTATAGATGAGTATGAATATGCAAGTTTCCACACAACATCATCAGATAACACGGAACACCCGGAAAGTTCGGTATCAGAGCAGAAAAAATTTCTGAATCAATTGAAATCTCTCCTCGATCTGGTGAATCAGGGACTCATTATCAACCCTTATGATGAAACTAGTGGTCAGCTGGTGACATTAGATACTGGTGAATATATGGACCCCGAAGTTAGTAAGAGTTTACGGTCATTACCCGAAAGGGGCAAGCATTTATATTCCACTTTCTTGAAGGAAAGGCTTGTGGAATGCACCGTACCCCTGAATGATGTTATTCCCAAGGCAAATATATATACCTTCCTTAACCCACCCCCAGCCAACCTGGACAAAGGCCGAGACAAACTCATGTCAAGTAAAGCAACTGCCGCAATAGTTACCCAGATGTTCGTTTCACTGCAAGCCCGGCCTGATTCAAACATGGATGAGTTTTTCATGCACGAGAATGCACGTGATCCGCCAGCATTATCCGATAGAGGTAAGCTACGGAGTGGGACAAAATCTCAAATTCTCAATTGTTTACCAGCTATTCCTGCACAAGGGAAGAATTCAGCAGCTAGACAAGCTTCAGTTGTCATCTTGGATATGCCTGCTGTAGTCCATGTAATCAAACCACAGAAAGCGGATCTGTTTGGAGAATATGCTCGATTGCAATTATTGCCATACATCGAATCTCTGATTAACACGAACACCACAAGGGTTGATGCGATCTATGACTGTTACCCCGAAGGCAGTTTGAAGAATCAGACGCGAGCAAAACGCCTCGGTGAGACAGCAGTTAGGTTGATACGGGTGTCCGAGAACGTCCCTTTACCTAAAGGGAAGAATTGGCAGGCATTCTTGAAAGTTAGTGAGAATAAAGACGAATTTTTCAAGTTCCTGTCTGCTGAACTGCTGAAATTAACATCAACATCCGAGTACCAGTTGTTAACGACATCAGGAGAATATGTACTATGCAATAAGGATGTTAGCTTATGTGACATATCTCCATCGAACCACGAGGAAGCAGACACGCGCATGATGCTTCATCTCAACCATGCAGTCTCACAAGGTCACAAAATAGCTTTTCTTCGCACGGTTGATTCTGATGTCGTCATTCTGTCTTTGCACCATTTCGCAACATTCCGTGACCTTGGACTCAGTGAGCTGTGGATTGGGTTTGGAATTGGAAAGGCATATAAAGATATGCCAATTCATGAGATAGCTTCACAACTTGGACCTGATTACTGTAAGGCCCTGACTTTCTTCCACGCCTTCACAGGTTGTGATGTAACATCCAGCATGCTCGGCATTGGGAAGAAGACAGGATGGAATGCATGGATGAATTTTCCCGCATCAACTGAAATGATGATAGAATTGACTGAGAATCCGCAAGTCTTTTCAGAGGATTCCCCTCATATGCAGCATATCGAAAAACTCACCATACAGATGTACAGTAACAGTTGTGTCAGTACACGTGTCAATGATGCGAGACGGCATATGTTCACACATGGCCTTAAGTCTATGGAAAACATCCCGCCCACCAAAGCAGCTCTGTATCAACATGTAAAAAGGGTAATTCTTGTGTCATCTTTCATTTGGCATCGTGCTCTGCAGAAACACTTATGTGTGCCAGACCCATCACAGTACGGATGGGAGTGGAATCCACGTCTCAATATTCTGGTCCCATTTTGGACTCACCTAGGAGACGCAAGTGCTGCATGTGCACTGATGCTCCACTGTAGTTGTGCCAAGGCCTGCAAGGGCAATTGCAAATGCTTGAAAGCTGGATTAAGGTGCACACCTTTGTGTAAGTGTGAAGGTGGCTGTTGTAACAATATTGAGTAGTATACTGTCATGTTAGGACCAGTCATCTCCTATTCTGGTATTTTTTTTTCCATTTTCGGCCAGTTAACACATGTCATGTTTCTAGTTGAGTTGATTTTGCTAACAAATGTTCATCCCATGTGGCTTGCTACATTGTCCGGGGTATAGGAATACAGTTTTAGATTTCGGAAAATAGTCTGTTATTTACTGCACAAGACGGTGTTAATTCATGCATAGCATGATACAATATCCCCAACTATTTTGCCTCTGTACAACAGTTGATACCTTCGTTCACCCGTGTGTTCATCTATGGTATCCTTGTCTTTCTCTGGCCATAGGCCACATGTGACTAGTCAGTTCCTACTCCATAGCAAATCAACTTGGAAATCCTTCATCTTGTAGCGCACTCATGTCTCAATGAATCCATACCTGAGTTGATCTAATAAATCTAACGTAAGGTATCAAATTGCCATACCGGATCATATTTCGATAAGTTATTCGCTAAAACATTTCGACCACTCATCGACATCAAAGGTCATGTTTTGGCTCCCAGTGGTGGCTATATCTCTATATCCCTGGTAAAGTAGCATACCATGAGGGATGGGCATTAAGTGTCGGCAACATTAATCCTGACTTGGAACACACCACATCTTAACTGGCCGAAAATGAAGAATACTACTTGTAGTCAAAAAATATTCCTGTACCTCGAATGACTGCAAACATACACTCACCCCTTCTAGTCCCATTTTGCCAATGTTCTATACTGGCAAGATAACATTGTATAATTAACAACGGGAACTAATGCATCCCGAGTTCATTCCAGCACTGCCCTTGCTGGCAGACGTGTCGCTATGGTGTTGAGATTGAACCAGAACTCCTCTAGAAATTTGATAGTTTTATTTTCTTAGAAAATAAATCTATCGAAAATGCCGGAAGTTGAGAATAGACTGTCACTTTAATTGGATTATCAAATGTCCAAGTATCCCCACTGCTGCATACTATCGAGTACCCTTGTTCATGTGTTGACAGGAATCTCTCATACCATGTTCATTTGACCATTGCATTCCCGAGAAACATTCAACACTAATTTATCTACGGACGGACGATCATACTGACAGTCAGACACACAGACGCACACATCGACGGAAATTCTGATCCCATTATCCATTAATCTTCCCCCCAACTTGTTCCAAGGGCTTCACTCCATCATTCACATCAATTACAGCACATGTATGGTGTTAGGTTTGGAGCTTCAGTTGTGCGATCGGCGAAAATAGCTTTTTTTCGATCCGCTTGGCGGCCATTTTGGATTTCGCTGCTAGTGGTGGCTAGAGGATGGTGCCAACTTGTAGCCGATCGATTTTGAAATCTCTGATGCCTACCCTTACATCATGCCAAATTTCAGGAAGGTATCACCAAGTGCACAATTCTAGCGAATTCCTCCCCCGCTATAACCTATGTTTTAGAGACAAACAATGAAAAAATAATGAAAATTAATTGGCGAGTTTTGAGAATAGCACTGGCCGGTTTTGGTTGTTACGTTAGGTAAAGGGTTAAATAATATAATTATTGTTACTAATGAAAAGTAATAAACAGAGTAATCGCTTCACTGGACTGGTTACGTGAAATAATTCATTCGAGGTTAAGGACTATATTGTAAAACACTCATGCACATTTGCGCACTCGTGTTTGCACAACGTCCCTCACCTCTTATGAATTATTTCACATAACCAGTCCAGTCAAGCGATTACTTTGTATTTAATTTTGAATATACATTTGTTGTTATATCATGGTCAAGTCACAAGTATGAAGTGAAGTTTAGCCAATCATTCATGTCTATGTTTCTAAAGTAATAGAACTTTCATCCCAAACATTGGTTACTTTCAGTACGTTTATAGCTATAGTACTTACCATATTTAATAATTCGGGACCTTTGACAGATATAAAATTTATTCCAGACTCATTTGCTATTGCCTAAAATTAAAAACGTAATAATCTGCAAGACCAACATCAAATTAATCAAACCTTCTGCTAAAATGAACATCGATGACGAAAAAATAATCTTAGCTGAACATAGTACAGTTAAAACTAAAAGTCCTGTCCTGAAATGGTCACAAACAGCACGTTGATATGCGCGTTAATCTACGTGATATGACCATAGTAAGGCTATCAAATTCAGTAAATATGGCCTGTGCACTAGCAATGTTTCAGCCAATGGACCTCCGGGTAACCCGGAGGTCCATTGGCAGAAACATTGCCCGTGTTTGCTATGAGTAACCAGGAGAACCTGCCGTGCTTTGGATGGCATTCGATATGGCAACTGCGCACAATTCATACGCGCAATTAAGCCTAAATAAGCGCTCAGTTTGTGACAGGACTTCTAGTTTTAACTGTACATGAGTGGATGGATGAATATCATTTCAATATCCTCGTTTTGACTTTGTCCATCCAGGGTCATATCATGTCAGAGAGTTTTACAGGTGGAGGAAACCAGAGTACTTGAAGAACCACTGAGCAGTGACAAGTAATTACCATGCCCTCCAACTTACTAACTCTGAACAAAGTTAGCAGCAGTTGAATCGCCTTAGTATCTATATCACCAATTTTCTCCCCGCACCTCCTATGTAAGATATGCGAGTCTCATGTGAGAAGGCCATGTGAGATAGATTTCTATCTCACGTTTTATTTTGTTGGTGTTTGTTGTAATTGATGTTAATAATAACAGTATATTGTATACAGTTTGTTCAATTTCTTAACTTACAGTTAAAACTAGAAGTCCTGACATGAAATGCGCACAAATAGCAAGTCTATTTGCGCGTTAATCTGTGCGTTATGACCATAGTAAGGCTATCAAATTCTGTACATATGGCCAGTGCACAAGCAATGTTTCAGCCAATGGACCTCCGGGTAACTCGGAGGTCCATTGGCAGAAACATTGCCTGTGTTTGCTACGAGTAACCAGGAGAACCTGCCGTGCGCGCAATTCTAACTCGTAATTAAGCCCAGATAAGTGCACAGTTTGTGACAGGACTTCTAGTTTTAACTGTAATTTCTACCACTATGCGTCCATCAATCAAATGATGCACATGCCTGACTGACATCATCGGAAGGTGTCAATATTCATTTTGCTACAAATGTTTAACCACTATCGTTCCAGAGTTGGGATGTAATTTCATGTTATATACCAGTTTTTTTCAGAAATGGACAACAAAATTGTTCAATATACATGCCCCTGAATTACATTTGATGACATCAGAGTGTTTTGGTGTGGGGAGAAAAATGATACCTGATGGAGGTGGGTTTAAGATGGGGAAATCTCAACCTCAGGATAAGATATTTGGCCCAGACACTCAGCAAGCCACGTGTCTGGTCCAAATATCTTGCCCTCGATAATATTTCCCCATCTCACAGCCTCACCCATCAGAGATAATAATAATCTCACATGTGCAATGAGGATTAAGTGTCTTGCCAAAGGACATCAGGCACTTACAGCTGGTCAGGATTGAATCATGGACTTTCAGCTCAAAGTCCAATGCTCTAACCACTGAGCCACCACATATCCAAGTTATCACAGGCAACTCGAAAATAATTATGTTTCAACACAATCAAGAGCCATATATATATATTTATTTATTTATTTATTGGTGTTTAAGGTCACATATTTATGCACAATGGCTCATCATGACCATGACAGTTTTACGGGTGGAGGAAGCTGGAGTACCATAGAAAACCACTGAGCAATGGCAAGCAACTGTCTCCTCCCCAACATACTAACTCCACACAAGCAGGGTTAGCATTGGTTGAAGACAAGTGCACCATCGACGTGCAGTATGCCTTAGTACACAACACCACCATGCCCACAGATGAAGTGGAGATGAAGTGTCTTGCCCAAGGACACAACGTGGCTGCCTCAGGTTGGATTCGAACCGAGGACCTCTCGGCTTGCAGCCTGCACCTCTACCTACTGAGCCACCGTGCTCCCAATCAAGAGCCATAATTATGGAATTAAAGGTGCTAGAAACGTGAAAATGGAAACCAAAAATGGGAAACTTCTGTACAATCAAGAACTATTAACTTGGAAAGGATTTGTGTAAAAATTCTGAAATCGAACTTGACCTTCCGATTATGATACCATGTACAGAAGTCAAATTTGAAAACATTCCACCAAATGAAACTTTTTGAATAAATGCATGGGTGCATAAAAACACATGGGAAATTATTTAAACTAATGTTCACCTTAGCTAACAGAGTTTTCCCACAGCCTGGTGGACCAGCCAGTAATATCCCAGGAGCATGTTTCAAACCTAAAGATTTAAATTCTTCAGAATGTCGAACAGGTGCCTGAAATGAAGAAAAAATACAGCCGAAATAACAATCCATCTATGCTCAAAGTAATATTCTGTGTTGTTCTCACTTGAGAAAATGCAAGAAAATATTTCTCAAAATCCAGACTTTTAGGATATCAAGTTATATTTCCTTGTAGCTTGAGACACATCACGAAGCCCGCAAATAAGTTGCCTGCGATATTGGATCATTCCCTTGTACCTGATACAGTGGAACCCTGTTAATTGAATAACCATTTGCCAATGAAAATTATTCAATTAACAGGAGTATTCAATTAACAGGGATTGTGTCACTTTCCTGTATTCTAGAGGTAAACTTAGCATTTATTCTATTTTATCTTGTTTGACAGAGCTCCATGAGCTCTGTCAAACAAGATATAATAGATTAAATGCCTGTATTGGATGTACTGAGGCCAAATAGGTCTATAAACAAAGAAAAACTGGGGAGAGTCAGGGTAATTTCGCGACAGGTTACAAGATTTTTTTATTCAATTAACAGGAGTTTACACCATAATCTATATTCAATAAACAGGTCAAATTTGTACTGGAGATATGGTAAATGGTTTTGTGTTGGGAAATTATATTCAATTAGCAGAGTTATTCAGTTAAGAGATATCCAATTAAGTGGGCTCCACTGTATTATGGCAGAACAATTTCTTGAAATTGATTAAAAATCAGTAATGTAAAAATGTTAAAAAATTTATAGTAATTTATATATTTTTTATACTTACCAATGACCCAGACATAGCTGGTGCTAACTCTTAAAATATAGGGCCAAACACAAATTTTGCCCCCCAATCCCCAAAATTTGCATCTAAAACTAAAGAAAACATGTCCTGAAAGGCCCTCCACACCTCGCCCCCACTGCGCATGCGCAGTGTCAAGGACGTTCCGAAATTGGCGCCATTTATCATTCTAATAACCAGTGCCTGGTAAGCGCTATGTACTCAGCGGGGAGGCAAGAGTTCCCAACTCCTGGGAGGGCCATCCCCGTCTGGGTCATTGGTAAGTATAAAAAATATATAAATTACTATAAATTTTTTAACATTTTTATACTGTACCAATGACCCAGACATAGCTGAATAGTAAAAAGGCTGGAGGGCCAAGGACATAGAGCAAAATGGAATACGCTCAATAAAATAAAATAGAGTCATCCCCTGTAGGGAAAAGAAGTAATAGGCCTTACATGTATCTTTCTTATTTATGATAAATTAGAAAGATACAACACCTTCCAAAAATTGAGCTTCATACATCCATGTACTCTATTAATATCCAATAATCCTTATACTAATAATTTTTAAAGTAAGCCAATAATAAAGTAAGTCTAGAGAATAGAGACTCTTATACTCCTAAAAGTGTGTGAGAATTGCATAATCATGTCCGTTGACATATGCAATATTCAAAAGCTATACTTTAAAAACTAAGACTTGAATGAATTTTATAAACTTAAACTTCTCACTAAACAACCATCCCAATAACAGCTCAGAATTACTAACTCCGGAGGAGGTATCCCTTTGTTTTCATAGTAAAAACAGGTGACCCAAGGGAACACCCTCCCCCCCCCCCTTTTTCTTGCCCTGGGTCAAATAGCCCAGAGCGAAGAGGGCAGCCGAACGGAGACACTGCCGAAACAGACAGCCTACCTAGCTATAGTAGCAACTGTTAAGTGAATGACATTCTGAGCAGTAGATAATAGACCTAACAATAGAGGCCTCCAGAAATGGACTCGATATTTCTGAGATAAAATTCATGAATGGATGGCTGAGCGCAATGAGCAGCCTTCAAAAATCTATAATAGCAACACTATTAATGTAAGCCCAAGAAGTAGAAGAACTCTTACTTCATGAGCCGAAATCTTAAGCACAACTGCTAAGCCAATGATATACCATAAGCAGTACGCTAGTTAATAGAATCGATTAACAATAAAATGGAGCGTAACGTCCTTCTACTAGACATCAAAGACAGAAGAAGCTTACGCCCTTGTAATAAACAGATATCTGTTTATAAATACATAAACTGTACCCGGAAAGAGTAAAGGCCTATGCCCATACGAAGACGGAAGGACCTTAAAATAATAGGTTCCGGATAATAGGAGCCTAACTCTTATGCAACAATCCAACCTAAATAGTAACGGAAGTATTGATTCCGAAACTATGAAAGTGAAAATCATCCATCGATAGTGCATGAAACTCACTGACTCTACAGTAAAAGAGAAACCAACAGAATTACTGTCTAAAAGGTCAGAATTTGAAAACTACTGTCTCCAGAGGCTCAAATGATTACTTAGCTAAATAAGATCCGAAGTTAAAATCCGTATAGGAATTTAATCTAAAGATTCTAAGTCTATTTATCAAAAAGTTACTAACTGACTTAGATAAAGAGACAAAAGACTCAATTGTAAACTATCGTAGAGTGCATAGGTATGAGGTAACATAAACCTATAACCTAAATAATAACAGGCTGCAGTAGATCTTGTGAAACAAGTATACTAAAAACTAGCAATGCGTAGTATGGAGGGATCAACCATATGAACATAATGATCCCTACACCACGACGGAAGAGCCTCCACTTTAGTCGCATAGAATAGCGAAGAAGAGGATCTCCTATAGTAAGAAATCGCGTCCAAAGCTCGTCCAGTACAGTGCTTACAATGCAATACGGACCACACAACGGAATACATGAAGGTTGCGACCTTGCTGGTTGTGATAAAGATGACACGATTTACCCAGTGAAAAAAGATCCTCACATAGAGGAAGATTTCACGTTAAGATCCACAGTAGACAAGAGAGTAAATTACTCATGATCTCTGTGAAGATAGAGATGCTATCAACAGAAATGTATTGTGGTTGTTATCTTAGCAATACCTGCTAAAAAAACAGCGCCGGAGGATACGCGTATCCTATCATTGCGTCCTATAGATCAATAGAGCGTTAACAGTATTAGCTCAGAGATCTGGACAAGCCAACACATACGTCTGCAATTGATTAGCAAGCTGTGTCATAATAAAACATCATTGGGCGCTCCCATAGATAGCAAATCTGATTAAATACTTGTTTGTTGAGAGTCCATTCTGACAGCAACAAGCGACCCGTAAGAGAACGGGAGTGCGATAAAACAATCAGACGACCCAGAATATGACGGACCAAAACTGAACTTGGTGTACTATAACCAACAGACGGATTCTTTCCATTAAATTGAATAACGGAAACGAAAGAGTGCCTCCCTGGTTCCGGAGATACGCCACTACTGTCGAATTAAAGGACAGGAATTTGGGCATGCGTTTCTGAATAATGTTCATGCAATGACATAAAGCAAGCCTAAAAAACATTATTCCGCGGAAGTTAAACTGATAGCTAAAAGACTGCGGAACCCAAAGACCCTGGCACTTCGAATCCGTAGGGATCAGTATATATCCCAATCTGTTTGACTGGCAACCGTCATAACAGCCACACTAGGGTCCGGCAACTGTGGCGGCACTCTCTGAGTCAACCACCGAATGTTTGCCCCAGTCTGAATCTCTTGTAACACTAGACAGACAAGAGAATGTATAAATCAAGCAATTCATGGATTGCCGGAAAGTTGCCGTCGAAGAGAAGCTCCTCCGAGAACGAAGCGACTCTGAGAGAGTTCTTAACCTACTATCCACGCGTGGATGTAGCTAGGGCTGCATCACGTCTAACCAACTCCAATCAGCCACTGAAGGGCGGAGTTATACGTGAACAAACTACTGCCCTCAAAAGAAATTACATTGAGAATAATATCCCGTAAATCTTTTCTTGAAGACGTAATGATAACGCCTCAGTAAGGCGGATTACGTATAATAAAGCGTCTAAGTTAAGTCTACTATACATAATGTCGTTCCCAACATTGAAATTGGAAAAGACATAAACGGCGAAAAAGAATATATGCAGTCTTTAATCACACCGTCTAGACGCATATGAACTCTCGGTATGCCCTGCTCTGCCAAAATAAACTATATGTAAAAAAGATAAAATGGCAGAAATGAGCCACGCGGACAAGAAACTAAACTATCCTGCTTAGTAGCAGGCTTGTATATATATATAATATATAGCGTCGAAAAATAAAACACATGTTGTAATGACAATATTGGACTGCGTCGGTAAGTCAGGGACAAAGTCCCTGTACCGATCGAAAAATCCGAGTCCAATGACGCTATAAGTCTCTTATCCAAGATCGCAGCAATGAAGTCCGAAAAATAATCACTGGAAGAAATGCCAGAAGATATGAAAGGCATCTTCCGATACTACTAAAGGGAAAACTCGAAATCTTTCGAATCCCTTTCGCCATCCTGTCGGACCCTATAAAGCGTTCGGTCGTCCGTAGCTTGATGCAACCGCGGACCGCACCGACCCAGCGCCGTCGGATAATTCCTGATTCGACCGAGAAACCGTCAATTGCTGGGATGCTGCGAAACAACTGTGCTAACTCGGATAGCACGTCCGTCACTGAGGCCTGAGGAGCAGCGGTCTTACGATGCATTGCCGCAGGAAGCTCCGAGATCGTTACCCCGTGCATACTTCCAATATGCGAGCGAACGGAGTGTATAGGCCTCGTGTCCCTTGGCTACCGGATGGCGCGACCTATTCGCTGTGGAATCACTGAATGCCGAAACTGATCGGATACTCGAGGTCACGTAGCCAATGTGCGGTCGTGTGCCCTGCTGTGAGGATGAGGAAGCATTAAAGACAGTCTCTCGGACTGTCAATATAACGGAGCGTCCCGAGCAACGGACATATGCTCCGAATGTAAAATATCTGAACCACAACATGCGGTCCCCTATGTTGTTGGCTTCCTCCGATCTGTCCTCAATCTGCCGTCACTGGGTGAGTACTAAAGTAATTAAAGTGCTCGCATCACCCAAATCTCCTTCCTAGACCGCAACGGACGAACCCGGCAGCCGAACCATTCGATGAATGTACGCTACACCGGGTGAGCTAGCGAATGTCATTCCGTAAGCGATAGACATATTCCATGAGCACTTATTGCCGCTAACTCTTCATTAACTATGACGACAGAGGCACACTTTTGAAAGACATCTCCATAACTCTTCGAACAAGAAACCAGAAATGCTTGGATAGCAAGCATAAAATAATAATATATATAGCGTCGTTCAATAATTCGAAAGTTTGTGTGACATTATTGGACTATGTCGGAACTGAGGGACGATGTCCCTGAACCGAACCAAAAATTTCTAAGTCCACCGACGCTATCAGTTTCTTATCCAGCATCGCAGCATATGTTGTTCCGAAAGGGAAAGCTTGAAATCCACCGAATCCCTTTCGGTATCCCGTCGGACCGGATGAAACTTTCGGACGTCCGTACCCGCTTCCGCGGAGCGTCCCAACCCAGCATCGTCGGATAAAATATATGCGACAGATTCAGTTGATGCTGGGATGCTGCGATAAACTGTGCTATTAAGGAAAGCACGTCCATTCCCGAGGCCTGTGCAGTAGCGGACTTACGATGCATTGCCGCTGGAAGCTCCGTGTACGTTGACTCCCGCACACTTCCTATGCGAACGTCCGGAGTCTGCAGGCCTCGAGTCCCCGGCTACCGACCCAGCGCTGTCGGATAATTCTCGATCCGACACCGTTTCTGTCGGCTGCTGGGATCCTGCGATAAGCTGTGCTATGTGCACAAGAATGTCCGGCGTCGAGACCTGCGGAGGCGCAGTCTATCGGTGCTTCGCCGAGGGCAGCTCCGCATCAGATGGCTCCCGCATACTTCCTATGCGAACGTCCGGAGTCCATCGGTCTCGAATCCCTGGCTGCCGGATGGTGTGACCTGGTCGCCGAAGAATCCTTGATCGGCGAAGCTGGTAATATATCGGCGGTCACGCAGCCAAGGTGCGGTCGTGTGCGCTGACGAGAAGAGGAAGCCTTAGCAGTCTCAGCGGACTGCCTATACAACGGAGCGTCCCGAGCGACGGACGTATGCTCCGCTAACGACACATTTGTACCACAACATCTGGGGCCAGATGTTGTTGAACGAGAGAGGGGCCTCTCTCGCTTGCCGTCCGGATGGACCGGAACGAGCTATGAACCGGACTAAAAGGCTTCCTCCGTTCTCCCTCCGATCCGCCGTCACTGGGTGTGCATTAAGTTAATTTTATAGTGCTCGCATCACCCCAAAATTCCTTCTAGACCGCAACGGACGAACCCGGCTGCCGAACCATTCGGTGAATGGACGCTACACCGGGCGAGCTAGCGGACGTCAAAGGCCGTCGAACCTACTAGGGTCCTCTTAGGCAATTGGCGTATTACATGAGCACTTTTCCGCTAGCCCTTCATTAATTGTGACGACGGAGGCACACTGTTGGAAGACATCACAGATACATCACGCTAATCTTGATCGTCTGAAATAGAAATTGATAAAGTAGAGTGACCCTGCGGGGAAAGGACCGGAGTGTCCAAATCCCCAACAACATACCGTGACATACGCTTCCCATATTGTCATCGAAATCATACGATACAGAACAGGAGTTAATGCGAGTACACTGACCACATATAGAATGATAATAAGGTCAGAGGAAGACTTCCTCCTAAAACAATTGATCAATATCCTTTCAATGTGAAAAGAAAACAAGTCCTGGTACTCGCACTAACCCCTGGCAATCAAAATACATAATAATAATATGATCCATTAATATAGAAAAAATAATTGAAATCAAAATATTTTGAAAAAATATTTTTTCAGAACAGCCCAAGTTTCTGAAAAGTAACGTTGAGCCCCAATGGATCCCAAGCCTAAGTGTGGACAAAAATTTTAAAAATATTTTAAACAATTTATTCAACACTTACGAACAATAATAATGTATCTAGTTATGATTAAAATAACATAAAGATATTATTATTTAGAAATCCCCCCCTCACACAGAGGGCTGTTGTAAATGTAAACAATGAGTGTAAAAACACTAAAATAAGACTCCAGGCACCCAGGCCCGAAATCAGTTACCAAAAATACACCATCTGATGCAAAACAGAGACTTCCAGGGAAGAAACTGCAGAACATCAGATGGTAGATGCAGAACACAACGCCTAACCACCCGTAGGTGAAGACGTAAACATGGGGAAAGAACAGAATTCATTCTGTTATTAAGCTAAAACTCCCAAGAAATTTTAGTAATAATAATTACAGAAACTATGCCAAAAGCATGGGAGAATAGCAAGGGGGAACTTAAAGGACAGGGAGAGAGGAAAAACACTTGAAAAAACAGTGTAACTAAATAATCAGAATGACAACAAAATGGCTGCTGCCTTGAAAATAGGTAACTTAACATAATTTCATTAAAAAATTTTAAGTTACAGCCCTGATAATATTCTGTCACACATTCTTTTCCTCTCCTCCTTTTCTATCCTCCTTAGAATCACCATTTCACTAATATTTATGTGTCTGGCATCATTTAAACTGAGATTTAAAAGCACAAAGATCAGTCAGATGTTAACTGATGAAGGGCCAAACTTAGAATGATAAATGGCGCCAATTTCGGAACGTCCTTGACACTGCGCATGCGCAGTGGGGGCGAGGTGTGGAGGGCCTTTCAGGACATGTTTTCTTTAGTTTTAGATGCAAATTTTGGGGATTGGGGGGCAAAATTTGTGTTTGGCCCTATATTTTAAGAGTTAGCACCAGCTATGTCTGGGTCATTGGTACAGTATAAAAATATGCCCAATTTTTTATTTCTTTACCAATACCAAATTCTTGAATTATTATAATTTTATTGAAAGATGCCGGAGAGAGCTTTCCAATGAATGATATTTATTTATTTATGGGTGTTTGAGATCACATATTTCTGCACAATGGCTAATCGTGACCACAACATGGAGATAAAGTCAAGGTTCGTCAGACATTTAAACCCATGCTGCCCATTTTAGAGGACTTCCACCCCAAGCATTGGTGACTTGCTCCTGTTTTACCAGTAAACATAGCCTGCTTACCACAGTAAACAAGTACTGCTTCACTGCCTAGGGTTCCCACAGGGGTTCAAATTAATAATTTATTTTTTAGTTATTTATTGGGGTATGACGACTGAGGTCAACCGACTGTTGAAATAATCTGCTGTATGTACCGGTTATTGCCAGAATATGACAACTGATATCAACCGACTGTTGAAATATAACTGGTTGTTTTAAATAATCTGCTGTATCTACTGGTTATAGCCAGAATATGACAGAAATCAACTGACTGTCAAATATTCTGCTGAATCTACTGGTGAAAGCCAGAATATGACAGCTGAGATCAACCGACTGTTGAAATATTCTAATGTATGGAGTGGTAAGGCTAAAAAAAAATAATGTTTTGATTCTCAGGTCCTCGCTCGTTGGATTTGAACCTCCTCATTAGACATTTTTATTATGTCATGTTTTTTTAAGAATTTGTGAAAATTTGGAATGGTCATTTTTTCACATTTCTCGAAATATAATTATTTAGCCGTGTTTGCAGTAAATTGGTTTTTCTTGTTGCAGTTTATGGGAGAGTGCCCAGAGGCACTCTCCCATAAACTGTAACAAGGCAAATTCTGATATACTGGATCATGATTTAATTATTTATTGATTTGCTGGTGTTTAAGGTCATATATTTCTGCACAATGGCTAATAATGGCTGCAACACCAATATAAACTCAAGTTTAACCAATCATTTAGAGCCATGTTTCCCATTTTAAAGGACTCCTACCCCAAGCATTGGTTACTGGGGCTTATTCTAATGGATCATGTTTGACAGATCTATACCATTAAAAAGAACAATAAAGTTAAAAAATTTATAGTAATTTCTATATTTTTTATACTTACCAATGACCCAGACATAGCTGGTGCTAACTCTTAAAATATAGGGCCAAACACAAATTTTGCCCCCCAATCCCCAAAATTTGCATCTAAAACCAAAGAAAACATGTCCTGAAAGGCCCTCCACACTTCACCTCTTCTGCGCATGCGCAGTGTCAAGGACGTTCTGAAATTGGCGCCATTAATCATTCTAATAACCAGTGCCTGGTAAGTGCTATGTACTCAGCGGGGAGGCAAGAGTTCCCAACTCCTGGGAGGGCCATCCCCGTCTGGGTCATTGGTAAGTATAAAAAATATAGAAATTACTATAAATTTTTTAACATTTTTATACTGTACCAATGACCCAGACATAGCTGAATAGTAAAAAGGCTGGAGGGCCAAGGACATAGAGCAAGATGGAATACGCTCAATAATATAAAATAGAGTCATCCCCTGTAGGGAAAAAGAAGTAATAGGCCTTACATGTATCTTTCTTATTTATGATAAATCAGAAAGATACAACACCTTCCAAAATTGAGCTTCATACCTCCATGTACTCTATTAATATCCAATATAATCCTTATACTAATAATTTTTAAAGTAAGCCAATAAATAAAGTAAGTCTAGAGAATAGAGACTCTTATACTCCTTAAAAGTGTCTGAGGATTGCACAATCATGTCCGTTGACATATGCAATATTCAAAAGCTATACTTTAAAAACTAAGACTTGAATGAATTTTTAAAACATAAACTTCTCACTAAACAACCATCCCAATAACAGCTCAGAATTACTAACTCCGGAGGAGGTATCCCCTTGTTTACATAGTAAAACAGGTGACCCAAGGGAACACCCTCCCCCCCCCCCCCTTTTTCTTGCCCTGGGTCAAATAGCCCAGAGCGAAGAGGGCAGCTGAATGGAGTCACTGCCGAAACAGACAGCCTACCTAGCTATAGTAGCGACTGTTAAGTGAATGACATTCTGAGCAGTAGATAATAGACCTAACAATAGAGGCCTCCAGAAATGGACTCGATATTTCTGAGATAAAAATTCATGAATGTGGATGGCTGAGCGCAATGAGCAGCCTTCAAAAATCGATAATAGCGACACTATTAATGTAAGCCCAAGATGTAGAAGAACTCTTACTTCATGAGCCGAAATCTTAAGCACAACTGCTGAGTCAATGATATACCATAAGCAGTACCGATAGTTAATAGAATCCATTAGCAATAGAATGGAGCGTAACGTCCTTCTACTAGGCATCAAAGACAGAAGAAGCTTACGCCCGTAATAATAAACAGATATCTGTTTATAAATACATAAACTCTAACCGGAAAGAGTAAAGGCCTATGCCCGTACGAAGACGGAAGGACCTTAATAACAATAGGTTCCGGATATTAGGAGCCTAACTCTTATGCAAAAATCCAACCTAAACAGTAAAGGAAGTAGTGATTCCGAAACTACGAAAGTGAAAATCATCCATCGATAGTGCATGAAACTCACTGACTCTTCAGTAAAAGAGAAACCAACAGAATTACTGTCTAAAAGGTCAGAATTTGGAAACTACTGTTTCCAGAGGCTCAAATGATTACTTAGCTAAATAAGAACCGAAGTTAAATTCCTTATAGGAATTTAATCTAAAGATTCTAAGTCTATTTATCAAAAAGTTACTAACTGACTTAGATAAAGAGACATAAGACTCAATTGTAAACTATCCTAGAGTGCATAGATATGAGGTAACATAAACCTATAACCTTAATAATAACAGGCTGCAGTAGATCTTGCCAAACAAGTATACTAAAAAGTTGCAATGAGTAGTATGGAGGGATCAACAATATGAACATAATGATCCCTACACCAACGACGGAAGAGCCTCCACTTTAGCCGCATAGAATAGCGAAGAAGAGGATCTCCTATAGTAAGAAATCGCGTCCAAAGCTCGTCCAGTACAATGCTTACAATGCAATACGGACCACACAACGGAATACATGAAGGTTGCGACCTTGCGGGTTGTGATAAAGATGACACGATTTACCCAGTGAAAAAAGATCCTCACATTGAGGAAGATTTCACGTTCAGTCCCACAGTAGACAACAGAGAAAATTACCCATGGTCTCTGTGAAGATAGAGATGCTATCAACAGAAATGTATTGTGGTTGTTTATCTTAGCAATACCTGCTGAAACAACAGCGCCGGAGGATACGCGTATCCTATCATTCCGTCCTATAGATCAATAGAGCGTTAACAACATTAGCTCAGAGATCCGGACAAGCCAACACATACGTCTGCAATTGATTAGCAAGCTGTGTCGTAAATAAATCATCATTGGGCGCTCCCATAGATAGCAAATCTGATTGAATACTTGTTTGTTAAGAGTCCATTCTGACAGCAACAAGCGACCCCTAAGTGAACGGGAGTCCGGTAAAACAATCAGACGACCCGGAATATGACGGACCAAAACAGAACTTGGTGTACTATAACCAACAGACGGATTCTTTCCATTAAATTGAATAACGGAAACGAAAGAGTGCCTCCCTGGTTCCGGAGATACGCCACTACTGTCGAATTAATGGACAGGATTTGGGCATGCGTTTCTAAATAATGTTCATGCCATGACATAAAGCAAGCCTAAAAAACATTATTCCGCGGAAGATAATTGGTTGCTAAGAGACTGCGGAACCCAAAGACCCTGGCACTTCGAATCCGTTGGGATCAATATTATATCCCAATCTGTTTGACTGGCAACCGTCATAACAGCAACACTCGGGTCCGGCAACTGCAGTGGCACTCTCTGAGTCAAGCACCGAATGTTTGCCCCAGTCTGAATCTCTTGTAACACTAGATAGACAAGAGAACGTGTAAATCGAGCAATTCATGGATTGCTGAAAAGTTGCCGTCGAAGAGAAGCTTCTCCGAGAACGAAGCGACTCTGAGAGAGTTCTTAACCTTACTATCCACGCGCGTGGATGTAGCTAGGGCTGCGTCACGTCTAACCAACTCCAATCAGCCACTGAAGGGCGGAGTTTTACGTGAACAAACTACTGCCCTCAAAAGAAATTACATTGAGAATAATATCCCGTAAATCTTTTCTTGAAGACGTAATGATAACGCCTCAGTAAGGTGGATTACGTATGATAAAGCGTCTAAGTTAAGTCTACTAGACATCATTGTCGTTTCCAACACTGAAGTTGGAAAAGACATAGACGGCGAAAAAGAATATTTCCAGTCTTTAACCACACCGTCTAGACGCATATGAACTCTCGGTATGCCCTGCTCTGCCAAAATAAACTATTCGTACAAATGATAAAACGGCAGAAATGAGCAACGCGGACAAGAAACTAAACTATCATGCTTGATAGCAGGCTTGTATGCATATATAGCGTCGAAAAATAAAACACATGTTGTAATGAAATTATTGGACTGCGTCGGTAAGTCAGGGACAATGTCCCTGAACTGATCGAAAATTCCGAGTCCAATGACACTATAAGTCTCTTATCCAACATCGCAGCAATGTAGTCCGAAATAACAATCACTGGAAGATAATGCCAGAAGATATGAATGGCAGCTTCCGATACTATGAAAGGGAAAACTCGAAATCTTTCGAATCCCTTTCGCCATCGTGTCGGACCCTATAAAGCGTTCGGTCGTCCGTACCTGATGCAACCGCGGACCGCACCGACCCAGCGCCGTCGGATAATTCCTGATTCGACCAAGAAACTGTCAATTGCTGGGATGCTGCGACACAACTGTGCTAACTCGGATAGCACGTCCGTGACTGAGGCCTGAGGAGAAGCGGTCCTACAATGCATTGCCGCTAGAAGCTCCGTGATCGTTACCCCGTGCATACTACCAATATGCGAGCGAACGGAGTGGATAGGCCTCGTGTCCCTTGGCTACCGGATGGTGCGACCTATTCGCCGTGGAATCACTGAATGACGAAACTGATCGGATACTCGAGGTCACGTAGCCAATGTGCGGTCGTGTGCCCTGCTGTGAGGATGAGGAAGCATTATGGACAGTCTCTCGGACTGTCAATATAACGGAGCGTCCCGACCGACAGACATATGCTCCGAATGTAAAATATCTGAACCACAACATGCGGTCCCCTATGTTGTTGGACGAGAGAGGGACCTCTCTCGCTCACAGCCCGGACGGACCTGGACAAGCCAGGAACCGGACTAACAGGCTTCCTCCGATCTGTCCTCAATCTGCCATCACTGGGCGAGTACTAAAGTAATTAAAGTTCTCGCATCACCCAAATCTCCTTCCTAGACCGCAACGGACGAACCCGGCAGCCGAACCATTCGATGAATGCACGCTACACCGGGTGAGCTAGCGAATGTCGCTCCGTAGGCGATAGACATATTCCATGAGCACTTATTGCCGCTAGCTCTTCATTAACTATGACGACAGAGGCACACTTTTGAAAGACATCTCCGTAACTTTGCGAACAAGAAACCAGAAATGCTTGGTTATAGCAAGCATATAATAATAATATATATAGCATCGTTCAATAATTCGAAAGTTGTGTGACATTATTGGACTATGTCGGAACTGAGGGACGATGTCCCTGAACCGAACCAAAAATTTTTAAGTCCACCGACGCTATCAGTTTCTTATCCGGCATCGCAGCATTCTGGTCCGACGAAAGAAGCTGTAGAAGACCAAGTCAGATGACATACACAACAGCATATGTTGTTCCGAAAGGGAAAGCTCGAAATCCTCCAAATCCCTTTCGGTATCCCGTCGGACCGGATGAAATTTTCGGACGTCCGTACCCGCTTCCGCGGAGCATCCCGACCCAGCATCCCGACCCAGCATCGTCGGATAAAAAATATGCGACAGATTCAGTTGATGCTGCGATAAACTGTGCTATTTAGGAAAGCCCGTCCGTTCCCGAGGCCTGTGCAGTAGTGGTCTTACGATGCATTGCCACCGGAAGCTCCGTGTACGTTGACTCCCGCACACTTCCTATGCGAACGTCCGGAGTCTGCAGGCCTCGTGTCCCTGGCTACCGGATGGTGTGACCTGGTCGCCGATGATTCACTGATTGGCGAAGCTGACTGGATATCCGTGGTCACGTAGCCAAGAGCTGTCGTGTGCGCTACCATGAGAATGAGGAAGCCTTATTGACAGTCTACTCCGGACTGACTATATGTCGGAGCGTCCCGAGCGACGGACATATGCTCCGAATGCGAAACATTTTGTACCACAACATCTGGGGCCAGATGTTGTTGTACGAGAGAGGGGCCTCTCTCGCTCGCCGTCCGGATGGACCAGAACGAGCTATGAACCGGACTAAAAGGCTTCCTCCGTTCTCCCTCCGATCCACCGTCACTGGGTGTGCATTTGGTTGATTTATAGTGCTCGCATCACCCCAAAATTCCTTCTAGACCTCAACGGACGAACCCGGCTGCCGAACCATTCGGTGAATGGACGCTACACCGGGCGAGTTAGCGGACGTCAAAGGCCGTCGAACCTACTAGGGTCCTCTTAGGCAATTGGCGTATTTACATGAGCACTTTTCCACTAGCCCTTCATTAATTGTGACGATGGAGGCACACTGTTGGAAGACATCACAGATAAATCACCCTAATCTTGATCGTCTGAAATAGAAATTGATAAAGTAGAGTGACCCTGCGGGGAAAGGACCGGAGTGTCCAATCCCCCAATAACATACCGTGACATACGCTTCCCATATTGTCATCGAAATCATACGATACAGAACAGGAGTTAATGCGAGTACACTGACCACATATAGAATGATTATAAAAGTCAGAGGAAGACTTCCTCTTATTACAATTGATCAATATCCTTTCAATGTGAAAAGAAAACAAGTCCTGGTACTCGCACTAACCCCTGGCAATCAAAATACATAATAATAATATGATCCATTAATATAGAAAAAATAATTGAAATCAAAATATTTTGAAAAAATATTTTTTCAGAACAGCCCAAGTTACTGAAAAGTAACATTGAGCCCCAATGGATCTCAAGCCTAAGTGTGGACAAAAATTTTAAATATATTTTAAACAATTTATTCAACACTTACGAACAATAATAATGTATCTAGTTATGATTAAAATAACATCAAGATATTATTTTCCAGAAATCCCCCCCTCACACAGAGGGCTGTTGTAAATGTAAACAATGAATGTAAAAACACTAAAATAAGACTCCAGGCACCCAGGCCCGGAATCAGTTACCAAAAATACACTATCTGATGCAAAACAGAGACTACCAGGGAAGAAACTGCAGAACATCAGATGGTAGATGCAGAACACAACGCCTAACCACCCGTAGGTGAAGACGTAAACATGGGGAAAAGAACAGAATTCATTCTGTTATTCAGCTAAAACTCCCAAGAAAATTTAGTAATAATAATTACAAAAACTACGCCAAAAGCATGGGAGAATAGCAAGGGGGGACTTAAAGGACAGGGAGAGAGGAAAACACTGAAAAATCAGTGTAACTAAATAATCAGAATGACAACAAAATGGCTGCTGCCTCGAAAATAGGTAACTTAACATAATTTCATTAAAAAATTTTAAGTTACAGCCCTGATAATATTCTGTCACACATTTTTCCTCTCCTCCTTCTCTATCCTCCTTAAAATCACCATTTCACTAATATTTATGTGTCTGGCATCATTTAAACTGAGATTTACAAGCACAAAGATCAGTCAGATGTTAACCGATGAAGGGCCAAACTTAGAATGATTAATGGCACCAATTTCGGAACGTCCTTGACACTGCGCATGCGCAGAAGAGGTGAAGTGTGGAGGGCCTTTCAGGACATGTTTTCTTTGGTTTTAGATGCAAATTTTGGGGATTGGGGGGCAAAATTTGTGTTTGGCCCTGTATTTTAAGAGTTAGCACCAGCTATGTCTGGGTCATTGGTACAGTACAAAAATATACAAATCCTTTTAGCTGTTGTTATGGCAGTTAGTTATAAAAGGTATACTATAATTACACTAAAATACAACCTTTTCTCTTTTTCAATGGAAAAAAAGCAAAAAGATTTACTGAGTATACTCAACCCTTTACACGAAAAAAAAAAAAATAAAAAAAAAATCCTCCCTCTCTCACTGATGTGAAAAAAAAATTGCCTAAGAATCGATTCATTTTTTTTATTTGGCCTAAAAGCCAGAATGACAACTGAGATCAACTGGCAGATGAAATAATCTGCTGTACAGTTAAAACTAGAAGTCCTGTCATGAACTGTGCGCTTATCTAGGCTTAATTGCGCGTTGGAATTGCGCGTAATTGCCATATCGAATGGCATCCAAAGCACAACAGGTTCTTCTCGTTACTCATAGAAAAAACAGGCAATGTTTCTGCCAATGGACCTCCGGGTTACCCGGAGGTCCATTGACTGAAACATTGCTGGTGCACAGACCATATGTACAGAATTTGATAGCCTTACTATGGTCACAACACGTCAATTTTTGCGCTAATCGACGTGCTATTTGTGCGCATTTCATGACAGGACTTCTAGTTTTAACTGTATGTACTGGATATAATCAGTATTTGACTGAGATCAACTGACTCTTGAAATAATCTGCTGTATATATCAGCTATACCCAGATAAATCTGCCATATGTACCCAGAATATGATGACTGGGATCAACTGCTGAAATAACCTGCTGTATATATTTGCTTTTGCCAGAGTATGACGTATGAGATCACCCGGCTGTTGAAATAATCTGCTGGATGTATCCGCTATAGCCAGAATAAAAACAAATGATATCAACCAAATGTTGAAATAATCTGCTGAATGTATTGGCGAAAGCCAGAATATAACTTAGATAAACTGTTGAAATAGCCTGTTGTATATACAGTACTGGCTACAGCCCAAATACGACAAATAAGCTCAACCAACTGTTAAAAATAATCTGCTGTAGGTATTGACTATAGCCAGAATAAAAACAAATGAAATCAACCTACGTTGAAATTATTTTGCTGTATGTAATGGCTATAGCCAGAATATAACATATGAGATCAATCAACTGTTGAAAATATAGAACCTTAGTGAGCACGCTCACATACCCCACGTGCCACGATATTTCAAGCTCGGAAAAGTGTAATTTTTGGGGAAAATGACCCGGAAATCTGTTACTTGTATTTTTCAGAGTCCAGGACCTGTAATTTCCGTAAAAATCAGCCAAGCAGAACGAAACGCAAACTTGATCTGTAAGTCATTGTGGTAGACTCACATACTAAAATGGCCGTAATTTCGATAATATCTGAAAGCGTGTAGAAAAAAAAGTCCGGAAAACTGTAATTTTGATGAACTTTTCAAAGTCGAAGGGCCGTAATTTCGGTAAAAATCAGTGGAGCAGATCAAAATGCAAACTTGATCTGTAGGCCACCATGTTAGACTAACATACCAAAAATCAGCTCAATATCTGGAAGCGTGTAGGAAAAAAGTCCGCAAAACTGGAATTTTGATGAACTTTTCAAAGTTCAAGGGCCGTAATTTTGGTAAAAATCAGTGGAACGGAACAAAATGCAAACTTGATCTGAAGGCCACCATGTCAGACTAAAATTCAAAAAATCAGCTCAATATCTGGAAGTGTGTAGAAAAAAAGTCCGGAAAACTGTAATTTTGATGCATTTTTCAGAGTCCAAGGGCCGTAATTTCGGTAAAAATCAGTGGAGCGGAACAAAACACAAACTTGTTCTGTAGGCCACTATGTTAGACTAACATACCAAAAATCAGCTCAATATCTGGAAGCGTGTAGGAAAAAAGTCCGCAAAACTGGAATTTTGATGAACTTTTCAAAGTTCAAGGGCCGTAACTTCGGTAAAAATCAGTGGAGCGGAACAAAATGCAAACTTGATCTGTTGGCCACCATGTCAGACTAACATACCAAAAATCAGCTCAATATCTGGAAGCGTGTAGAAAAAAAGTACGGAAAGTTAAAAAATTTATAGTAATTTATATATTTTTTATACTTACCAATGACCCAGACTTAGCTGGTGCTAACTCTAACAAAACCATGGCCAAACACAAATTTTGCCCCCCAATCCCCAAAATTTGCATCCAAAACCAAAAGAAATCATGTCCTATAGGACCTCCATACTTCGCCCCTACTGCGCATGCGCAGTGTCAAGGACGTCTCGAAATTGGCGCCAATTATCATTCTTACTGACAGTGCCTGGTCAGCGCTATGTACTCAGCAGGGAGGCAAGAGTTCCCAACTCCTGGGAGGGCCATCCCCGTCTGGGTCATTGGTAAGTATAAAAAATATATAAATTACTATAAATTTTTTAACATTTTTATACTGTACCAATGACCCAGACTTAGCTGAATAGTAAAAAGGCTGGAGGGCCTAGGACATAGAGGAAAATCCAATAAGCTCAACTATATAATAAAGAGGTAACCCCTTAAGGAGAAAAGGAGTATTAGGCTTTACATGTATCTTTCTTATTTAATATTAAATTAGAAAGATACAATACCCTTTATAATTGAGCACAATAACATTCATGTTCTCTATTAACATCCAGTATAACCCTTATACTAATTATTTTTAAAGTAAGCCAATAAATAAAGTAGTCCAGAGAATTGAGACTCTTTATAATCTTTTAAAAGTGTCCGAGTATTGTATATTAAAGCCCGTTTGACACTTGACATATACAAATGCTTCACAACGAGCTACACTTTAAAAATATGACATGAATGAATTTTAACATTAATATTACACTTTAAAACCATCCCGGAAACGACTCAGAAATACTGACTTTGGAGGAGGCATTCCCTTGCTTTTCACTATAAAGCAGGTGACCTAACGGAACACCCGCCCCCCCCCCCCCCCCCCCCCCCCCCCTTCCCCTTGCCCTGGGTCAAATAGCCCAGAGCGAAGAGGGCAGCCGGACGGAGTCACTGCCGGAACAGAAAGCCTGCATAACTATAGTTGCAACTGTTTAGTGGACGACATTCTGAGCAACAGATAATGGACCTAAACAATGCAGGTCTCCAGAAATGGACTCAATATTTCTGAGATAAAAATTTGTGAATGTGGATGGCTGAGACCAATAAGCAGCCTTCATTAAATCTGTAATAGCAATACTATTAGCATAAGCCCAAGAAGTAGCAAGAGCTCTTACTTCATGAGCGGAAATCTTAAGCACAGACTGCTGAGAAGAAGATAAACTCTCATAAGCAGTACGGATAGTTAATTGAATCCATCTAGCAATAGAATGGACTGAAATGTCCCTTCTATTAGGCATCAAAGACAGAAAGAAACGTTTCCGTCCCTTTCTGATAAACTGAGATCTCTGTTTATAGATACGTAACGCTCTAACAGGACAGAGTAAAGGCCTACGCCCGTCTGAAGACGGAAGAGCCTTAATAACAATAGGTTCCAGATATTTATTAGAAGCCTGATTCTTAGCTAAAAAACCCACATTAGTAGTGAAGGTGATAGTGTTCCCGACACTACGATAGTGAGAATCATCCACCGACAGTGCATGAAGCTCACTGACTCTTCTAGCAGAAGAGAAAGCTAAGAGAAAAGCTGTCTTATAAGATAAGAATTTGAAATCTACTGTCCCAAGAGGTTCAAATGGCTTTTCCTTCAATTTAAGAAGAACCCAAGCTAAATTCCATTTAGGAATTAATCTAAGAGTTCTGGGTCTATTTATCGAGAAGTTTCTGACCAACTTAGATAAAGAGACATTAGATCCAATTTGTAAACTATCATGATGTGCATAGGTATCAGATAACATAGACCTATAACCCTTAATAGTAACAGGCTGCAGTTTGATTTCGTCAAACAAGTATACTAGAAAGTTTGCAATGTCTGGTATAGATGGATCAAAAATATCTACAGAATGATCCCTACACCAACGACGAAAAACCTTCCACTTAGCCGCATAGTTTAGCGAAGAGAAGGTCCTCCTACAGTTAGAAATCGCGTCCACTGCTCGTCCTGTAAAGTGCTTGCCATGCAAGAAGGACCGCACAACGGAAAAACGTGAAGGTTGAGACCTTGCGGGTTGTGATGGAGTTGACGCGATTTCCCCTGCGAAAGAAGATCCTCCCGTGGAGGAAGCTTTCGCGGTAGGTCCCACAACAGACACCTGAGTAGATTTATCCACGGTCTCTGTGGCGACAGAGATGCTACCAATAGAATCTTGCATTGAGATTGTTTTATCTTTAGCAATACTTGTTGAATTAACGGCGCTGGAGGATACGCATATCCTATCATTCCATCCCAAGGGATCGACAGAGCGTCTACTGCAAATGCTCTTGGATCCGGACACGGAGACACATACGTCTGCAACTGATTGTTGAGATGTGTCGCAAATAAGTCTATCATTGGCCGTTCCCATTGGTAGCAAATCTGATTGAATACTTGTTTGTTGAGAGTCCACTCCGACGGCAACAAGCGACCCTTTCGTGAAAGGGAGTCTGCTAGCACATTCAGACGACCCGGTATGTGACGGACCGAAAGAAGAACCTGATGTTCTAGCGCAAACAGAAGGATTCTTTCCGTTAGATTGAACAACAGAACTGAATGAGTGCCTCCCTGATTCCGTATATACGCCACTACTGTCATATTGTCGGATAGGATTTGGACATGAGCATTGTGAATAATGTCCATCCAATGACGTAACGCAAGCCAAATTGACATCATTTCCTTGATGTTTATGCGCTTGCACAGGAATTGCGGATCCCAAAGACCCTGGCATCTCGAATCCGTTGGGATCAATGATGCACCCCAACCTGTTTGACTGGCATCCGTCATAATGGTAAAACTCGGATCCGGCAACTGCAGCGGAACTCCCTGAGTTAACCACTGAATGTTTGCCCAAGTCTGAATCTCTTGTTTCACTTGATCTGACAAGAGAACGTCTACGTCGAGCGAATGAATTTTCACACTCCAATTCTGAGTCAAGAAAATTTGGAGAGGACGCGTGCGTAACCGCCCCATCGGAATGAGATCTGCAGCGGCTCTGCACAGACCTATCAGTCTCATAAATTCTCTCGCTGTGACTTTGTCTGCGTGCAGACAATAGCGAGCGTAACAACTGACTAATTTCTGGTTAACGGCAGACGAACGAGATTGTTGTGCGTCTCGAAGCTCATTCCCAGATGTGTGAATGACTTGGACGGCACCAGATCCGACTTCTCCTCGTTTACTATAAAACCGAGACGTCGGAGCAATAGAAGTAGATTCTGAACATCGTTCTGAAGCGTTAACTCGTTGCCGTACCTCTGAAGAATGTCGTCCAGGTAGGCCGACGTTACCGCAGACGAATGAGCTCGGAAATAGATCATTACCGAGTTCATTACCCGAGTGAAAGCCCAGGGTGCTAGATTCAGTCCGAAGCACATCGCCCGGAATTGATACACCACTCCTAGGACTGCGAAGCGTAGATACTTTCTGAATGTCGGATGTACCATGACGTGAAAGTACGCATCTTTGAGATCTATGCTTGTTGCGTAATCGTTCACCCGAATACTCGCTCTGACCGACCGAATCGTCTCCATATAAAATTTCGGAGCGACGATCAGCTTGTTTATCCATCTCAAATCTATGACTGGACGGAACGAGCTGTCTGGTTTCGGAACCAGAAACAGATGGCTGTAGAATCCCAGAGTCTCCTGGTTTTCTACGACCTCTACCGCGTTCTTCATTAAAAGAGACTGCACCTCTGATAATAGAGCGTCTCTTTTCAGCGGATTTGACGGAAGTTGAGTCCACTTTGGACTTTGAGTTAATGGAGGCTTTCGTTTGAAGGATATCTTTAGACCTTACGAAGTCACTCCTCTCACCCAAGGGTCGTCCGTAATCGACGCCCATTCTTGTGAAAAGCTCGACAACCTTCCGCCAACCGGTACGCGATAGAGGTTTAAGCCATCACCTCCTGGACCTGCGAGGCCTGCGGTAGGAGAAACCACGTCCTCCACGACCCACACCTCGTCCCGTCGACCTCGGGGCGTCCGACCGGTTGTCCCGGCCCGAAGGACGTCCCGAACGAGAGTCGCTACCCTGACGGTCTCTCGAATAAGACCAAGAGGACGCACCGGAACCTCTATAGGAACCTCTCTTGGGTGCATTAGACCCAGAAGTGCCTGTCTTATTCTTGTCTGCCGTATCCGACTTCTTAGAAGCAGATTTGAACAACAGAGAATCCAAAGCTTTCTTTGTAATTTTATCATAAATAGCAGAAAGCTTGCCGTCAAAGAGAAGTTCTCCGGAGACCGAAGCGACTCTGAGAGAGTTCTTCACCTTAGTATCCACGAGTGTGGATGTAGCTAGGGCTGCGTCACGTCTAACCAACTCCAGGTTTGCCACTGAAAGGGCGGAGTTACACGTGGAATAAGCTACTGCCCTTGAAAGAAGTCTTAAACAGGATTGTATATCCTGAAATTCTTTCCCTTGAAGGCGCAGTGATAACGCCTTAGTAAGGTGATCTGCGTAAGATAAGGCATCTAAATTGGCTCTGTTAGACGAAATAGCTGTTTCCAACACCGCGGTAGGAATAGAAGCCGAAGACGGTAATGATAGCTCTAAGTCTTCCGCCTCGTCGTCCATACGCAGAGGAACTCTCGGAATACCCTGTCCTGCCGTGTCGAATTTATTCCTTGCATTAATGAAGGGCAGGTTGAAAGTATTGGCGGACAAGAAACCTGCTTTCCCCGTTTTGGAAGCAAGTTTAAATATAGCGTCGTTCAATAATTCAAATGTTCTTGCAACATTATTGGACTGCGACGGAAACTCGGGAGCGATGTCCCCGAACCGCTCAAAAAATTCAGAGTCCAATGACGCTATAATCCTCTTGTCCGGAACCGCAGCAGTCTGGCCCGACGGAACAACTTGAGGGAGAAAGTGCCGGATGAAGTCCACGGCAGCTTTATGTTGTTCCGAAAGGGATAGCTCCAAATCATCCGTATCCCTTTCACCATCCGGTCGGACCTCATGATGCTCCCGGTCGTCCGCCCCCGATGCTTCGGCGGAGCGTACCGACCCAGCGCCGTCGGATAATTCCCGATCCGACACCGTTTCTGTCGGCTGCTGGGATGCTGCGATAAGTTGTGCTATCTGCACAAGTATGTCCGGCATCGAGACCTGCAGAGGCGCAGTCTTTCGCAGCTTCGCCGAGGGCAGCTCCGCATCAGATGGCTCCCACATATTTTTTCTATGCGAACGTCCGGAGTCCATCGGCCTCGTGTCCCTGGCTGCCGGATGGTGTGACCTGGTCGCCGAAGAATCCCTGATCGGCGAAGCTGGTAAGATATCGACGGTCACGCAGCCAAGGTGCGGTCGTGTGCGCTGACGAAAAGAAGAAGCCTGAGCAGTCTCCGCGGACTGCCTATACAACGGAGCGTCCTGAGCGACGGACGTATGCTCCACTTGCGACACATTTTGTACCACAACATCTGGTCCCAGATGTTGTTGTACGAGAGAGGGGCCTCTCTCGCTCGCGGCCCGGCTGGACCTGGACGAGCTAGGAACTGGACTCAAAGGCTTCCTCCGATCTCGCTTACTATCCGCCGTCACTGGGTGTGCACATTGAATGTTTATAGTGCTCGCATCACCCAACATTTCCTCCTGGACCGCATCTGACGAACCCGGCTGCCGAACCATTCGGTGAATGGATGCTACACCGGGCAAGCTAGCGGACGACATTTGTTTAATCTCCATGAGCACTTTTGCCGCTAGCTCTGAATTCATTTGTGACGACGGAAGCGCACTTGCAGAAGATAACATGGAAACATCACCCTGTTCTTGTTCCTCTGAAATATAAACTGAGAGAGTAGAGTGACCTTGCGGAGAAAGAGCCGGCATAGCCCTTTCTCCAGTAACAACATACCGTGACACACGTTTCCAATGTTTGTCATCCCAATATTGACATATAGAACAGGGATTAGTGCGAGAACACTGACTACAATTAATACAATGATCATGAAAGTCAGAGGAAGATTTCTTCCCATTACAATTTGAACAATATCCTTTCATTGTGAAAAGTCAACAACAAGTCCTAGTTACTCGCACAAACCCCTGACACAAAGATACATAATAACATGATCCATTAATAATGAAAAAACAATTGCAAATCAAAATAATTTTGAAAAAATATTTTTTCAGCGAAGCCCAAGTTTCTGAAAAGTAACGTTGAGCCCCGATGGATCCGATGGCTAAGTGTGGTCAAAAATTTTAAATTTATATTAAATAATTAATGAGACACTTACGGATAATAGAAATGTATCTTATAGTGAGATAAACTACACCAAAGGCAAACAGCCCCCCTCAAAAAAGGCTGTTGCCAATGTAAACAAACAGTGTAAAACACCAGAAAACATGACTCCAGGCACTGAAAAAACTGGCCCGAAATCAGTCATCAAAATTACACTCTATCTGATGCAAGACAGAGACTCCCAGGGGAGAATCTGCAGAACATCAGATGGAAGATGCAGAACACAACGTTTATACTCCCATGGGTGAAAACGTAACTATGGGGAAAAAAACAGAAAACATTCTGTAACCAAGCAACTCTCCCAAGAGAATTTTAGAAATGAACTTTCTCAAAAATATGCCAAAAGCATGGGAGAATTGCAAGGGGGTACTTAGAAGGCCAGGGGAGAGGAAACACTGAATAAGCAGTGCAACATTTTAGCAAGAATGACAACAAGAGGCCCATGCCTCGAAAATAGGCAACTTAACATAATTTCATAAAAAATTTTTAAGTACAGCCCTGATTATTTTTTGTCACTCCTTTTCCCTCTCCTCCTTCTATATCCTCCTTAGAATCACCATTTCTCCAAAAATTACGTGTCTGGCATCCTTTAAACTGAGATTTACACGCACAAAGATCAGTGAGATGTTGACTGATGAAGGGCCAAACAGAGAATGATAATTGGCGCCAATTTCGGGACGTCCTTGATACTGCGCATGCGCAGTAGGGGCGAAGTATGGAGGTCCTATAGGACATGATTTCTTTTGGTTTTGGATGCAAATTTTGGGGATTGGGGGGCAAAATTTGTGTTTGGCCCTGGTTTTGTTAGAGTTAGCACCAGCTAAGTCTGGGTCATTGGTACAGTATAAAAATACTGTAATTTTGATGCATTTTTCAGAGTCCAAGGGCCGTAATTTCGGTAAAAATCAGTGGAGCGGAACAAAATGCAAACTTGATCTGTAGGCCACCATGTCAGACAAACATACCAAAAATCAGCTCAATATCTGGAAGCGTGTAGAAAAAAAGTCTGGAAAACTGTAATTTTGATGAATTTTCAGTGTCCAAGGGCCATAATTTTGGTAAAAATCAGTGGAGCGGAACAAAATGCAAACTTGATTTGTAGGCCACCATGTTAGACTCACATATCAAAAATCAGCTCAATATCTGGAAGCGTGTAGAAAAAAAATCCGGAAAACAAGTAGGACTGACTGACGGACTGACAGACTGATGGACGGACCAGTCAAAAACATTATACCCCCGCAACTTTGTTGCAAGGGGTATATAATCTGCTGAAAGTATTGGCTATAGCCAGAATAGTATGACTGCAATCAACTGACTGTTGAAATAATCTGCTGTATGTACTGGTTAGAACCAGAATCAAAATCAATATTGTTTGCAATACTGTTAAAATTTTTAACTCTTTACCTAATGTTAACACCCAAAACCAGTCAGCATTGTTCACATAAACTGTCGTCACATTTTATAAATTTTTGCCTCAAAACCCAGCATATAACCCATCACTGGAAAAAGTTTGTTGAGCTTGTTCCAATGAGGGATCATAAACTATGTATTTTTATACTGTACCAATGACCCAGACATAGCTGGTGCTAACTCTTAAAATATAGGGCCAAACACAAATTTTGCCCCCCAATCCCCAAAATTTGCATCTAAAACCAAAGAAAACATGTCCTGAATGGCCCTCCACACTTCACCTCTACTGCGCATGCGCAGTGTCAAGGACGTTCCGAAATTGGCGCCATTAATCATTCTTAGTTTGGCCCTTCATCAGTTAACATCTGACTGATCTTTGTGCTTGTAAATCTCAGTTTAAATGATGCCAGACACATAAATACTAGTGAAATGGTGATTCTAAGGAGGATATAGAAGGAGGAGAGGAAAAATGTGTGACAGAATATTATCAGGGCTGTAACTTAAAATTTTTTAATGAAATTATGTTAAGTTACCTATTTTCGAGGCAGCAGCCATTTTGTTGTCATTCTTGTTATTTAGTTACACTGATTTTTCAGTGTTTTCCTCTCTCCCTTTCCTTCAAGTCCCCTCTTGCTATTCTCCCATGCTTTTGGCATATTTTCTGTAATTATTATTACTAAAATTTCTTGGGAGTTTTAGCTGAATAACAGAATGAATTCTGTTCTTTTCCCCATGTTTACGTCTTCACCTATGGGTGGTTAGGCGTTGTGTTCTGCATCTACCATCTGATGTTCTGCAGTTTCTTCCCTGGAAGTCTCTGTTTTGCATCAGATAGTGTATTTTTGGTAACTGATTTCGGGCCTGGGTGCCTGGAGTCTTATTTTAGTGTTTTTACACTTATTGTTTACATTTACAACAGCCCTCTGTGTGAGGGGGGATTTCTTGAAAATAATATCTTGATGTTAATTTAATCATAACTAGATACATTATTATTGTTCGTAAGTGTTGCATAAATTGTTTAAAATATTTTTAAATTTTTTGTCCACACTTAGGCTTGGGATCCATTGGGGCTCAACGTTACTTTTCAGAAACTTGGGCTGTTCTGAAAAAATATTTTTTCAAAATATTTTGATTTCAATTATTTTTTCTATGTTAATGGATCATATTATTATGTATTTTGATTGTCAGGGGTTGGTGCGAGTACCAGGACTTTGTTTTCTTTTCACATTGAAAGGATTTTGATCAATTGTAATAAGAGGAAGTCTTCCTCTGACTTTTATAATCATTCTATATGTAGTCAGTGTACTCGCACTAACTCCTGTTTTGTATCTGATGATTTCGATGACAACATGGGAAGCATATGTCACGGTATGTTAGTGGGGAATTGGACATTCCGGTCCTTTCCCCGCAGGGTCACTCTACTTTATCAATTTCTATTTCAGACGATCAAGATTAGGGTGATGCATCCGTGATGTCTTCCAACAGTGTGCCTCCGTCGTCACAATTAATGAAGGGCTAGCGGAAAAGTGCTCATGTAAATACGCCAATTGCCTAAGAGGACCCTAGTAGGTTCGACGGCCTTTGACGTCCGCTAGCTCGCCCGGTGTAGCATCCATTCATCGAATGGTTCGGCAGCCGGGTTCGTCCGTTGCGGTCTAGAAGGAGTTTTGGGGTGATGCGAGCACTATAAATCAACCAAATGCACACCCAGTGACGGCGGATTAGAGGGAGAACGGAGGAAGCCTTTTAGTCCGGTTCCTAGCTCGTTCAGGTCCATCCGGACGGCGAGCGAGAGAGGCCCCTCTCTCGTACAACAACATCTGGCCCCAGATGTTGTGGTACAAAATGTTTCGCATTCGGAGCATACGTCCACCGCTCGGGACGCTCCGACATATAGTCAGTCCGGAGAGACTGTCAATAAGGCTTCCTCATTCTCATGGTAGCGCACACGACCGCTCTTGGCTACATGACCTCGGATATCCAGTCAGCTTCGCCAGTCAGAGAATCATCGGCGACCAGGTCACACCATCCGGTAGCCAGGGACACAAGGCCTGCAGACTCTGGACGTTCGCATAGGAAAGTGTGCGGGAGTCAACGTACACGGAGCTTCCGGCGGCAATGCATCGTAAGACCGCTACTGCACAGGCCTCGGGGACGGACGTGCTATCCTAAATAGCACAGCTTATCGCAGCATCCCAGGAACAATTTAATCTGTCGCATAATGTTTTATCCGACGATGCTGGGTCGGGACGCTCCGCGGAAGCGGGTACGGACGTCCGAAACTTTCATCCGGTCCGATGGGATACCGAAAGGGATACCGAAAGGGATTCGGAGGATTTCGAGCTTTCCCTTTCGGAACAACATATGCTGTTGTGTATGTCATCTGACTTGTTCTTCTACAGGTTCTTTCGTCGGACCAGAATGCTGCGATGCCGGATAAGAAACTGATAGCGTCGGTGGTCTTAGAAATTTTTGGTTCGGTTCAGGGACATCGTCCCTCAGTTCCGACATAGTCCAATAATGTCACACAAACTTTCGAATTATTGAACGACGCTATATATTTATTATTTTATGCTTGCTATTACCAAGCATTTCTGGTTTCTTGTTCGCAAAGTTACGGAGATATCTTTCAAAAGTGTGCCTCTGTCGTCATAGTTAATGAAGAGCTAGCGGCAATAAGTGCTCATGCAATATGTCTATCGCCTAAGAGGTCCCTTGTAGGATCGACGGAGTAGCGTACATTCATCGAATGGTTTGGCTGCCGGGTTCGTCCGTTGCGGTCTAGGAAGGAGATTTGGGTGATGCGAGCACTATAATAACTTTAGTACTCACCCAGTGACGGCGGATTGAGGACAGATCGGAGGAAGCCTGTTAGTCCGGTTCCTGGCTTGTCCAGGTCCGTCCGGGCCGTGAGCGAGAGAGGTCCCTCTCTCGTCCAACAACATAGGGGACCGCATGTTGTGGTTCAGATATTTTACATTCGGAGCATATGTCCGTCGCTCGGGACGCTCCGTTATATTGACAGTCCGAGAGACTGTCGATAATGCTTCCTCATCCTCACAGCAGTGCACACGACCGCACATTGGCTACGTGACCTCGAGTATCCGATCAGTTTCGTCATTCAGTGATTCCACAGCAAACAGGTCACGCCATCCAGTAGCCAAGGGACACGAGGCCTATACACTCCGTTCGCTCGCATAATAGTAGTATGCACGGGGTAACGATCACGGAGCTTCCAGCGGCAATGCATCGTAGGACCGCTTCTCCACAGGCCTCAGTGACGGACGTGCTATCCGAGTTAGCACAGTTTTTTCGCAGCATCCCAGCAATCGACAGTTTCTCGGTCGAATCAGGAATTATCCGACGGCGTTGGGTCGGTGCGGTCCGCGGTTGCATCAGGTTCGGACGACCGAACGCTTTATAGGGTCAGACAGGATGGCGAAAGGGATTCGAAAGATTTCGAGTTTTCCCTTTCGTAACATCGGAAGCTGCCATACATATCTTCCGGCATTATCTTCCAGTGGTTGTTATTTCGGACTACATTGCTGCGATGTTGGATAAGAGACTTATAGCATCATTGGACACGGAATTTTGGATCGGTTCAGGGACATTGTCCCTGACTTACCGACACAGTCCAATAATGTCATTAGAACATGTGTATTATTTATCGACGCTATATATATATAAGCCTGCTACCAAGCATGATAGTTTAGTTTCTTGTCCGCAATGCTCATTTCTGCCTTTTATCATTTATAGGAATAATTTATTTTGGCAGAACAGGGCATACCGAGAGTTCATATGCGTCTAGACGGCGTGGTTAAAGACTGGAAATAATCTTTTTCGCCGTCTATGTCTTTTCCAACCACAATGTTGGAAACGACAATGATGTCTAATAGACTTAACTTAGACGCTTTATCATACGTAATCCACCTTACTGAGATGTTATCATTACGTCTTCAAGAGAAAGAATTCCGGGATATGATCCTCAATGTGATTTCTTTTGAGGGCAGTAGTTTGTTCACGTATAACTCTGCCCTTCAGTGGCTTCTTGGAGTTGGTTAGACGTGACGCAGCCCTAGCTACATCCACGCGCGTGGATAGTAAGGTGAAGAACTCTCTCAGAGTCGCTTCGTTCACGGAGAAGCTTCTCTTCGACGGCAACTTTTCAGCAATCCATGAATTGCTCGATTTACACGTTCTCTTGTCTATCTAGTGTAGCAAGAGATTCAGACTGGGGCAAACATTTGGTGGTTGACTCAGAGAGTGCCACTGCAGTTGCCGGATCCGAGTTTTATAATTATGACGGTTGCCAGTCAAACAGGTTGGGATATAATATTGATCCCAACGGATTCGAAGTGCCAGGGTCTTTGGGTTCCGCAGTCTCTAAGCAAGCACTTATCTTCCACGGAATAATGTTTTTTTAGGCTTGCTTTATGTCATTGGATGAACATTATTCAGAAACGCATGTCCAAATCCTGTCCGTTAATACGACAGTAGTGGCGTATCTCTGGAACCAGGGAGGCACTCATTCGTTTCCGTTATTCAATAGAAAGAATCCTTCTGGTTGTTATAGTACACCAAGTTCTGCTTCAGTCCGTCATATTCCGGGTCGTCTGATTGTATTACCGGACTCCCTTTCACTTATGGGTCGCTTGTTGCCGTCAGAATGGACTCTCAACAAACAAGTATTCAATCAGATTTGCTATCAATGGGAGCGCCCAATGATAATTTATTTACGACACAACTTGCTAATCAATTGCAGACGTATGTGTTTACATGTCCGGATCTCTGAGCTTATGTTGTTAACGCTCTATTGATCTAATAGGACGGAGTGATAGGATATGCGTATCCTCCTGCGCTGTTGTTTCAGCAAGTAAGATAAACAACCACAATACATTTCTGTTGATAGCATCTCTGTCTTCACAGAGACCGTGGGTAAATTTACTCTGATGTCTACTGTGGGACTTAACGCGAAATCTTCCTCCATGAGAGGATCTTTTTTCGCTGGGTAAAATCGTGTCATCTTTATCACAACCCACAAGGTCTCAACCTTCACGTATTCCGTTGTGTGGTCATTATTGCATTGTAAGCATTGTATTGGACGAGCTTTGGACGCGATTTCTTACTATAGGAGAACCTCTTCTTCGCTATACTATGCGGCTAAAGTGGAGGCTCTTCCGTCGTTGGTGTAGGGATCACTATGTTGATCCCTCCATACTAGTCATTGCAACTTTTTAGTATACTTGTTTGACAAGATCTACTGCAGCCTGTTATTATTAAGGTTATAGGTTTATGTTACCTCATACCTATGCACTCTATGATAGTTTACAATTGAGTCTTATGTCTCTTTATCTAAGTCAGTTAGTAACTTTTCGATAAATAGACTTAGAATCATTAGATTAAATTTCTATATGGAATTTAACTTCGGTTCTTATTTAGCTAAGTAATCATTTGAGCCTCTGGAAACAGTAGTTTTCAAATTCTGACCTTTTAGACAGTAATTCTGTTGGCTTTTCTTTTACTGAAGAGTCAGTGAGTTTCATGCACTATCGGTGGATGATTTTCACTTTCGTAGTTTCGGAATCACTGCTTCCTTTACTATTTAGGTTGGATTTTTGCATAAGAGTCAGGCTCCTAATAAATATCCGGAACCTATTGTTATTAAGGACCTTCCGTTTTCGTACGGGCATAGGCCTTTACTCTCTCCGGTTAGAGTTTATGTATTTATAAACAGATATCTGTTTATTACTACGGGCGTAAGCTTCTTCTGTCTTTGATGCCTAATAGAAGGACGTTACGCTCCATTCTATTGCTAATGGATTCAATTAACTATCGATACTGCTTATGGTATATCATTGACTCAGCAGTTGTGTTTGAGATTTTGGCTCATGAAGTAAGAGTTCTTCTACATCTTGGGCTTACATTAATAATGTCGCTATTATAGATTTTTGAAGGCTGCTCATTGCGCTCAGCCATCCACATTCATGAATTTTTATCTCAGAAATATCGAGTCCATTTCTGGAGGCCTCTATTGTTAGGTCTATTATCTACTACTCAGAATGTCATTCACTTAACAGTTGCTACTATAGCTAGGTAGGCTGTCTGTTTCAGCAGTGACTCCGTTCTGCTGCCCTCTTCGCTCTGGGCTATTTGACCCAGGGCAAGAAAAAGGGGGGGGGGGGGGGGAAGGGTGTTCCCTTGGGTCACCTGTTTTACTATGAAAACAAGGGGATACCTCCTCCGGAGTTAGTAATTCTGAGCTGTTATTGGGATGGTTGTTTAGTGAGAAGTTTATGTTTTAAAAATTCATTCAGGTCTTAGTTTTTAAAGTATAGCTTTTGAATATAGCACGTGTCAACGGACATTATTATACAATCCTCAGACACTTTTAAGGAGTATAAAGAGTCTCTATTCTCTAGACTTACTTTATTTATTGGCTTACTTTAAAAATTATTAGTATAAGGATTATACTAGATATTAATAGAGTACATGGATGTATGATGCTCAATTTTGGAAGGTGTTGTATCTTTCTAATTTATCATAAATAAGAAAGATACATGTGAGGCCTAATACTTCTTTTTCCCTAGAGGGGATGACTCTATTTTATATAATTGAGCGTATTCCAACTTGCTCTATGTCCTTGGCCCTCCAGCCTTTTTACTATTCAGCTATGTCTGGGTCATTGGTACAGTATAAAAATGTTAAAAAATTTATAGTAATTTATATATTTTTTATACTTACCAATGACCCAGATGGGGATGGCCCTCCCAGGAGTTGGGAACTCATACCTCCCCGCTGAGTACATAGCGCTTACCAGGCACTGGTTATAAGAATGATTAATGGCGCCAATTTCGGAACCTCCTTGACACTGCGCATGCGCAGTAGAGGTGAAGTGTGGAGGGCCATTCAGGACATGTTTTCTTTGGTTTTAGATGCAAATTTGGGGGATTGGGGGGCAAAATTTGTGTTTGGCCCTATATTTTAAGAGTTAGCACCAGCTATGTCTGGGTCATTGGTAAGTATAAAAAATATATAAATTACTATAAATTTTTTAACTTTTGAGGGAAACGTCAAAAATTTGAAATTATTAAAAAGAAATTTCTTTCCAATTGTAAGGTAAAGGGTTAAAACAGATATATCACAAGAGTTTGTTGATACTTTATTGGGGTTTAATAATACTTTCAACAACCAGGGTTATATCATGTCAAGAAACTTCCATGGATAGAGTAAGGCGCAGTACCTAGAGAGAACCATTCAGCAGTGGCAAGCAACAGTCAGACTCTACAACATATTAACTCAGCACAAGTAGCAGTGGACCAATGTGTTCAATTGGGTTTAACCCTTTACCCAACGAATCGCCCGCATCCGCCCACGTAATATGCAAATTCAGCAGCTGAAAAAATATTATTTTTCGAAAAATTTCAACAAAACCATATCATGTGACCCCTCTTTGGAACGAGCTCATTGAGCTCGTTCCAAAGAGGGGTCACATGATATGGTTTTGTTGATATTTTTTGAAAAAATTTGAAAAATGATATTTCAATAATAAATTTTGATATTGTCTGCATTGGGTAATATATTTATTTATTTATTGATGTTTAAGGTCACATATTTATGCACAATGGCTAATCATGACCGTGACAGTTTTACAGGTGGAGGAAGCTGGAGTACCCGGAGAGAACCACCGAGCAATGACGAGCAGCTGCCAGCTCCCCAACATCGTAACTCCGCACTGCAGCATAGGCAGGGGTAGATTGGTTGAAGACATGCGTACCATCGACGTGCAGTACGCCTTAGTACACGGCGTCATCGTGCCCCCACATGGGCAATGGGGGTGAAGTGTCTTGCCCAAGGACACAACGCGGTTGCCGCAGGTGGGATTCGAACCGAGGACCTCTCGGCTTGCAGCCTGCACCTCTACCAACTGAGCCACTGCGCTCCCATCTGCATTGGGTAAAGGGTTCTATGTCTTTTCCAAGGAGACATCATAGTTGGCATGGGTCAGGAATGAACCATTAACCTTTCTGTTTAAAATACAATGGTTTAACCAATGAGTCACCATGTTCCCTACATCAAAAATGTAACATAAGGCCTAATAAAGTTAAAAATATGTTTCTCAGACTCTCTTGCATGGTCCTTTTGGCTGACTAATGCTCTACTTTTTATAACCAATGCAAACTTTAAAAATAAAAATTAAAGGCTTTATGTCGGATATTTTACCTAAGTTCATAAAATTGCTAAATTTGTTCATTCAGTGCAGCAAGGCTTTGCAATGCTTTAGCATTGCAAAGCCTTCTTGCACTGAAAGGACAAAGTACACCACCATGCTATTCTGTAGATTACGAGGCCTAAAACGAAACAAACTAAGAACATAAACTTTTGATGGCAAAAAAATAATTACAAAAAAATAAAATAAAAAAATGCCCGCCCAAGATGCAATTTTACATAAAATGGCCTAAGAAACAGATGATCTACTTTGTGGGGTCTAAATTAATGCCAAACAACATCAGAAAGTTGTTGAAAATAAAGCACATGCTTAGAATATGCATACTTTATCATGGCATGTACATATTTAATCGAGCCCAAATATGGGATGTTATCATTCAACAAGTCGGTAAAAAAAAAGTGAAAATCAGTTTGTCAGGCCCTCAACATGGTCATTTTGACTGCCATTTGCTCTCTTTTTATTATCTGCACAAACTTAAAAAAAAAAAAATTAATTAGTTTCTGTGAGATAAAAATTTCTTAAGTCAATAAAATAGATAAAATACACCACTGACCATGTTATTCTATAGATTATGAGGCTCAAAACATGAAATAAACCAAGTATATGAACCTCTGAGAGAAAAGAAATAATTAACAAAACAAAACAAAACAAGAGGCCCCAGGGGGGCCTGAGGGCGCTCACCTGACAAGGTAAACTAAATATCAACCCAGGGAATTGATTTCAACAAGTTGGATCTGCCCCTCCTAAGAAAAGCTTATACCAAATATCGAAAGATTCTGACCAGTGGATCTGAAAAAAAAGATTTTTATAAAGAATATTCCTCATATTGAACTAAGTTATCATTCAGGCTTCCACAGTGAGCCCAAATATGAACCCAGGGACTTAGCTTGCACAAACTTGAATCTCACGCCCATAAGGATGCTGCATGCCAAATATCAAAACATTTTGACTGCTGAATCAGAACATTTTTAAAGAAAAATTCCCCAAATTGAGCTAAGTTATAATTCGAGCTCCCACAGTGAGCCCAAATATGGACCTAGGGACATGGTTTGAACAAACTTGAATCTCACCCTCTAAGGATGCAGCATACCAAATATCAAAACATTTCGACTGCTGGATCTGAAGAAGAAGATTTTTTAAGAAAATTCCTCATTTTGAACTAAGTTACAATTCGAGATCCCACAGTGAGCCCAAATATGGACCTGGGGACATAGCTTGAACAAACTTGAATCTCATCCCCTTAAGGATGCTACATACCAAATATCAAAACATTCCGACAGCTGGATCTGAAGAAGAAGATTTTTAAAGAAAATTCCTCATTTTGAACAAAGTTATAATTCTGGCTCCCACAGTGAGCCCAAATATGAACCCTGGGACTTGGCTTGAACAAACTTGAATCTCACCCCCCTAGGCATGCTGCATACCCAATATCAAAAGATTCTGCCTGCTGGATCTTGAGAAGATTTTTAAAGAAATTTGCCTGAAATGCACTAAGTTCGAATTCAGGCTTCTATACTGAGCCCAAATGTGAATCCAGGGGGCCGATTTGACCAAACTTGAATCAGATCCACCTCACAATGTTGCATACCAAATATCAAAAGATTCCGCCTGCTGGATCTGGAGAAGATTTTTTAAGATTTTTTAAGAAATTTGCCTGAAATGCACTAAGTTTGAATTTGGGCTTCTATAGTGAGCCCAAATATGAATCCAGGGGGCCAATTTGAACAAACTTGAATCAGATCCACCCCATAATGCTGTATACTAAATATCAAATGATTCTGCCCACTTGTGCGGGAGAAGAAGATTTTTTTAGTAATTTCTCTATGCCCAGGTGGGCATGTCCATTTCATTTGAACAAACTTGAATTGACATATGGTAATGAACATCCATACCAAGTTTCGAGCAAATCGACCTAGCGGTTTCAGAGGAGAAGTCGTTTGAAAAATGTTCACGATGCCGGACGGACGACGGCGGACAGCAAGTGATAAGTTTAGCTCCCTTCGGTGAGCTAAAAACCTGTCTGCCCTCATGAAGTTTAAAAACAAGAGTTATTGCTGAAGACAACATTATACCCTAACTACAGTGCTGGATCGATGAAGCAAAAATGAATTAAAAACAAAGTAAAGTGCTGGCAACTTTTTTATAACAAGTTCATGAGTGGCTTGTCACAAGGATCCCTCATGCCAAATTTCATTGAAATCCATCCACTCACCGATAAGATATTGCTGTGGATAGATGGTTGCACAGACAGATGGATGCATGGATGGAGGCACACATGGATGGGTGGTTGCATGTAATCCAGTATATTCCCCCCTCCCCATTTTCTTTGAGGGTGGAGGTATATAAAAAAATGAAAAAATAAATAAATAAAAAAATGAAGTGGATACCAGACCTGTTAACTCTCCTGGTTTCACCGTGAGTCTCCCGGTTTGAGGCACCAACTCACGCTCTCACGGTCACATCCTATTGTCTCCCGATTTGACACTTTTAAAAAAGAGTTGTTTTATTCTATTTTGAAAGTTAAAAAATTTATAGTAATTTATATATTTTTTATACTTACCAATGACCCAGACATAGCTGGTGCTAACTCTTAAAATATAGGGCCAAACACAAATTTTGCCCCCCCAATCCCCAAAATTTGCATCTAAAACCAAAGAAAACATGTCCTGAATGGCCCTCCACACTTCACCTCTACTGCGCATGCGCAGTGTCAAGGACGTTCCGAAATTGGCGCCATTAATCATTCTTATAACCAGTGCCTGGTAAGCGCTATGAACTCAGCGGGGAGGTATGAGTTCCCAACTACTGGGAGGGCCATCCCCATCTGGGTCATTGGTAAGTATAAAAAATATATAAATTACTATAAATTTTTTAACATTTTTATACTGTACCAATACATCCATGTACTCTATTAATATCTAGTATAATCCTCATACTAATAATTTTTAAAGTAAGCCAATAAATAAAGTAAGTCTAGAGAATAGAGACTCTTTATACTCCTTAAAAGTGTCTGAGGATTGTATAATAACGTCCGTTGACACGTGCTATATTCAAAAGCTATACTTTAAAAACTAAGACCTGAATGAATTTTTAAAACATAAACTTCTCACTAAACAACCATCCCAATAACAGCTCAGAATTACTAACTCCGGAGGGGGTATCCCCTTGTTTTCATAGTAAAACAGGTGACCCAAGGGAACACCCTCCCCCCCCCCCCCCCTTTTTCTTGCCCTGGGTCAAATAGCCCAGAGCGAAGAGGGCAGCAGAACGGAGTCACTGCCGGAACAGACAGCCTACCTAGCTATAGTAGCAACTGTTAAGTGAATGACATTCTGAGCAGTAGATAACAGACCTAACAATAGAGGCCTCCAGAAATGGACTCAATATTTCTGAGATAAAAATTCATGAATGTGGATGGCTGAGCGCAATGAGCAGCCTTCAAGAATCTATAATAGCGACACTATTAATGTAAGCCCAAGATGTAGAAGAACTCTTACTTCATGAGCCGAAATCTCAAACACAACTGCTGAGTCAATGATATACCATAAGCAGTATCGATAGTTAATTGAATCCATTAGCAATAGAATGGAGTGTAATGTCCTTCTATTAGGCATCAAAGACAGAAGGAGCTTATGCCCGTAGTAATAAACAGATATCTGTTTATAAATACATAAACTCTAACCGGACAGAGTAAAGGCCTATGCCTGTACGAAGACGGAAGAACCTTAATAACAATAGGTTCCGGATATTAATTAGGAGCCTGACTCTTATGCAAAAATCCAACCTAAATAGTAAAGGAAGTAGTGATTCCGAACCTACGAAAGTGAACATCATCCACCGATAGTGCATGAAACTCACTGACTCTTCAGTAAAAGAGAAGCCAACAGAATTACTGTCTAAAAGGTCAGAATTTGAAAACTACTGTTTCCAGAGGCTCAAATGATTACTAAGCTAAATAAGAACCGAAGTTAAATTCCATATAGGAATTTAATCTAATGATTCTAAGTCTATTTATCAAAAAGTTACTAACTGACTTAGATAAAGAGACATAAGACTCAATTGTAAACTATCATAGAGTGCATAGGTATGAGGTAACATAAACCTGTAACCTTAATAATAACAGGCTGCAGTAGATCTTGTCAAGCAAGTATACTAAAAAGTTGCAATGACTAGTATGGAGGGATCAACAATATCAACATAGTGATCCCTACACCAACAACGGAAGAGCCTCCACTTTAGCCGCATAGTATAGCGAAGAAGAGGTTCTCCTATAGTAAGAAATCGCGTCCAAAGCTCGTCCAGTACAATGCTTACAATGCAATAAGGACCACACAACGGAATACGTGAAGGTTGAGACCTTGCGGGTTGTGATAAAGATGACACGATTTTACCCAGCGAAAAAAGATCCTCTCATGGAGGAAGATTTCGCGTTAAGTCCCACAGTAGACATCAGAGTAAATTTACCCACGGTCTCTGTGAAGACAGAGATGCTATCAACAGAAATGTATTGTGGTTGTTTATCTTAGCAATACTTGCTGAAACAACAGCGCAGGAGGGATACGCATATCCTATCATTCCGTCTTTTTAGATCAATAGAGCGTTAACAACATAAGCTCAGAGATCCAGACAAGCAAACACATACGTCTGCAATTGACAAGCAAGTTGTGTCGTAAATAAATTATCATTGGGCGCTCCCATTGATAGCAAATCTGATTGAATACTTGTTTGTTGAGAGTCCATTCTGACGGCAACAAGCGACCCATAAGTGAACGGGAGTCCGGTAATACAATCAGACGACCCGGAATATGATGGACTGAAGCAGAACTTGGTGTACTATAACAAACAGAAGGATTCTTTCCATTAAATTGAATAACGGAAACGAATGAGTGCCTCCCTGGTTCCGGAGATACGCCACTACTGTCGAATCAACGGACAGGATTTGGACATGCGTTTCTGAATAATGTTCATCCAATGACATAAAGCAAGCCTAAAAAAACATTATTCCGTGGAAGATAAGTGCTTGCTTAGAGACTGCGGAACCCAAAGACCCTGGCACTTCGAATCCGTTGGGATCAATATTATATCCCAACCTGTTTGACTGGCAACCGTCATAATTATAAAACTCGGATCCGGCAACTGCAGTGGCACTCTCTGAGTCAACCACCGAATATTTGCCCCAGTCTGAATCTCTTTCTACACTAGATAGACAAGAGAACGTGTAAATCGAGCAATTCATGGATTGCTGAAAAGTTGCCATCGAAGAGAAGCTTCTCCGAGAATGAAGCGACTCTGAGAGAGTTCTTCACCTTACTATCCACCCACGTGGATGTAGCTAGGGCTGCGTCACGTCAAACCAACTCCAAGCAGCCACTGAAGGGCGGAGTTATACGTGAACAAACTACTGCCCTCAAAAGAAATCACATTGAGGATAATATCCCGGAATTCTTTCTCTTGAAGACGTAATGATAACGCCTCAGTAAGGTGGATTACGTATGATAAAGCATCTAAGTTAAGTCTATTAGACATCATTGTCGTTTCCAACATTGTGGTTGGAAAAGACATAAACGGCGAAAAAGAATATTTCCAGTCTTTAACCACGCCGTCTAGACGCATATGAACTCTCGGTATGCCCTGTTCTGCCAAAATAAATTATTCATATAAATGATAAAAGGCAGAAATGAGCATTGCGGACAAGAAACTAAACTATCATGCTTGGTAGCAGGCTTATATATATATATAGCGTCGATAAATAATACACATGTTCTAATGACATTATTGGACTGTGTCAGTAAGTCAGGGACAATGACCCTGAACCGATCCAAAATTCCGTGTCCAATGACGCTATAAGTCTCTTATCCAACATCGCAGCAATGTAGTCCGAAATAACAATCACTGGAAGATAATGCCGGAAGATATGTATGGCAGCTTCCGATGCTACGAAAGGGAAAACTCGAAATCTTTCGAATCCCTTTCGCCATCCTGTCGGACCCTTTAAAGCATTCGGTCGTCCGTACCTGATGCAACCGCGGACCGCACCGACCCAGCGCCGTCAGATAATTCCTGATTCGACCAAGAAACTGTCGATTGCTGGGATGCTGCAAAAAAAACTGTGCTAACTCGGATAGCACGTCCGTCACTGAGGCCTGTGGAGAAGCGGTCCTACAATGCATTGCCGCTGGAAGCTCCATGATCGTTACCCCGTGCATACTACTAATATGCGAGCGAACGGAGTGTATAGGCCTCGTGTCCCTTGGCTATCGGATGGCGTGGAATCACTGAATGACAAAACTGATCGGATACTCGAGGTCACGTAGCCAATGCGCGATCGTGTGCACTGCTGTGAGGATGAGGAAGCATTATCGACAGTCTCTCGGACTGTCAATATAACGGAGCGTCCCGAGCGACGGACATATGCTCCGAATGTAAAATATCTGAACCACAACATGCGGTCCCCTATGTTGTTGGACGAGAGAGGGACCTCTCTCACTCACAGCCCGGACGGACCTGGACAAGCCAGGAACCGGACTAACAGGCTTCCTCCGATCTGTCCTTAATCCGCCGTCACTGGGTGAGTACTAAAGTAATTATAGTGCTCGCATCACCCAAATCTCCTTCCTAGACCGCAACGGACGAACCCGGCAGCCAAACCATTCGATGAATGTACGCTACTCCGTCGATCCTACAAGGGACCTCTTAGGCGATAGACATATTCCATGAGCACTTATTGCCGCTAGCTCTTCATTAACTATGACGACAGAGGCACACTTTGAAAGACATTTCCGTAACTTTGCGAACAAGAAACCAGAAATGCTTGGTAATAGCAAGCATATAATAATAAATATATAGCGTTGTTCAATAATTCGAAAGTTTGTGTGACATTATTGGACTATGTCGGAACTGAGGGACGATGTCCCTGAACCGAACCAAAAATTTCTAAGTCCACCGACGCTATCAGTTTCTTATCCGGCATCGCAGCATTCTGGTCCGACGAAAGAACCTGTAGAAGATCAAGTCAGATGACATACACAACAGCATATGTTGTTCCAAAAGGGAAAGCTCGAAATCCTCCGAATCCCTTTCGGTATCCCGCCGGACCGGATGAAATTTTCGGACGTCCGTACCTGCTTCCGCGGAGCGTCCCGACCCAGCATCGTCGGATAAAACATATGCGACAGATTCAGTTGTTGCTGGGATGCTGCGATAAGCTGTGCTATTTAGGATAGCACGTCCGTCCCCGAGGCCTGTGCAGTAGCGGTCTTACGATGCATTGCCGCCGGAAGCTCCGTGTACGATGACTCCCACACACTTTCCTATGCGAACGTCCGGAGTCTGCAGGCCTCGTGTCCCTGGCTACCGGATGGTGTGACCTGGTCGCCGATGATTCTCTGACTGGCGAAGCTGACTGGATATCCGAGGTCACGTAGCCAAGAGCGGTCGTGTGCGCTACCATGAGAATGAGGAAGCCTTATTGACAGTCTCTCCGGACTGACTATATGTCGGAGCATCCCGAGCGACGGACGTATGCTCCAAATGCGAAACATTTTGTACCACAACATCTGGGGCCAGATGTTGTTGTACGAGAGAGGGGCCTCTCTCGCTCGCCGTCCGGATGGACCAGACCGAGCTATGAACCAGACTAAAAGGCTTCCTCCGTTCTCCCTCTAATCCGCCGTCACTGGGTGTGCATTTGGTTGATTTATAGTGCTTGCATCACCCCAAAACTCCTTCTAGACCGCAATGGATGAACCCGGCTGCCGAACCATTCGATGAATGGACGCTACACCAGGCGAGCTAGCGGACGTCAAAGGCCGTCGAACCTACTAGGGTCCTCTTAGGCAATTGGCGTATTTACATGAGCACTTTTCCGCTAGCCCTTCATTAACTGTGACGACGGAGGCACACTGTTGGAAGACATCACAGATACATCACCCTAATCTTGATCGTCTGAAATAGAAATTGATAAAGTAGAGTGACCCTGCGGGGAAAGGACCGGAATGTCCAATTCCCCACTAACATACCGTGACATACGCTTCCCATGTTGTCATTGAAATCATCAGATACAGAACAGGAGTTAATGCGAGTTCACTGACCACATATAGAATGATTATAAAAGTCAGAGGAAGACTTCCTCTTATTACAATTGATCAAAATCCTTTCAATGTGAAAAGAAAACAAAGTCCTGGTACTCGCACCAACCACTGACAATCAAAATACATAATAATAATATGATCCATTAACATAGAAAAAATAATTGAAATCAAAATATTTTTGAAAAAATATTTTTTCAGAACAGCCCAAGTTTCTGAAAAGTAACGTTGAGCCCCAATGGATCCCAAGCCTAAGTGTGGACAAAAATTTTAAAAATATTTTAAACAATTTATGCAACACTTACCAACAATAATAATGTATCTAGTTATGATTAAATTAACATCAAGATATTATTTTCAAGAAATCCCCCCCTCACACAGAGGGCTGTTGTAAATGTAAACAATGAGTGTAAAAACACTAAAATAAGACTCCAGGCACCCAGGCCCGAAATCAGTTACCAAAAATACACTATCTGATGCAAAACAGAGACTTCCAGGGAAGAAACTGCAGAACATCAGATGGTAGATGCAGAACACAATGCCTAACCACCCGTAGGTGAAGACGTAAACATGGGGAAAAGAACAGAATTCATTCTGTTATTCAGCTAAAACTCCCAAGAAATTTTAGTAATAATAATTACAGAAACTATGCCAAAAGCATGGGAGAATAGCAAGAGGGGACTTAAAGGAAAGGGAGAGAGGAAAACACTGAAAAATCAGTGTAACTAAATAACAAGAATGACAACAAAATGGCTGCTGCCTCGAAAATAGGTAACTTAACATAATTTCATTAAAAAATTTTAAGTTACAGCCCTGATAATATTCTGTCACACATTTTTCCTCTCCTCCTTCTCTATCCTCCTTAGAATCACCATTTCACTAATATTTATGTGTCTGGCATCATTTAAACTGAGATTTACAAGCACAAAGATCAGTCAGATGTTAACTGATGAAGGGCCAAACTTAGAATGATTAATGGCGCCAATTTCGGAACGTCCTTGACACTGCGCATGCGCAGTAGAGGTGAAGTGTGGAGGGCCATTCAGGACATGTTTTCTTTGGTTTTAGATGCAAATTTTGGGGATTGGGGGGCAAAATTTGTGTTTGGCCCTATATTTTAAGAGTTAGCACCAGCTATGTCTGGGCCATTGGTACAGTATAAAAATATTAAACAAGTTGCATTGTATGCCAAATATATTCTCATACTGTCGTGGTTACATGAAATAAATCAAAATTATATAAACTCAAAATGTTAAAAAATTTATAGTAATTTATATATTTTTTATACTTACCAATGACCCAGACATAGCTGGTGCTAACTCTTAAAAATATAGGGCCAAACACAAATTTTGCCCCCCAATCCCCAAAATTTGCATCTAAAACCAAAGAAAACATGTCCTGAATGGCCCTCCATACTTCACCTCTACTGCACATGCGCAGTGTCAAGGACGTCCCGAAATTGGCGCCATTAATCATTCTTATAACCAGTGCCTGGTAAGCGCTATGTACTCAGCGGGGAGGTATGATTTCCCAACTCCTGGGAGGGCCATCCCCGTCTGGGTCATTGGTAAGTATAAAAAATATATAAATTACTATAAATTTTTTAACATTTTTATACTGTACCAATGACCCAGACATAGCTGAATAGTAAAAGGGCTGGAGGGCCTAGGACATAGAGGAAATTCCAATAAGCTCAATTATATAAAATAGAGTCATCCCCTCGAGGGGAAAAGGAGTATTAGGCCTTACATGTATCTTTCTTATTTATGATAAATTAGAAAGACACAACACCTTCCATAATTGAGCATCATAACATCCATGTACTCTATTAATATCCAGTATAATCCTTATACTAATAATTTTTAAAGTAAGCCAATAAATAAAGTTAGTCTAGAGAATAGAGACTCTTTATACTCCTTAAAAGTGTCTGAGGATTGTATAATAATGCCCGTTTGACACGTGATATATTCAAAAGCTATACTTTAAAAACTATGACTTGAATGAATTTTTAAAACATAACTTATCACTTAAAAACCATCCCAGTAACAGCTCAGAATTATTAACTCCGGAGGAGGTATCCCCTTGTTTTCATAATAAAACAGGTGACCCAAGGGAACACCCTTGAAAAAATAATTGAAATCAAAAAAATTTTGAAAAAATATTTTTTCAGAACAGCCTAAGTTTCTGAAAAGTAACGTTAAGCCCCAATGGATCCCAAGCCTAAGTGTGGACAAAAATTCTAAAAATATTTTAAACAATTTATGCAACACTTACGAACAATAATAATGTATCTAGTTATGAATAAATTAACATCAAGATATTATTTTCAAGAAACCCCCCCCCTCACACAGAGGGCTGTTGGAAATGTAAACAATAAGTGTAAAAACACCAGATCAAGACTCCAGGCACCCTGGCCTGAAATCAGTTACCAATAATACACTATCTGATGCAAAACAGAGACTTCCAGGGAAGAAACTGCAGAACATCAGATGGTAGATGCAGAACTCTACGCCTAACCACCCATAGGTGAAGACGTAAACATGGGGAAAAGAACAGAATTCATTCTGTTATCCAGCTAAAACTCCCAAGAAATTTTAGTAATAATATTACAGAAAATATGCCAAAAGCATGGGAGAATAGCAAGAGGGGACTTAAAGTAAAGAGAGAGAGGAAAACACTGAACAAGCAGTGTAACTTGATAACAAGAATGACCACAACAGGCTGTTGCCTCGAAAATAGGTAACTTAACATAATTTCATTAAAAAATTTTAAGTTACAGCCCTGATAATTTTCTGTCACTCATTTTTCCTCTCCTCCTTCTATATCCTCCTTAGAATCACCATTTCACTAATATTTATGTGTCTGGCATCATTTAAACTGAGATTTACAAGCACAAAGATCAGTCAGATGTTAACTGATGAAGGGCCAAACACAGAATGATTAATGGCGCCAATTTCAGGACGTCCTTGACACTGCGCATGCGCAGTAGAGGTGAAGTATGGAGGGCCATTCAGGACATGTTTTCTTTGGTTTTAGATGCAAATTTTGGGGATTGGGGGCAAAATTTGTGTTTGGCCTTATATTTTTAAGAGTTAGCACCAGCTATGTCTGGGTCATTGGTACAGTATAAAAATATAAAAAATTAAATAAAAACAAAATCTCTCAAGTATAATTAACTTCAGCTGACCTTTTATATATACTATTGTTATGGTTCATACCAAATTTATCCGTTTTGTGTAAAGAAAAATATAATTGAAAGTTTGTTGAAAACTGAAAAAAATCTGTTGTGAGATTTCACAAGAATTAAGTTACCTCCCCTTACTTATATACAAACAGATTCAGAACAATCATGCCCAGGCTCCAGCAGAGTATTTTGTCTTCATTTTGAACCAACAGGGTTATTTTGTTTGTATTTTTTTCACAATGGGAGTTATGAATACTGAGGGCACCTTCTCTAATGTGAGTAATACAAAACACAGTTCAAATATTTTTTTTAATAAAAAAACGAAAACGAAATTACCACAATCACACACAACACCGGCAACAACAGGTGTTTTTTTTTTTAAACAAAACGATATGTATTACCAGCATTGAGTAATTTTTATTGTACAATAAAACCTGTCAAAAGATAATAAGAATGAATATTTCCTCACTAAAAATGTACAGACTGAACAAAGAATTTACATGAATAAATGGCATGAACGAAGAAGGAATGCTTGTTTTGGTTCTTGAACGTTTTGGCCCAAGATGTTTCAGCCTCCATGTTTTGAAGCACCGGGATAGGCTTGCATGAGCAAGGAAAAATGGCCGGACTGAGGAGGGTGGGGGGGGGGGGGGGGGGGGGGGTTGGGGTTGGTACAGGCAAAGGCTAGATAGGCATCCACTCACATAAAATTTGTGTGTGTGTCGGGGAGGGGGGGGGTCATTATCCATTGACCCTGGGGGCAGGGGGGGCTTGGACCAGTGATATCCATATTTGTATGCTTTTACTGACAAATACTATCAAAAGTGTTAAAATAAATTATTAAAATGAAATATATAATGCATTTGAGTTGGGGGGGGGGGGGGGTGCCCGGGTGGGACCATGGGAGACATAACAAGGAAAATATTGATGTATTGGGTGCGTCCTAAAATCTCACTGACAAGCATCCAAATCTCACTGACAGTCACCTTCAGAGGTTAACAGGTCTGGTGGATACACTTTGTGTGGCATTACAAAGCACTTCATGAGAATAAAGAATGCAAACAAATGTATCTTGTCAGCAAATATCAAGAAAAATGTGTTAAAAGTAATTATCTTACAAGGATTGATAGCTGTAATTCTTCTCTGACTAGATGAAGAGCACCAATGTCATCCCACGTCACGTCAGGTATTGTTGCAAAACCTTCTCGCTTAGCAGATGGCTGAACATGTTTCAATGATTCCTGAAAATATGATTTTACCATTATGCACCACAAAGTAGAGATCTTCTGCTTCTCAGGCTAATTTTTTGTAAATTTGCTTGCGGACAGGTTTTTTTCATTTTATTTTTTTATTTTTGAAATTACTTGCCATCAAAAGTTCATGTTCTTGGTTTGTTTTATGTTTTAGGCCTCATAATCTACAAAATACCATGGGTGGTGGTGTATTTTGTCCCTCGAGTGCAAGATGGCTTTGCAATGCTAAAGCATTGCAAAGCCTTGTTGCACTCAATGGACAACTTTATCTATTTTATTAACTTGGGTAAAATATCTGACATGAACCATTTAATTTTTATTTTTTAAATTTTGCATTGGTTATAAAAAGAGAGCAAAAGGACCATGCGGGAGGGTCTGAGAAACAGATTTTTAACATTTTTACTTACTAGCTAAAACGATTCAACTATAAAATGACAATGTTTATAATCATCAAACACCTAACCAAACTAGAGTTACACATCTCTGAATGGGAATAACAACTCTAAATCTACTACGAATTCGACATACAGTAGAACCGGTCTTGAGAGACCACCCCATTTGCCAAGCAAAAGTGGTCTCTCAAGACAGGTGGTCTCTCATTACAGGTTTGATGTTTTTGCTAGTCAGTGAATAACCAACCAGAGAATAATTGTTGCAGAAATGGAGAAGAACTGATTTTTTCAATTTTTTTTTATTATTGTTTTATTTTAATTCAGTTTTAATACAAGTATAAAAGTATTGTTTAATAAATTATTGATAAAAGTACATAAACTGAAAAACTTTGTTACATTTTTGAACTGTTGATTTCTGTGCACACTGCATTGATCTTAACTGGCTAAGTTACAACGAGGGTACCAGAACAAAAGCCATCTTTTTCCTTGCTCATGTTTCTTCTTCAGTCAAACACATATATTTTGTTTGTATAAATTTGTTTTATTAAAAATTATTGGAGAGTGCCAACAGGCACTCTCCAATAATTTTTAATAAAACAAATTTGGAATAACAAATTCAGATTCCCCCAAAAAGATCTAACCCTCAACCTGTGTATTGATTTTAATACTCTGAAATAGCCAAAAATTGATTTTCCGGTCTCTCAAAACTCGTGAAAAACTGAGTTTTTGCCACAGTTTTGTGGTCTCTCAAGACAGGTGGTCTCTCAAGACAGGTGGTCTCTCATGACATGTCCATTATAGAGTGAAACCAATCAGTACATGGCCAAAGTGGTCTCTCAAGACAGGTGGTCTCTCATGACAGTGGTCTCTCATGACAGGTTTTACTGTAAAACCAATTATGACTGCTGCAATACATGAGAAACTGAGAAATCACAAGAAACTAAAACAAGGCCTGAACCTATTCAATGAGATTGGTTTTGTTAACCCTTTGCACACTTATGGTGAAATATCCAAATTTCAACATACATTTTTCTCTCATAATGCAACAGGAAATTTAAATAACGCAGTTTTGTCTGACAGAGCTCACTGAGATCTGTCAAACAAGACTGAATTGTCTGAATTCCTAGTTGCAATAAAGGAAACATTCGCTTCTTTTGGTATTCTGACATCAGTATGCAGAGGATTAAATGAAATATCTTAGTGCCGCTTCTTGTGAATACTGTTGATACCCATGTCAAGACATCTGTCAGTGACAGTAAGCTTTCATTACCTCTTAGCTTTCCATTTGGCTGAGCCTTTTATTTCATGGCTAACTAATTTCCGAATCCTATTGGAAGTTATGCCAACTTAGTCGACTTAAACCTTTACCTACAGAGGTAACATTACCAGTACAGTAAAACCTGTCTTGAAAGACCACTGTTTCATTACGTGTACACTGCATTAAAGACCCCCGATTCATCACCCCGATTTTCAAGTGATAAAGTTGGGGTGATCGACCCCGATTTCGTTACTATTAATATCCACTGGAGAATCCCATTCTAAAACAATTAACTACGATATTGTTACGACTTAGAATGAAGTCACACCACGAGAGTTAATTCTCAAACATGTGCAAGTGAATTCAATACTACAAGTTCAAAATGTTATAAAACTATTAATTTTACACATGTGTATGAAGAAAATCTGTTTATAATATGACGTTTTAATCCGCGGATTGTTTTTCAGATTACCAAACAAAGACACGATTCTAATCCCACCTACAAAACTCTGTCGTCCAATGAGACACCGGCACAGATATGAGTGACACCCCTGCAGTTTGAACTGAAACACGTTGTGAAGCTGGTCACACTATTTGAAGACAGTTTGAGACGACGAATAGTTGTTGGAAAGTGGAAACTTACTATGAATATATTAAAGATATACACATTTATTTCATATAATAGGAATAAACAGTTTTGATGATAAAACAAACCACCAGTTTTTTGCGTGATGGAAATGTGAAATAATTTCAAATAAATCCTGAAAGTTTGTTTTATTTATGGTCTTTAACTGGTAGAGTGCTGGAAGCCCTATTTTGGGCTTTACTAAAAGTGACAGGCAATAACTGTCTGTAGCTACATTCTGCCTGAGGAAGCCTTTACTGTCCCTGATATGGATCAGATTTTTTATACAATACCTTGCTCTCTGACATTTAATTGGATAGTGCCTATAAGGCACTATCCAATTAAATGTAATAGAGCAGTATATGATGAGCTTTGATTTGCTGTCAGAAAAAACTCAGCACTTTACCAGTTAAACTTAACTGTTTTAAAAAATTTACCCAAATGTTTAAATGTCATTTGCCGATGAAACATTGACTAGAAAAATTCTTAGTAATTTTTAATAAATGGGGAAAAATTCTGATTTACGATTTTATAATGTAAGTTGAGAGTGGAATTGTATTTTTGGTGAAATCTTTGAAAGTTGCAATTTACATACATAATTAAATTACATAGACGAAGAAGGAATGCTTGTGTGTGGTGGTTCTTGGACTTTTCACCCCTGGAATGTTTCAGACCTGGTTTGTGGCCTGAGACGTTTCGGCGTCCATATATTGAAATATCAGGGCGGCTTTCACTAGCAAGGAAAAATGGTCGAGCTAGTGTGTGTGGTGTGTGTGTGTGGGGGGGGGGGGGGGATTACTCATATATTTGTGTGTGTTGGCCTACTGGCGGGGGGGGGGGGGAGGAGGAGGGGGGCGGTACTTCGATACCGTGGGGAGGTTGTAGGATATTATTTATTTCACCATTTAGCAATGGGCTGGATGACTGGATCCGTCGCTCGACTCTGGAAAGACGTTTTCCTTTAGAACGAAAAACATAGCCCTTCCATCCTGTCGTGTTTCTTTGTATTTTTCTCCCTTCAAAATGGTGTCGGAGATTCGGCGATGGCAGGGGGCAGACTATCTGTAGGCTCACAAGGCCTGCTGCGCCCCAAAACTCTGTTTCCGATCATAAAAGGCATACACACCCCTCCCCCTCCCCCCCCATCACACACCCTTTATTTAAAAAATCCATTGCAAACGTATTATTTGCCTTTGTACAAACGTTTCCTAATATGCTTATCGGCGTTTTCTATTTTCTGCTAGTTAATTGTCATCTTTGTCATAATTAAATCAATTAAATTAAATATTTACTTTCAAGGAGAAAAGATTACTGCAGTAAATTGTATAGTGTCAGTATCTTCGACAAGGTGTGATAATCTTTTCTTTGTTTCCTCTGACTGCCGGTTCATGTTTATTGATTGAGGATAATCGTCTATTAATCAAGAATATGCCCATAAATAAAAATACGGGAAGTTTTTTGCATTCAAAACTTGTCCAAATGTTATGTTCAAATTTTTCACAATTTGTACCAAATAATTGTTGGACCTATGCCATTTTAGTTCAATTCATCTTCAGCTTGTTCATTTGAAAGATGCAAAAAAAAAAAGAAGAGAACATATAATTATTAAATGCTATTCACTGTAAGACAGTGGCCTACCTTCAGAAAATAGCACCTGTGGTAAGCACTGAAATATAATTAAGTCTCCAACGTTTCGAAAATTTATTTAAAAAATCACCAGTTAAAACATGTAGAATGACATTTTCTAAAAATGATCAAGAAAACCTCGAAATTGAAAACCGATAACATGATTAAGTCTCCAAATTTGAGATAATTTATTTTTCAAGAATCACCAGTTAACCCTTTACCCAATGCGGGTAGCAGACAACACTTCCAAAATAAATTATTGAACAACTTAAAAATTTTAATTTTTGTCTCAAAAACATAGCTTATGACCCCTCATTGGAAAGAGCTCTGGGTGTTCGTTCCAATGCAGGATAATAAGCTAAATGGCATTTCTTGTCTGGACCTCCCCACCTCCCAAATATCTAGCCCCCCCCCCCCCTCCCCCCAGCCGGGAATTGTCTGGCAATAGCCTTGCACAAATTATTAGGCTTTTGGCAACTCTGAAGAACCACTATTTAACAAATTGTTGGTCCAACCATGACCCTGGGTTGTCCAAACTTGGACCTAATATACACAATTTAATTTTATGGTGTGGTACGTTCATGCGTGCAGCAGAAAAATATATATTGCAGACCTCTGGCCCAGGTTTGAAAACACAGCTGGATTTCTTTTTACACCAAATCTAGGTTTATCAACCTGACCGACAAATTATTAAAACTACACGAAAATATTGGGGGGGGGTGGGGTCAGCCTGCCCCCCCCCCCCAGCCCCCCCCCACCCCCCAATTTATGGCCTTGCCCCCATGGTACAAATCTGTCTGGTTATTTGTCGAGCGATTTGTTATTGCATTTCCAACCCTCCTCCCCGACTTGCAAACTAATTAAGCATGCTTCCATCAATATTTACAAACACAGCTGGGTTGTTTATTGTCATGGAGATGAAATAGTTCAGTTTAGTGAGGAATCTAATTATAGTCAAAGGTGGGCGTTAATTAGCTTCCTGAACTGGACTCAAATTTTTAATGCACTGTACACGTAATGTGAGAGACCACCTGCCTTGAGAGAACCCATTTGCCAGGCACCGATTGGTTTTACTCTATAATGGACCTGCTATGGGAGACCACCTGTCTTGAGAGACCACTGTGACCTGGTACCAACTTGTATTTTCATGCCATAATAGACCTGTCTTGAGAGACCGCCCCTTTGAAGACTGAAACCATGACAAAAACTTTTTACCTGTTCTGTAAATGGAAAATCTATTGTGGTTATACTAACATAATTAAAAGTATTAAAAGCTCTAAATTGGGTTTCAATTGCTAACTAATTAAAGATTGAGATGTTTTTATAAGACCCCCGTGAAAAGATTAGGATTATTGCTGAATAAACAATTTCATACATACCTTAAATGTGACAGATAGGAATAAAAAATAAATTTGTGTTGAAAATCTTTTTGTAACAAATTGAAATGAACTGTTATAAAAATTATAAAAATAAATTAGTGTTGAAAGTTAAAAAATTTATAGTAATTTATATATTTTTTATACTTACCAATGACCCAGACTTAGCTGGTGCTAACTCCAACAAAACCAGGGCCAAACACAAATTTTGCCCCCCAATCCCCAAAATTTGCATCCAAAACAAAAAGAAATCATGTCCTAAAGGACCTCCATAGTACGCCTCTACTGCGCATGCGCAGTGACGCAGTCGTCCCGAAATTGGCGCCAATTATCATTCTTACTGGCAGTGCCTGGTCAGCGCTATGTACTCAGCGGGGAGGCAAGAGTTCCCAACTCCAGGGAGGGCCATCCCCGTCTGGGTCATTGGTAAGTATAAAAAATATATAAATTACTATAAATTTTTTAATATTTTTATACTGTACCAATGACCCAGACTTAGCTGAATAGTAAACAGGCTGGAGGGCCTAGGACATAGAGGAAAATCCAATAAGCTCAACTATATAGTAAAGAGGTAACCCCTTAAGGAGAAAAGGAGTATTAGGCTTTACATGTATCTTTCTTATTTAATATTAAATTAGAAAGATACACTACCCTTAATAATTGAGCACAATAACATTCATGTTCTCTATTAACATCCAGTATAGCCCTTATACTAATCATTTTTAAAGCAAGCCAATAAATAAAGTAGTTCAGAGAATTGAGACTCTTTATAATCATTTAAAAGTGTCCGAGTATTGTATATTAAAGCCCGTTTGACACTTGACATATACAAATGCTTCACACCGAGCTACACTTTAAAAATAAGACATGAATGAAATTAAACATTAATATTACACTTTAAAACCATCCCGGAAGCGACTCAGAAATACTGACTTGGAGGAGGCATTCCCTTGCTTTTCACTATAAAGCAGGTGACCTAAGGGAACACCCGCCCCCCCCCCCCCCCCCCTCTTCCCCTTGCCCTGGGTCAAATAGCCCAGAGCGAAGAGGGCAGCCGGACGGAGTCACTGCCGGAACAGAAAGCCTGCATAACTATAGTTGCAACTGTTTAGTGGACGACATTCTGAGCAACAGATAACGGACCTAAACAATGCAGGTCTCCAGAAATGGACTCAATATTTCTGAGATAAAAATTCGTAAATGTGGATGGCTGAGACCAATAAGCAGCCTTCATTAAATCTGTAATAGCAACACTATTAGCATAAGCCCAGGAAGTAAAAAGAGCTCTTACTTCATGAGCAGAAATCTTAAGCACAGACTGCTGAGAAGAAGATAAATCTTCATAAGCAGTACGGATAGTTAACTGAATCCATCTAGCAATAGAATGGACTGAAATGTCCTTTCTATTAGGCATCAAAGACAGAAAGAAACGTTTCCGTCCCTTTCTGATAAACTGAGATCTCTGTTTATAGATACGTAGTGCTCTAACAGGACAGAGTAAAGGCCTACGCCCGTCTGAAGACGGAAGAGCCTTAATAACAATAGGTTCCGGATATTTATTAGGAGCCTGATTCTTAGCTAAAAAACCCACATTAGTAGTGAAGGTGATAGTGTTCCCAACACTACGATAATGAGAATCATCCACCGATAGTGCATGAAGCTCACTGACTCTTCTGGCAGAAGAGAAAGCTAAGAGAAAAGCTGTCTTATAAGATAAGAATTTGAAATCTACTGTCCCAAGAGGTTCAAATGGCTTTTCCTTCAATTTAAGGAGAACCCAAGCTAAATTCCACTTAGGAATTAATCTAAGAGTTCTGGGTCTATTTATCGAAAAGTTTCTAACCAATTTCGATAAAGAGACATTAGATCCAATTTGTAAACTATCATGATGTGCATAGGTATCAGATAACATAGATCTATAACCCTTTATAGTAACAGGCTGCAGTTTGATTTCGTCAAACAAGTATACTAGAAAGTTTGCAATGTCTGGTATAGAGGGATCAAATATATCTACAGAATGATCCCTACACCAATGACAAAAAACCTTCCACTTAGCCGCATAGTTTAGCGAAGAGGAGGTCCTCCTACAGTTAGAAATCGCGTCCACTGCTCGTCCTGTTAAGTGCTTGCCATGCAAGAAGGACCGCACAACGGAAAAACGTGAAGGTTGAGACCTTGCGGGTTGTGATGGAGTTGGCGCGATTTCCCCTGCGAAAGAAGATCCTCTCGTGGAGGAAGCTTCCGCGGTAGGTCCCACAACAGACACCTGAGTAGATTTATCCACGGTCTCTGTGGCGACAGAGATGCTACCAACAGAATCTTGCATTGAGATTGTTTTATCTTTAGCAATACTTGTTGAATTAACGGCGCTGGAGGATACGCATATCCTATCATTCCGTCCCAAGGGATCGACAGAGCGTCTACTGCAAATGCTCTTGGATCCGGACACGGGGACACATACGTCTGCAACTGATTGTTGAGATGTGTCGCAAATAAGTCTATCATTGGCCGTTCCCATTGGTAGCAAATCTGATTGAATACTTGTTTGTTGAGAGTCCACTCCGACGGCAACAAGCGACCCTTTCGTGAAAGGGAGTCTGCTAGCACATTCAGACGACCCGGTATGTGACGGACCGAAAGAAGAACGTGATGTTCTAACGCAAACAGAAGGATTCTTTCCGTTAGATTGAACAACGGAACTGAATGAGTGCCTCCCTGATTCCGTATATACGCCACTACTGTCGTATTGTCGGATAGGATTTGGACATGAGCATCGTGAATAATGTCCATCCAGTGACGTAACGCAAGCCAAATTGACATCATTTCCTTGATGTTTATGTGCTTGCACAGGAATCGCGGATCCCAAAGACCCTGGCATCTCGAATCCGTTGGGATTAATGATGCACCCCAACCTGTTTGACTGGCATCCGTCATAACGGTAAAACTCGGATCCGGCAACTGCAGTGGAACTCCTTGAGTTAACCACTGAATGTTTGCCCAAGTCTGAATCTCTTGTTTCACTTGATCTGACAAGAGAACGTCTACATCGAGCGAATGAATTTTCACACTCCAATTCTGAGTCAGGAAAATTTGAAGAGGACGTGTGCGTAGCCGCCCCATCGGAATGAGATCCGCGGCGGCTCCGCACAGACCTATCAGCCTCATAAATTCTCTCGCCGTGACTTTGTCTGCGTGCAGACAATAGCGAGCGTAACAACTGACTAATTTCGCTCTGGTTAACGGCAGACGAACGAGATTGTTGTGCGTCTCGAAGCTCATTCCCAGATGAGTGAATGACTTGGACGGCACCAGATCCGACTTCTCCTCGTTTACTATGAAACCGAGACGTCGGAGCAATAGAAGAAGATTCTGAACATCGTTCTGAAGCGTTAACTCGTTGCCGTACCTCTGAAGAATGTCGTCCAGGTAGGCCGACGTTACCGCAGACGAATGAGCTCGGAAGTAGATCATTACCGAGTTCATTACCCGAGTGAAAGCCCAGGGTGCTAGATTCAATCCGAAGCACATGGCCCGGAACTGATACACCACTCCTAGGACTGCGAAGCGTAGATACTTTCGGAATGTCGGATGTACCATGACGTGAAAGTACGCATCTTTGAGATCTATGCTCGTTGCATAATCGTTCACCCGAATACTCGCTCTGACCGATCGAATCGTCTCCATATAAAACTTCGGAGCGACGATCAGCTTGTTTATCCAGCTCAAATCTATGACTGGACGGAACGAGCCGTCTGGTTTCGGAACCAGAAACAGATGGCTGTAGAATCCCAGAGATTCCTGGTTTTCTACGACCTCTACCGCGTTCTTCATTAAAAGAGACTGCACCTCTGATAACAGAGCGTCTCTTTTCTGTGGATTTGACGGAAGATGAGTCCACTTTGGACTTCGAGTTAATGGAGGCTTTCGTTTGAAGGATATCTTTAGACCTTCCGAAGTCACTCCTCTCACCCAAGGGTCGTCCGTAATCGACGCCCACTCTTGTGAAAAACTCGACAACCTTGCGCCAACCGGAATGCGATAGAGGTTTAAGCCATCACCTCCTGGACCTGCGAGGCCTGCGGTAGGAGAAACCACGTCTTCCACGACCCGCACCTCGCCTGGTCGACCTCGGGGCGTCCAACCGATTGTCCCGGCCTGAAGGACGTCCCGAACGAGAGTCGCTATCCTGACGGTCTCTCGAATAAGACCAAGAGGACGCACCGGAACCTCTATAGGAACCTCTCTTGGGCGCATTAGACCCAGAAGTGCCTGTCTTATTCGTGTCTGCTGTATCCGACTTTTTAGGAGCCGATCTGAACAACAGAGAATCATTAGCTTTCTTTTTAATTTTATCATAAATAGCGGAAAGCTTGCCATCAAAGAGAAGTTCTCCTGAGACCGAAGCGACTCTAAGAGAGTTCTTCACCTTAGAATCCACTAGTGTGGATGTAGCTAGGGCTGCGTCACGTCTAACCAACTCCAGATTTGCCACTGAAAGGGCGGAGTTACACGTGGAATAAGCTACTGCCCTTGAAAGAAGTCTTAAAGAGGATTGTATATCCTGAAACTCTTCCCCTTGAAGGCGCAGTGATAACGCCTTAGTAAGGTGATCTGCGTAAGATAAGGCATCTAAATTGGCTCTGTTAGACGCAATAGCTGTTTCCAACACCGCGGTTGGAATAGAAGCTGACGACGGTAATGATAGCTCTAAGTCTTCCGCCTCGTCGTCCATACGCAGAGGAACTCTCGGTATACCCTGTCCTGCCATATCGAATTTATTCCTTGCATTAATGAAAGGCAGGTTAAGAGTATTAGCGGACAAGAAACCTGCTTTCCCCGTCCTGGAAGCAAGTTTAAATATAGCGTCGTTCAATAATTCAAATGTTCTTGCAACATTATTGGACTGCGACGGAAACTCGGGAGCGATGTCCCTGAACCGCTCAAAAAATTCAGAGTCCAATGACGCTATAATTCTCTTGTCCGGAAGCGCAGCAGTCTGGCCCGACGGAACAACTTGAGGGAGAAAGTGCCGGATGAAGTCCACGGCAGCTTTATGTTGTTCCGAAAGGGATAGCTCCAATTCATCCGTATCCCTTTCACCATCCGGTCGGACCTCCCGATGTTCCCGGTCGTCCGCCCCCGATGCTTCGGCGGAGCGTACCGACCCAGCGCCGTCGGATAATTCTCGATCCGACACCGTTTCGGCTGCTGGGATGCTGCGATAAGCTGTGCTATCTGCACAAGAATGTCCGACGTCGAGACCTGCGGAGGCGCAGTCTTTCGCTGCTTCGCCGAGGGCAGCTCCGCATCAGATGGCTCCCGCATACTTTTCCTACGCGAACGTCCGGAGTCCATCGGTCTCGAATCCCTGGCTGCCGGATGGTGTGACCTGGTCGCCGAAGAATCCTTCATCGGCGAAGCTGGTAAAATATCGGAGGTCACGCAGCCAAGGTGCGGTCGTGTGCGCTGACGAGAAGAGGAAGCCTTAACAGTCTCTGCGGACTGCTTATACAACGGAGCGTCCCGAGCGACGGACGTATGCTCCGCTAAAGACACATTTTGTACCACAACATCTGGTCCCAGATGTTGTTGTACGAGAGAGGGACCTCTCTCGCTCGCGGCCCGGCTGGACCTGGACGAGCTAGGAACCGGACTAAAAGGCTTCCTCCGTTCTCGTTTACTATCCGCCGTCACTGGGTGTGCATCTATTATGTTTATAGTGCTCGCATCACCCAAAATTTCCTCTTGGACCGCATCAGACGAACCCGGCTGCCGAACCATTCGGTGAATGGAGGCTACACCGGGCGAGCTAGCGGACGACATTTGTCTAATCTCCATGAGCACTTTTGCCGCTAGCTCTGAATTCATTTGTGACGACGGACGCACACTTGAAGAAGATAACATGGAAACATCACCCTGTTCTGGTTCCTCTGAAATAGAAACTGAGAGAGTAGAGTGACCTTGTGGAGAAAGAGCCGGCATCGCTCTTTCTCCAGAAACAACATATCGTGACACACGTTTCCAATGTTTCTCATCCCAATGTTCACATATAGGACAGGGATTAATGCGAGAACACTGACTACAATTAATACAATGATCATGAAAGTCAGAGGAAGATTTCTTCCTATTACAATTTGAACAATGTCCCTTCATTGTGAAAGAACAACAATAAGTCCTAGTTACTCGCAAAAACCCCTGACACAAAGATACATAATAACATGATCCATTAATAAATGAAAAAACAATTGCAAAACAAAATAATTTTGAAAAAATATTTTTTCAGAGAAGCCCAAGTTGCTGAAAAGTAACGTTGAGCCCCGATGGATCCGATGGCAAAGTGTGGTCAAAAATTTTAAATTTATATAAAATAATTAATGAGACACTTTCGGATAATATAAATGTATCTTATAATGAGATAAACTACCACAAAGGCAAACAGCCCCCTTCAAAAAAGGCTGTTGCCAATGAAAACAAACAGTGTAAACACACTAGAAAACATGACTCCAGGCACTGAAAAAACTGGCCCGGAATCAGTCATCAATTACACTCTATCTGATGCAAAACAGAGACTCCCAGGGGAGAATCTGTAGAACATCAGATGGAAGATGCAGAACACAAACGTTATACACCCATGGGTGAAAACGTAACTATGGGGAAAATAACAGAAAACATTCTGTAACCAAGCAACTCTCCCAGGAAATTTTAGAAATGAAACTTCTCAAAAATATGCCAAAAGCATGGGAGAATTGCCAGGGGGACTTTAGAAGGCTAGGAGAGAGGAAACACTGAATAAGCAGTGCAACAATTAGCAAGAATGACAACAAGAGGCCCATGCCTCGAAAATAGGCAACTTAACATAATTTCATCAAAAAATTTTAAGTACAGCCCTGATTATTTTTTGCCACTTCTTTTTCCTCTCCTCCTTCTATCCTCCTTAGAATCACATTTTCTCCAAAAATTACGTGTCTGGCATCCTTTAAACTGAGATTTACAAGCACAAAGATCAGTGAGATGTTGACTGATGAAGGGCCAAACAGAGAATGATAATTGGCGCCAGTTTCGGGATGACTGCGTCACTGCGCATGCGCAGTAGAGGCGTACTATGGAGGTCCTTTAGGACATGATTTCTTTTTGTTTTGGATGCAAATTTTGGGGATTGGGGGGCAAAATTTGTGTTTGGCCCTGGTTTTGTTGGAGTTAGCACCAGCTAAGTCTGGGTCATTGGTACAGTATAAAAGTTAAAAAATTTATAGTAATTTATATATTTTTTATACTTACCAATGACCCAGACATAGCTGGTGCTAACTCTTAAAATATAGGGCCAAACACAAATTTTGCCCCCCAATCCCCAAAATTTGCATCTAAAACTAAAGAAAACATGTCCTGAAAGGCCCTCCACACATCGCCCCTACTGCGCATGCGCAGTGTCAAGGACGTTCCGAAATTGGCGCCATTTATCATTCTAATAACCAGTGCCTGGTAAGCGCTATGTACTCAGCGGGGAGGCAAGAGTTCCCAACTCCTGGGAGGGCCATCCCCGTCTGGGTCATTGGTAAGTATAAAAAATATATAAATTACTATAAATTTTTTAACATTTTTATACTGTACCAATGACCCAGACATAGCTGAATAGTAAAAAGGCTGGAGGGCCAAGGACATAGAGCAAAATGGAATACGCTCAATAAAATAAAATAGAGTCATCCCCTGTAGGGGAAAGAAGTAATAGGCCTTACATGTATCTTTCTTATTTATGATAAATTAGAAAGATACAACACCTTCCAAAAATTGAGCTTCATACATCCATGTACTCTATTAATATCCAATAATCCTTATACTAATAATTTTTAAAGTAAGCCAATAATAAAGTAAGTCTAGAGAATAGAGACTCTTATACTCCTAAAAGTGTGTGAGAATTGCATAATCATGTCCGTTGACATATGCAATATTCAAAAGCTATACTTTAAAAACTAAGACTTGAATGAATTTTATAACTTAAACTTCTCACTAAACAACCATCCCAATAACAGCTCAGAATTACTAACTCCGGAGGAGGTATCCCCTTGTTTTCATAGTAAAAAACAGGTGACCCAAGGGAACACCCTCCCCCCCCTTTTTCTTGCCCTGGGTCAAATAGCCCAGAGCGAAGAGGGCAGCCGAACGGAGACACTGCCGAAACAGACAGCCTACCTAGCTATAGTAGCAACTGTTAAGTGAATGACATTCTGAGCAGTAGAGAATAGACCTAACAATAGAGGCCTCCAGAAATGGACTCGATATTTCTGAGATAAAATTCATGAATGGATGGCTGAGCGCAATGAGCAGCCTTCAAAAATCTATAATAGCAACACTATTAATGTAAGCCCAAGAAGTAGAAGAACTCTTACTTCATGAGCCGAAATCTTAAGCACAACTGCTAAGTCAATGATATACCATAAGCAGTACGCTAGTTAATAGAATCCATTAACAATAAAATGGAGCGTAACGTCCTTCTACTAGACATCAAAGACAGAAGAAGCTTACGCCCTTGTAATAAACAGATATCTGTTTATAAATACATAAACTGTACCCGGAAAGAGTAAAGGCCTATGCCCATACGAAGACGGAAGGACCTTAAAATAATAGGTTCCGGATAATAGGAGCCTAACTCTTATGCAACAATCCAACCTAAATAGTAACGGAAGTATTGATTCCGAAACTATGAAAGTGAAAATCATCCATCGATAGTGCATGAAACTCACTGACTCTACAGTAAAAGAGAAACCAACAGGATTACTGTCTAAAAGGTCAGAATTTGAAAACTACTGTTTCCAGAGGCTCAAATGATTACTTAGCTAAATAAGAACCGAAGTTAAAATCCGTATAGGAATTTAATCTAAAGATTCTAAGTCTATTTATCAAAAAGTTACTAACTGACTTAGATAAAGAGACAAAAGACTCAAATGTAAACTATCGTAGAGTGCATAGGTATGAGGTAACATAAACCTATAACCTAAATAACAACAGGCTGCAGTAGATCTTGTGAAACAAGTATACTAAAAAATAGCAATGAGTAGTATGGAGGGATCAACCATATGAACATAATGATCCCTACACCACGACGGAAGAGCCTCCACTTTAGTCGCATAGAATAGCGAAGAAGAGGATCTCCTATAGTAAGAAATCGCGTCCAAAGCTCGTCCAGTACAGTGCTTACAATGCAATATGGACCACACAACGGAATACATGAAGGTTGCGACCTTGCTGGTTGTGATAAAGATGGCACGATTTACCCAGTGAAAAAAGATCCTCACATAGAGGAAGATTTCACGTTAAGATCCACAGTAGACAAGAGAGTAAATTACTCATGATCTCTGTGAAGATAGAGATGCTATCAACAGAAATGTATTGTGGTTGTTTATCTTAGCAATACCTACTAAAACAACAGCGCCGGAGGATACGCGTATCCTATCATTCCGTCCTATAGATCAATAGAGCGTTAACAGTATTAGCTCAGAGATCTGGACAAGCCAACACATACGTCTGCAATTGATTAGCAAGCTGTGTCATAAATAAAACATCATTGGGCGCTCCCATAGATAGCAAATCTGATTAAATACTTGTTTGTTGAGAGTCCATTCTGACAGCAACAAGCGACCCGTAAGAGAACGGGAGTGCAATAAAACAATCAGACGACCCAGAATATGACGGACCAAAACTGAACTTGGTGTAGTATAACCAACAGACGGATTCTTTCCATTAAATTGAATAACGGAAATGAAAGAGTGCCTCCCTGGTTCCGGAGATACGCCACTACTGTCGAATTAAAGGACAGGAATTTGGGCATGCGTTTCTGAATAATGTTCATGCAATGACATAAAGCAAGCCTAAAAAACATTATTCCGCGGAAGTTAAACTGATAGTTAAAAGACTGCGGAACCCAAAGACCCTGGCACTTCGAATCCGTAGGGATCAGTATATATCCCAATCTGTTTGACTGGCAACCGTCATAACAGCCACACTCGGGTCCGGCAACTGCGGCGGCACTCTCTGAGTCAACCACCGAATGTTTGCCCCAGTCTGAATCTCTTGTAACACTAGATAGACAAGAGAATGTATAAATCAAGCAATTCATGGATTGCCGGAAAGTTGCCGTCGAAGAGAAGCTCCTCCGAGAACGAAGCGACTCTGAGAGAGTTCTTAACCTACTATCCACGCGTGGATGTAGCTAGGGCTGCATCACGTCTAACCAACTCCAATCAGCCACTGAAGGGCGGAGTTATACGTGAACAAACTACTGCCCTCAAAAGAAATTACATTGAGAATAATATCCCGTAAATCTTTTCTTGAAGACGTAATGATAACGCCTCAGTAAGGCGGATTACGTATAATAAAGCGTCTAAGTTAAGTCTACTATACATAATGTCGTTCCCAACATTGAAATTGGAAAAGACATAACGGCGAAAAGAATATATGCAGTCTTTAATCACACCGTCTAGACGCATATGAACTCTCGGTATGCCCTGCTCTGCCAAAATAAACTATATGTAAAAAAGATAAAATGGCAGAAATGAGCCACGCGGACAAGAAACTAAACTATCATGCTTAGTAGCAGGCTTGTATATATATATAAATATATAGCGTCGAAAAATAAAACACATGTTGTAATGACAATATTGGACTGCGTCGGTAAGTCAGGGACAAAGTCCCTGTACCGATCGAAAAATCCGAGTCCAATGACGCTATAAGTCTCTTATCCAAGATCGCAGCAATGAAGTCCGAAAAATAATCACTGGAAAAAATGCCAGAAGATATGAAAGGCATCTTCCGATACTACTAAAGGGAAAACTCGAAATCTTTCGAATCCCTTTCGCCATCCTGTCGGACCCTATAAAGCGTTCGGTCGTCCGTAGCTTGATGCAACCGCGGACCGCACCGACCCAGCGCCGTCGGATAATTCCTGATTCGACCGAGAAACCGTCAATTGCTGGGATGCTGCGAAACAACTGTGCTAACTCGGATAGCACGTCCGTGACTGAGGCCTGAGGAGCAGCGGTCTTACGATGCATTGCCGCAGGAAGCTCCGAGATCGTTACCCCGTGCATACTTCCAATATGCGAGCGAACGGAGTGTATAAGCCTCGTGTCCCTTGGCTACCGGATGGCGCGACCTATTCGCTGTGGAATCACTGAATGCCGAAACTGATCGGATACTCGAGGTCACATAGCCAATGTGCGGTCGTGTGCCCTGCTGTGAGGATGAGGAAGCATTAAAGACAGTCTCTCGGACTGTCAATATAACGGAGCGTCCCGAGCAACGGACATATGCTCCGAATGTAAAATATCTGAACCACAACATGCGGTCCCCTATGTTGTCGGCTTCCTCCGATCTGTCCTCAATCTGCCGTCACTGGGTGAGTACTAAAGTAATTAAAGTGCTCGCATCACCCAAATCTCCTTCCTAGACCGCAACGGACGAACCCGGCAGCCGAACCATTCGATGAATGTACGCTACACCGGGTGAGCTAGCGAATGTCACTCCGTAAGCGATAGACATATTCCATGAGCACTTATTGCCGCTAACTCTTCATTAACTATGACGACAGAGGCACACTTTTGAAAGACATCTCCATAACTCTTCGAACAAGAAACCAGAAATGCTTGGATAGCAAGCATAAAATAATAATATATGTAGCGTCGTTCAATAATTCGAAAGTTTGTGTGACATTATTGGACTATGTCGGAACTGAGGGACGATGTCCCTGAACCGAACCAAAAATTTCAAAGTCCACCGACGCTATCAGTTTCTTATCCGGCATCGCAGCATTCTGGTCCGACGAAAGAAGCTGTAGAAGACCAAGTCAGATGACATACACAACAGCATATGTTGTTCCGAAAGGGAAAGCTCGAAATCCTCCGAATCCCTTTCGGTATCCCGTCGGACCGGATGAAACTTTCGGACGTCCGTACCCGCTTCCGCGGAGCGTCCCGACCCAGCATCGTCGGATAAAATATATGCGACAGATTTAGTTGATGCTGGGATGCTGCGATAAACTGTGCTATTAAGGAAAGCACGTCCGTTCCCGAGGCCTGTGCAGTAGCGGTCTTACGATGCATTGCCGCCGGAAGCTCCGTGTACGTTGACTCCCGCACACTTCCTATGCGAACGTCCGGAGTCTGCAGGCCTCGTGTCCCTGGCTACCGGATGGTGTGACCTGGTCGGCGAAGAATGCTTGATCGGCGAGTCCACCGACGCTATCAGTTTCTTATCCGGCATCGCAGCATATGTTGTTCCGAAAGGGAAAGCTTAAAATCCACCGAATCCCTTTCGGTATCCCATCGGACCGAATGAAACTTTCGGACGTCCGTACCCGCTTCCGCGGAGCGTCCCGACCCAGCATCGTCGGATAAAATATATGCGACAGATTCAGTTGATGCTGGGATGCTGCGATAAACTGTGCTATTAAGGAAAGCACATCCGTTCCCGAGGCCTGTGCAGTAGCGGACTTACGATGCATTGCCGCTGGAAGCTCCGTGTACGTTGACTCCCGCACACTTCCTATGCGAACGTCCGGAGTCTGCAGGCCTCGAGTCCCCGGCTACCGACCCAGCGCTGTCGGATAATTCTCGATCCGACACCGTTTCTGTCGGCTGCTGGGATGCTGCGATAAGCTGTGCTATGTGCACAAGAATGTCCGGCGTCGAGACCTGCGGAGGCGCAGTCTATCGCTGCTTCGCCGAGGGCAGCTCCGCATCAGATGGCTCCCGCATACTTTTCCTATGCGAACGTCCGGAGTCCATCGGTCTCGAATCCCTGGCTGCCGGATGGTGTGACCTGGTCGCCGAAGAATCCTTGATCGGCGAAGCTGGTAATATATCGGCGGTCACGCAGCCAAGGTGCGGTCGTGTGCGCTGACGAGAAGAGGAAGCCTTAGCAGTCTCAGCGGACTGCCTATACAACGGAGCGTCCCGAGCGACGGACGTATGCTCCGCTAACTACACATTTGTACCACAACATCTGGGGCCAGATGTTGTTGAACGAGAGAGGGGCCTCTCTCGCTTGCCGTCCGGATGGACCGGAACGAGCTATCAACCGGACTAAAAGGCTTCCTCCGTTCTCCCTCCGATCCGCCGTCACTGGGTGTGCATTAAGTTAATTTTATAGTGCTCGCATCACCCCAAAATTCCTTCTAGACCGCAACGGATGAACCCGGCTGCCGAACCATTCGGTGAATGGACGCTACACCGGGCGAGCTAGCGGACGTCAAAGGCCGTCGAACCTACTAGGGTCCTCTTAGGCAATTGGCGTATTACATGAGCACTTTTCCGCTAGCCCTTCATTAATTGTGACGACGGAGGCACACTGTTGGAAGACATCACAGATACATCACCCTAATCTTGATCGTCTGAAATAGAAATTGATAAAGTAGAGTGACCCTGCGGGGAAAGGACCGGAGTGTCCAAATCCCCAACAACATACCGTGACATACGCTTCCCATATTGTCATCGAAATCATACGATACAGAACAGGAGTTAATGCGAGTACACTGACCACATATAGAATGATAATAAGGTCAGAGGAAGACTTCCTCTTAAAGCAATTGATCAATATCCTTTCAATGTGAAAAGAAAACAAGTCCTGGTACTCGCACTAACCCCTGGCAATCAAAATACATAATAATAATATGATCCATTAATATAGAAAAAATAATTGAAATCAAAATATTTTGAAAAAATATTTTTTCAGAACAGCCCAAGTTTCTGAAAAGTAACGTTGAGCCCCAATGGATCCCAAGCCTAAGTGTGGACAAAAATTTTAAAAATATTTTAAACAATTTTTTCAACACTTACGAACAATAATAATGTATCTAGTTACGATAAAAATAACATAAAGATATTATTATTTAGAAATCCCCCCCTCACACAGAGGGCTGTTGTAAATGTAAACAATGAGTGTAAAAACACTAAAATAAGACTCCAGGCACCCAGGCCCGAAATCAGTTACCAAAAATACACCATCTGATGCAAAACAGAGACTTCCAGGGAAGAAACTGCAGAACATCAGATGGTAGATGCAGAACACAACGCCTAACCACCCGTAGGTGAAGACGTAAATATGGGGAAAGAACAGAATTCATTCTGTTATACAGCTAAAACTCCCAAGAAATTTTAGTAATAATAATTACAGAAACTATGCCAAAAGCATGGGAGAATAGCAAGGGGGAACTTAAAGGACAGGGAGAGAGGAAAAACACTTGAAAAACAGTGTAACTAAATAATCAGAATGACAACAAAATGGCTGCTGCCTTGAAAATAGGTAACTTAACATAATTTCATTAAAAATTTTTAAGTTACAGCCCTGATAAAATTCTGTCACACATTCTTTTCCTCTCCTCCTTTTCTATCCTCCTTAGAATCACCATTTCACTAATATTTATGTGTCTGGCATCATTTAAACTGAGATTTAAAAGCACAAAGATCAGTCAGATGTTAACTGATGAAGGGCCAAACTTAGAATGATAAATGGCGCCAATTTCGGAACGTCCTTGACACTGCGCATGCGCAGTAGGGGCGATGTGTGGAGGGCCTTTCAGGACATGTTTTCTTTAGTTTTAGATGCAAATTTTGGGGATTGGGGGGCAAAATTTGTGTTTGGCCCTATATTTTAAGAGTTAGCACCAGCTATGTCTGGGTCATTGGTACAGTATAAAAATATATCTTCATTGAAGATTTTCAACACTAATTTATTTTTATAATTTTTATAACAGTCCATTCCAATTTGTTACAAAAACTTCATAAAAAAGAATAACTACAAAGTAATTACAAAAATCTATTCTTCTCCATTTCTGAATTTTGTGGTTGGTTATTCACTGACTTGAGAAAACCTGAAACCTGTTATGAGAGACCACCTGTCTTGAGAGACCACTTTTGTGTGGCCCAAAGGGCAGTCTCTCAAGACAGGTTCTACTGTACATACAAACATCATATGAAATTTTTTTTCTCTTTTTTCAGTTACAAACAAAATCAAAGCTTCATAAGTTATGATTTTAAAGCAAACAAATGAAATATTCCAGTTCTTTAGCAGTCACTTGGTAAAATAACAATGCTGAGACTATCTGCAAATCATGACATGGCTGTATAAGAAAAGATTTTTTCTAATAAATGCCGCTGTCATGTCTTGTGTATTTATAACATTTAAACCATTATCTTATCTATCAGCCATAAGCAACTAACACAAAATTCATCATTCACATTGAATTATTCGTTCACTTTTGGTCTTGATTCCTCCGAGGAATAAGCATGTCCCAATGAGAGGACAAAAGCTATGGTTTGGAAGCAAACAATGAATATTTTAAGTTATCCGAGAAAAGCTTTTTAATCTGTTATTCAAACTTGGTGAAGGGTTAAGCTGGAAGCTTTTGTTGTTTTCCGGTTCGGTTATGTTTTTTGCGGCAAACCTGAAAACCAAACTTAAAATACCCAGAAAAATCTGGCTGAGCAGTTTAACTGTGTTTGTGCATAAATTAATTAAACTATCTTACTGGGAAGCAAATGGACTTGTGGCCCTTCTAGACTCTCAGCACTTAAGTGTATCCAGGAAAGGGGCAAATAGGTTGTGTTCCTATGGTCACATTTTACCCCTTATATTGATCCGTCCGGTGGAGAATAAAACATAGATTAGATGAACTTTATTCATTGGTTATCCTAAGGCCTAAAAAAGTTAAAAATCTGTTACTCAGCACCCCCTCCCACTCCCCCCCCCCCCCCCCACATGGTCCTTTTGGTTGCTGCATGCTCTCTTTTTATAACCACTACAAACACAAAAAATAAAAAAATACTTTACTCAAGTAAATAAAATTGATACATTTGTCCCTTGAATGCTTTAGCATTGCAAATCCTTCTTGCACTCAAGGGGCAAAATACATCATCACCCATGCTATTTTGTAGATTATGAGGCCTAAAATTTATATAACCCTTTACCCAACGCAACAGTCAAAACCGGCCAGTGCTATTCTCAAAAATCGCCAATTAATTTTCATTATTTTTTCATTTTTTGTCTCAAAAACATAGGTTATGACCCCTCGCTGGAACGAGCTTGTCGAGCTCGTTCCAACGAGGGGTCATAACCTATGTTTTTGAGACAAAAAACGAAAAACATTAGTTATTCAAGAATTTTGTTTGCAAGTGTCGACTGCTTTTCATGCTGGTAAAGGGTTAAACCAAGAACAAGAACTTTTGATGGGAAAGAAATATAATAAAAATAAAATAAAAAATCATATGCACGCATTTTACAAACAAGCCAAGACCAATACCGGGTCTAGACTTGCACCGCTGAATGCAATTGATTACAGAGATGAACAGACTTCAAAGTATCGGCAAACAGGAAGTGGCTGCACGGCAGATCTGAAAATTAGATACACGATAAAACTCATCAGTAAGAAGCAGCAGATCATTCCCTTTCATAGAAGCCAAGAAAACTTTGACAGAAGAAGTGTTTCGGATGGAGTGACAGAGCCGCTGGTGACGCAGGTAAAAATGGACTGAGAAACAGAAGATCTACTTTGTGGAGCCTAATCTATTTGTTTTTGTTTGGAAGGTTTAGTAACTGATCCCCTAGAATGCCTAAGAATGATCAAAAAGAAGTTAGGCTGAACCCAATGGAGATACTTCCAGACAGGGCCTTGTGGTGAGTGCTGTCAGACAAGGTATTGCAGATTTTTTCCAAGTTAAGGAGCCTGAAGTGTTATTTAGAATAAGTTCAAATTGAAAATGAGGTTTTTACCTGAAACCGAATCTAAAAAAGCAAAAGCTCTAAAGCTCGATTCAGCTAAGGTTGAGATGACTGGTTATTTTATTGGAGTTGCGGGGGATGACATGGCAATGTGTCATGGGAAAAAAAGAATTAAGATCTTCTTTGTGGCTGACATGACACCTTTTTTATTGTTCGAAAAGCCTGTCACAGCTGGCTAAATTAAATCAAAGTGTCAATGACACTGCAGCTTAACCTGACTGCATGTAGTATTTGATGAAAAGGATAATGTTCAATGTTTATGAAAGGATTATGAAATAAACCAAGAATTGTGATAATTGAGAATATCTTAATTTCTGTTCCCTATATGCTGTGTTTTCAATAAGAATAATTTGAGGTATAGACTGTACTAAAGAATTTAGATCTGGGTTAATGTGGCCCTCACAGTTAATGTATGTCAACCAAAGTTACCAAGTTACAGTAAAATCATTTCAAAATGAGCCATCCTACCATGTTGCAATGAAATCCCTTCATAACTATAACTTGTAGACTTTGCTAAAGGAATCTAGGTCACGTGACGGTTCTGCGGTCACAGCTGACGATCATGACCAAAATAAGAGGCTCATCTAGATATCATACCAAGTTATCCTACCAAGTTACAATAAAATTCCTTCCTAACAACAGCCTGTAGACAGTGCTAAAGGAATCTAAGTCACGCGACCAAGACTGGGGTAACAGCTGACCGATCGTGATCAAAATAGGACAGTCTCATTTAGAAATCATACAGAGTTATCCTTCCAAGTTACAATGAAATCGCTTCATAAATATGAACTGTATACCTTGCTAAACAAATCTAGATCATGTGCTTGTGAGGCCATCACAGTTGACCGATCACGGCCAAAATAGGACATTCTCATCTACACATTATACTGAGCCATTCTACAAATTTGCAATGAAATCCATTTATAAATTCAAGCTGTGGAATGTGGCCATCACAACCGTGATGGCCACAACAAGCTGTGGACTGTGGCCATCACGGTTGATTAAACCCGACCAAAATAGGGCATTCTCATCCAGACATTGCGCAGACTCATCCTATGAAGTTACAATAAAATCCCTTCATAAATGTGGCCTGCAGACTGTACTAATGGTTTTCGGGTTTCGGGCTGCGCAGCTGTCACGGTTGACCAATCACATGCAAAGGGGGCGTTTCCATCTAGAACTAAAACAAAGTCATCCTACCAAGTTACAAACAATGAAATCCCTTCATAAATACGACATGTACACTGTGCTAAAGGTTTTCAGGTTTTGGGCTCACAAACCTCTCATGGTTGACTGATCATGACCAAAAGGAGACGTTCTCAACTAGACATTATCCTGAGTCATTCTACCAAGTTACAATGAAATCCCTTCATAAATATAACCTGTAGACTATGCTAAAGGTTTTCAGGTTTTGGGCTCGTGTAGCCATCTCTGTTGACTGAGCACAACCAAAAGGGACATTCTCATCTAGACATGACCTCAAACATGCATATGAAATTTCGTGATTATGACAAGAACTACGGGGTGTAGTCTGTACTAAAGAAAATGTGAACAGACTAACAGACTCCAGAATGCGTGATGGCAATAGCTTTTTTTGACTTCGTCAAGTTAAGCTTATAAATGGCTGTCTATGCTACAGATTGTCTGTGGATAGTAGTGACAGCTCATGGTTGTGGCTTGGGGGGACTACAGCCCAGTATTTCGGTATTAAAAAAGTCCACCAGCATCATTCCAGGAACTGGACAAATGTGAAGTTTGCATATATTTGTTTCTATTTATAGCTCATGTGTCCATGAAAACTATCTTGATTTGCTATTGTCGATACTTATTCTGAGGGTTTTATTGGATCATCACCGCACATCACTTGAAATAACACAAAGTTTTTATCTGATTAGGGCTAAAATAAATGCAGTTGTTCATGGCAATCAAATATTCAAAATGCAGCCAGAGTATTCAATGATTTCCATGTGTATCGGAAATTTCTGTCTACATCCAATCACTTTGGTCAAATTCATTTTTATCTTTAGAATTTCGTATCTTCCACAAATTTGTCTGCATGAAAGTTTTTTAATCACAGATTTAACCATAGATTTAAGTTATTTCTTGTTGCTTCTGATACCTACACCACAGTTTTTTAACATGCTCTTTCACATACAAGCAAAATCTGAGAGTCTGTATTTTTCCAAATTAATGGCTTATTATCCCTTGAAGCAGGCACCAGGGCTGCACGATATTCAAAAAAATACCGCGGTATACCGGTATATTGAAAACTGTTCAGATATCTGAACATAAGTATCACAATCAAGACTTGACACATCACAGTCGAGACGATTCATCATGCCTTGATGATGCGGTTCGAAAAACCTTCATCCATCGCAGACGATATCAAAATTTATTATTTTAAATATTAGTTTATTAAATTTTTCAAAAAATTCTTCAAAACAATATCATGTGGCCTCTCATTGGAACGAGCTTGTTGAACTCGTTCCAATGAGGGATCACATTATATTGTTTTGAAAAAATTTTTGAAAAGTTAAAAAATTTATAGTAATTTATATATTTTTTATACTTACCAATGACCCAGACTTAGCTGGTGCTAACTCTAACAAAACCAGGGCCAAACACAAATTTTGCCCCCCAATCCCCAAAATTTGCATCCAAAACAAAAAGAAATCATGTCCTAAAGGACCTCCATACTACGCCTCTACTGCGCATGCGCAGTGACGCAGTCGTCCCGAAATTGGCGCCAATTATCATTCTTACTGGCAGTGCCTGGTCAGCGCTATGTACTCAGCGGGGAGGCAAGAGTTCCCAACTCCAGGGAGGGCCATCCCCGTCTGGGTCATTGGTAAGTATAAAAAATATATAAATTACTATAAATTTTTTAACATTTTTATACTGTACCAATGACCCAGACTTAGCTGAATAGTAAACAGGCTGGAGGGCCTAGGACATAGAGGAAAATCCAATAAGCTCAACTATATAGTAAAGAGGTAACCCCTTAAGGAGAAAAGGAGTATTAGGCTTTACATGTATCTTTCTTATTTAATATTAAATTAGAAAGATACACTACACTTAATAATTGAGCACAATAACATTCATGTTCTCTATTAACATCCAGTATAACCCTTATACTAATTATTTTTAAAGCAAGCCAATAAATAAAGTAGTCCAGAGAATTGAGACTCTTTATGATCATTTAAAAGTGTCCGAGTATTGTATATTAAAGCCCGTTTGACACTTGACATATACAAATGCTTCACACCAAGCTACACTTTAAAAATAAGACATGAATGAATTTAAACATTAATATTACACTTTAAAACCATCCCGGAAGCGACTCAGAAATACTGACTTGGAGGAGGCATTCCCTTGCTTTTCACTATAAAGAAGGTGACCTAAGGGAACACCCGCCCCCCCCCCCCCCCTTCCCCTTGCCCTGGGTCAAATAGCCCAGAGCGAAGAGGGCAGCCGGACGGAGTCACTGCCGGAACAGAAAGCCTGCATAACTATAGTTGCAACTGTTTAGTGGACGACATTCTGAGCAACAGATAACGGACCTAAACAATGCAGGTCTCCAGAAATGGACTCAATATTTCTGAGATGAAAATTCGTAAATGTGGATGGCTGAGACCAATAAGCAGCCTTCATTAAATCTGTAATAGCAACACTATTAGCATAAGCCCAGGAAGTAGAAAGAGCTCTTACTTCATGAGCAGAAATCTTAAGCACAGACTGCTGAGAAGAAGATAAATCTTCATAAGCAGTACGGATAGTTAACTGAATCCATCTAGCAATAGAATGGACTGAAATGTCCTTTCTATTAGGCATCAAAGACAGAAAGAAACGTTTCCGTCCCTTTCTGATAAACTGAGATCTCTGTTTATAGATACGTAGTGCTCTAACAGGACAGAGTAAAGGCCTACGCCCGTATGAAGACGGAAGAGCCTTAATAACAATAGGTTCCGGATATTTATTAGGAGCCTGATTCTTAGCTAAAAAACCCACATTAGTAGTGAAGGTGATAGTGTTCCCAACACTACGATAATGAGAATCATCCACCGATAGTGCATGAAGCTCACTGACTCTTCTGGCAGAAGAGAAAGCTAAGAGAAAAGCTGTCTTATAAGATAAGAATTTGAAATCTACTGTCCCAAGAGGTTCAAATGGCTTTTCCTTCAATTTAAGGAGAACCCAAGCTAAATTCCACTTAGGAATTAATCTAAGAGTTCTGGGTCTATTTATCGAAAAGTTTCTAACCAACTTCGATAAAGAGACATTAGATCCAATTTGTAAACTATCATGATGTGCATAGGTATCAGATAACATAGATCTATAACCCTTTATAGTAACAGGCTGCAGTTTGATTTTGTCAAACAAGTATACTAGAAACTTTGCAATGTCTGGTATAGAGGGACCAAATATATCTACAGAATGATCCCTACACCAACGACGAAAAACCTTCCACTTAGCCGCATAGTTTAGCGAAGAGGAGGTCCTCCTACAGTTAGAAATCGCGTCCACTGCTCGTCCTGTAAAGTGCTTGCCATGCAAGAAGGACCGCACAACGGAAAAACGTGAAGGTTGAGACCTTGCGGGTTGTGATGGAGTTGGCGCGATTTCCCCTGCGAAAGAAGATCCTCTCGTGGAGGAAGCTTCCGCGGTAGGTCCCACAACAGACACCTGAGTAGATTTATCCACGGTCTCTGTGGCGACAGAGATGCTACCAACAGAATCTTGCATTGAGATTGTTTTATCTTTAGCAATACTTGTTGAATTAACGGCGCTGGAGGATATGCATATCCTATCATTCCGTCCCAAGGGATTGACAGAGCGTCTACTGCAAATGCTCTTGGATCCGGACACGGAGACACATACGTCTGCAACTGATTGTTGAGATGTGTCGCAAATAAGTCTATCATTGGCCGTTCCCATTGGTAGCAAATCTGATTGAATACTTGTTTGTTGAGAGTCCACTCCGACGGCAACAAGTGACCCTTCCGTGAAAGGGAGTCTGCTAGCACATTCAGACGACCCGGTATGTGACGGACCGAAAGAAGAACGTGATGTTCTAACGCAAACAGGAGGATTCTTTCCGTTAGATTGAACAACGGAACTGAATGAGTGCCTCCCTGATTCCGTATATACGCCACTACTGTCGTATTGTCGGATAGGATTTGGACATGAGCATCGTGAATAATGTCCATCCAGTGACGTAACGCAAGCCAAATTGACATCATTTCCTTGATGTTTATGTGCTTGCACAGGAATTGCGGATCCCAAAGACCCTGGCATCTCGAATCCGTTGGGATTAATGATGCACCCCAACCTGTTTGACTGGCATCCGTCATAACGGTAAAACTCGGATCCGGCAACTGCAGTGGAACTCCTTGAGTTAACCACTGAATGTTTGCCCAAGTCTGAATCTCTTGTTTCACTTGATCTGACAAGAGAACGTCTACATCGAGCGAATGAATTTTCACACTCCAATTCTGAGTCAGGAAAATTTGAAGAGGACGTGTGCGTAGCCGCCCCATCGGAATGAGATCCGCGGCGGCTCCGCACAGACCTATCAATCTCATAAATTCTCTCGCCGTGACTTTGTCTGTGTGCAGACAATAGCGAGCGTAACAACTGACTAATTTCGCTCTGGTTAACGGCAGACGAACGAGATTGTTGTGCGTCTCGAAGCTCATTCCCAGATGAGTGAATGACTTGGACGGCACCAGATCCGACTTCTCCTCGTTTATTATAAAACCGAGACGTCGGAGCAATAGAAGAAGATTCTGAATATCGTTCTGAAGCGTTAACTTGTTGCCATACCTCTGAAGAATGTCGTCCAGGTAGGCCGACGTTACCGCAGACGAATGAGCTCGGAAGTAGATCATTACCGAGTTCATTACCCGAGTGAAAGCCCAGGGTGCTAGATTCAATCCGAAGCACATCGCCCGGAATTGATACACCACTCCCAGGACTGCAAAGCGTAGATACTTTCGGAATGTCGGATGTACCATGACGTGAAAGTACGCATCTTTGAGATCTATGCTCGTTGCATAATCGTTCACCCCAATACTCGCTCTGACCGATCGAATCGTCTCCATATAAAACTTCGGAGCGATGATCAGCTTGTTTATCCAGCTCAAATCTATGACTGGACGGAACGAGCCGTCTGGTTTCGGAACCAGAAACAGATGGCTGTAGAATCCCAGAGATTCCTGGTTTTCTACGACCTCTACCGCGTTCTTCATTAAAAGAGACTGCACCTCTGATAACAGAGCGTCTCTTTTCTGTGGATTTGACGGAAGATGAGTCCACTTTGGACTTCGAGTTAATGGAGGCTTTCGTTTGAAGGATATCTTTAGACCTTCCGAAGTCACTCCTCTCACCCAAGGGTCGTCCGTAAGCGACGCCCACTCTTGTGAAAAACTCGACAACCTTCCGCCAACCGGAACGCGATAGAGGTTTAAGCCATCACCTCCTGGACCTGCGAGGCCTGCGGTAGGAGAAACCACGTCTTCCACGACCCGCACCTCGCCACGTTGACCTCGGGGCGTCCGACCGATTGTCCCGGCCTGACGGACGTCCCGAACGAGAGTCGCTATCCTGACGGTCTCTCGAATAAGACCAAGAGGACGCACCGGAACCTCTATAGGAACCTCTCTTGGGCGCATTAGACCCAGAAGTGCCTGTCTTATTCATGTCTGCTGTATCCGACTTCTTAGGAGCCGATCTGAACAACAGAGAATCATTAGCTTTCTTTTTAATTTTATCATAAATAGCGTAAAGCTTGCCGTCAAAGAGAAGTTCTCCTGAGACCGAAGCGACTCTAAGAGAGTTCTTCACCTTAGAATCCACTAGTGTGGATGTAGCTAGGGCTGCGTCACGTCTAACCAACTCCAGATTTGCCACTGAAAGGGCGGAGTTACACGTGGAATAAGCTACTGCCCTTGAAAGAAGTCTTAAAGAGGATTGTATATCCTGAAACTCTTCCCCTTGAAGGCGCAGTGATAACGCCTTAGTAAGGTGATCTGCGTAAGATAAGGCATCTAAATTGGCTCTGTTAGACGCAATAGCTGTTTCCAACACCCCGGTTGGAATAGAAGCTGACGACGGTAATGATAGCTCTAAGTCTTCCGCCTCGTCGTCCATACGCAGAGGAACTCTCGGTATACCCTGTCCTGCCGTATCGAATTTATTCCTTGCATTAATGAAAGGCAGGTTGAGAGTATTAGCGGACAAGAAACCTGCTTTCCCCGTCCTGGAAGCAAGTTTAAATATAGCGTCGTTCAATAATTCAAATGTTCTAGCAACATTATTGGACTGCGACGGAAACTCGGGAGCGATGTCCCTGAACCGCTCAAAAAATTCAGAGTCCAATGACGCTATAATTCTCTTGTCCGGAAGCGCAGCAGTCTGGCCCGACGGAACAACTTGAGGGAGAAAGTGCCGGATGAAGTCCACGGCAGCTTTATGTTGTTCCGAAAGGGATAGCTCCAAGTCATCCGTATCCCTTTCACCATCTGGTCGGACCTCACGATGTTCCCGGTCGTCCGCCCCCGATGCTTCGGCGGAGCGTACCGACCCAGCGCCGTCGGATAATTCTCGATCCGACACCGTTTCTGTCGGCTGCTGGGATGCTGCGATAAGCTGTGCTATCTGCACAAGAATGTCCGGCGTCGAGACCTGCGGAGGCGCAGTCTTTCGCTGCTTCGCCGAGGGCAGCTCCGCATCAGATGGCTCCTGCATACTTTTCCTATGCGAACGTCCGGAGTCCATCGGTCTCGAATCCCTGGCTGCCGGATGGTGTGACCTGGTCGCCGAAGAATCCTTCATCGGCGAAGCTGGTAATATATCGGCGGTCACGCAGCCAAGGTGCGGTCGTGTGCGCTGACGAGAAGAGGAAGCCTTAACAGTCTCTGCGGACTGCATATACAACGGAGCGTCCCGAGCGACGGACGTATGCTCTGCTAAAGACACATTTTGTACCACAACATCTGGTCCCAGATGTTGTTGTACGAGAGAGGGACCTCTCTCGCTCGTGGCCCGGCTGGACCTGGACGAGCTAGGAACCGGACTAAAAGGCTTCCTCCGTTCTCGCTTACTATCCGCCGTCACTGGGTGTGCATCTATTATGTTTATAATGCTCGCATCACCCAAAATTTCCTCTTGGACCGCATCGGACGAACCCGGCTGCCGAACCATTCGGTGAATGGACGCTACACCGGGCGAGCTAGCGGACGACATTTGTCTAATCTCCATGAGCACTTTTGCTGCTAGCTCTGAATTCATTTGTGACGACGGACGCACACTTGAAGAAGATAACATGGAAACATCACCCTGTTCTGGTTCCTCTGAAATAGAAACTGAGAGAGTAGAGTGACCTTGCGGAGAAAGAGCCGGCATCGCTCTTTCTCCAGAAACAACATATCGTGACACACGTTTCCAATGTTTCTCATCCCAATGTTCACATAAAGGACAGGGATTAATGCGAGAACACTGACTACAATTAATACAATGATCATGAAAGTCAGAGGAAGATTTCTTCCTATTACAATTTGAACAACGTCCCTTCATTGTGAAAGAACAACAATAAGTCCTAGTTACTCGCAAAAACCCCTGACACAAAGATACATAATAACATGATCCATTAATAAATGAAAAAAACAATTGCAAAACAAAATAATTTTGAAAAAATATTTTTTCAGAGAAGCCCAAGTTGCTGAAAAGTAACGTTGAGCCCCGATGGATCCGATGGCAAAGTGTGGTCAAAAATTTTAAATTTATATAAAATAATTAATGAGACACTTTCGGATAATATAAATGTATCTTATAATGAGATAAACTACCACAAAGGCAAACAGCCCCCCTCAAAAAAGGCTGTTGCCAATGAAAACAAACAGTGTAAACACACTAGAAAACATGACTCCAGGCACTGAAAAAACTGGCCCGGAATCAGTCATCAATTACACTCTATCTGATGCAAAACAGAGACTCCCATGGGAGAATCTGTAGAACATCAGATGGAAGATGCAGAACACAAACGTTATACACCCATGGGTGAAAACGTAACTATGGGGAAAATAACAGAAAACATTCTGTAACCAAGCAACTCTCCCAGGAAATTTTAGAAATGAAATTTCTCAAAAATATGCCAAAAGCATGGGAGAATTGCCAGGGGGGACTTTAGAAGGCTAGGGGAGAGGAAACACTGAATAAGCAGTGCAACAATTAGCAAGAATGACAACAAGAGGCCCATGCCTCGAAAATAGGCAACTTAACATAATTTCATCAAAAAAATTTTAAGTACAGCCCTGATTATTTTTTGCCACTTCTTTTTCCTCTCCTCCTTCTATCCTCCTTAGAATCACATTTTCTCCAAAAATTACGTGTCTGGCATCCTTTAAACTGAGATTTACAAGCACAAAGATCAGTGAGATGTTGACTGATGAAGGGCCAAACAGAGAATGATAATTGGCGCCAATTTTGGGACGACTGCGTCACTGCGTATGCGCAGTAGAGGCGTAGTATGGAGGTCCTTTAGGACATGATTTCTTTTTGTTTTGGATGCAAATTTTGGGGATTGGGGGGCAAAATTTGTGTTTGGCCCTGGTTTTGTTAGAGTTAGCACCAGCTAAGTCTGGGTCATTGGTACAGTATAAAAATTTATTTTTTTTCAACTGGAGAATTTGTATATTACGTGGGCACATGCGGACGATTCCTTGAGTAAAGTGATAATATTATTCATTCGGAACTACAGATAAAAAACTCAAGTCATCTTGAAAATTAAATTGTGGGTAAATAAATAATGACGATAAACCAATATTTTTGTAATTACACCGGTATTCAATCGATATTGGTTGAATACCAGTATATATCGGTTTATCGATATACCGTGCAGCACTAGTAGGCACGACAGTATTGGTAAATTGCCTTCGATATAAGCTTGCTGAAGAATACATTAAGAATAACCTGAGAGACTGTCACATTTCAGAGATCTACATAAACAACAGTTACCTCAAAATCTTCCATTTTGATGAAAAGATCGTTAAGCTGGTCTTCATTCAGAGGTGGCTGCTCCTTCAACCAACTAAGCACTATATTAAAATCAATAATAAATTTGTTAAACTTAAACTTTCCAGAAATGACAGGTTTAGTCTCGTTATGCCGATGTGCTTAAATAAACATAACGAGATCGAGATTAGTGAGAGGTGCTAATTACTTTTACTGGTCACTTTTACCCAGAATTTTAGTCGGTTACACAATGTTAAATTATGTATAGCATTTTGCAATGTAAGATAATCAACTGCAGCCTATTAGGCTGCAGTTGATTATCTGGTATCGCAAAACGTAAATGAAAATTTGCAAACAAATTTGAAAACTAGTTCACTGATGCTTTACTTCTGATTGTGGAACATTCCAGGCATAACTCAGATTAACTCTCCATCAAGCATCATTAGCAACTTCATATGTAAGATGAGTTCTGTTGGTTTAAATACTTCCTGTTTTTACAACATTTTGCATAAAATGTCCATTAAAAATAACTACAAGCCCATCAAATTAAAAATCCCAACTTCCATTTTGAGAACTCTATTAAACAACCAAGACGCCATTTATAACAGTATACAAGTCCATGCAACCCTTAAAGGCAGTTCAGTTAAAAAAACATAGTAAATGTTTCATGTGTTGCAGATCATTTGGAAATGCCCAGAAATGGATGAAACTATTCTATCTACTTAGAAGAATTCAATATAAAACAGCATAACATAACTCTGGTATACAAAAATAGCTATGTAATTTTTTACAAAATGCTATTCATTTTTTGGAAATGCGCAGCATTTTCCTACGCAAAGAAAAAAAGTTATTTTGAGCACTGCTACAAAACACTTTAGGTTTCTTAAAGTAGAAAAAAAATCCCCAATAGTTTGAACGAAACCATTAACCACAAAAAAAAAACCACCCCGTCTGTAAATACAGTCCTGGTAATTCATCCTTGTTTCCTCCGCAAAAAACAAAAAAAATTGTTGTGGAAAACTGGTGCTTCTACGGCAATTTCTGTGAAGCCTGTTGATTGTGTCAAAATCATCAGGGGGCACAGCATAATCTCAATTGCCATGTATATGTAATATGCGGTGAAATGAAAAGTAGTTTGAGGTACATCATGAACCATGTGAATGCTGAGAAGAAAACGTGGAAAAAAGAAGGTGACTTGCTCCATATATATAGCATGAGTGAAAATAAGATGCAGCATAACAAACTAAAATCTCACTCCTTCTATGATGCTGATAACACCAGAATCTGACATCAGTTTCTGGAAAGCTCTGAGAGAGCTTTCCAGAAACTGATGTCAGATTCTGGTGTTATTAACATAGAAGCTGAACACATAGTTTCTAGTGGTTATGCCACAACTTGTACTGTTAATTGTAAGATTAGCAATACAGTGTAGTGCAACCCACATGGTTTGATTCCTTGTGTAACCTGGAAATTGTGCAATTTCAGCCACCACAAGACATTCTGAAGAAGCCATCCTCAGCAGTATTTTTGCTGTGGATATTTTTCGTTTCCTCGGCACTGCTGATTGCTGAGGGTGAATTACCAGGGCTGTAAATATCACTATTAGGTTTAGTTTCACGTTCCTTTGATCATTCTTAGGGGTTCTAGGGAATTAGTTGAAAAGTCTATTGAATCCAAAAAAAACCCCCCATTAACCCTTTACCTAACATGAAAAGCAGACGACACTTTTTGAAAACTAATTTTTTTCATTTTTTGTCTCAAAAACATAGGTTATGACCCCTTAATGGAACGAGCTCGATGTGCTCGTTCCAACGAGGGGTCATAACCTATGTTTTGGAGACAAAAAGTGAAAAAATAATGAAAATTAACTGGCGATTTTTTAGAATCGCGCCGGACGGTTTTGACCGTTACGTTGGGTAAAGGGTTAATTAAGGTTGCAAGGAGGGTGAAGTGGCTCAGTTGGTAGAAGTGCAGGCTGCAAGCCGAGGTGTCCTCGGTTCATATTCCACCTGCAGCAACCATGTTGTGTCATTGGGCAAGACACTCCCCCATTGTCCACATGGGAGCATGGTGGCATTGTGTACTAAGGCGTATTGCACGTCGATGGTGCACGTGGCTTCAACCAATGCTAACCCTGCTTGTGTGGAGTTAGTATGTTGAGGAGCTGACAGTAGCTCGCCTGTTGCTCAATGGTTCTCTTTGGATACTCCGGCTTCCTCCACATATAAAACTGTCATGGTCATGATTAGCCATTGTGTAGAAATATACGACCTTAAAACACCAATAAATAAATAAAATAAATTAAGGTTGCAAATAAATAAAGTGAATTTAATGTATGTTGTGTTCTCATGGTCACATTTTCTTTCTTATTGACTCATCCACAAGTCAATAGGGAGGAAATGTGACAATGCAAACACTGTGTATTTTCCCATTTACCGGTTAGACTAGGTGACAAAACTGACTGTTCACTATTCCAATTCCCTCCCAGTAAGAGAGTTTGGTCAATTTATGCAAAAATACAGTAAAAACGTTTAGCTATTTTTGCTGGATCTTGCGATTTAGTTTTTCGTTTTTCCCACAAAAAATGAAAAAACCAAAAACCACCCAGCATTATTAAGGATAAGCCCCCCCCTACAATCTCCATATTGGTTGAATTTTTGAATGGACAGATGGCAGGAGTCAGAAAACCCAGTGATAATCATAGATCAGGAGTGAAGAATCTGTTGATCGATTCATATTTATTTATTTATTTATTTATTTATTTATTTATTTATTTATTTATTTATTTATTGGGGTTTAATGCCACTTTTGACAGTCAGGGTTGCCTCATGTCGGACAGTTTTACAGGGGGAGGAAGCTGGAGTACACAGAGAGAACCAGCGAGCAATGTTCATCTATTCAATAAATAAACCAGATAAAAGTGTTATATTTCTGAGGTGTACTGTTACACTCGCACATCTATGACGCACCTAATTTGCAGATGAGGTACACTTTTTCTTGTGCTCCTAAAATATTAGCAGAAAGCTTATATATCACATAATCTCCATCAAAATACTTCAATTCAGAAAATATCATTCACAACATGTCTAATATGGGAATGATAAGGCCACACAAAGCATATCTTCTGTTTCTCAGGCCATTATTTGCGAAATTGCATGCAGACAAGCGTTTTTTTATTTTATTTTTTATTTCAGTAATTACTTCTTTGTCATCAAAAGTTCATGTTCTTGGTTCAAGTTTTAGGCCTCATAATCTACAGAAGAAATGGATTGGAGGAGTTCTCAATTTGAAGGATAAAGGGTTAATATCACAGGATCAAATTATCAGATTTACACCAAAAACTAAACAGCTTGGCACATCAGTAACCTGAACACATATATGAAGTCACATGACAATCGGATTGATATTTTTTGAGTTATCTCATGCCAAAGGGATTGGAGGAATTTTCAATTTGAAGGATAAAGGGTTAATATCCCAGGATCAAATTATCTGAATTATATATTTATATATATACAGCTCGGCACATCAGTAACCTGAACAGAAATATAAAGTAACTTGACAATCCAAGCAATATTTTTCAAGTTATCAAATGCCAAAGGGATTGGAGGAATTTTCAATTTGAAGGATAAAGGGTTAATATCTCAGGATCAAAATAACAGATTTACACCAAAAACTATACAGCTCGGAACATCAGTAACCTGAAGATATACATAAAGTAACATGACAATTGGACTGATATTTTTTGAGTTATCTCATGCCAAAGGGATTGGAAGAATTCTCAATTTGAAGGATAAAGAGTTAATATCTCAGGATCAAATTATCAGATTTACACCAAAAACTATACAGCTCGGCACATCAGTAACCTGAACACAAATATAATTTAACTTGACAATCTAAGCAATATTTTTCAAGTTATCGAATGCCAAAGAAGTGGATACGGACGAAGGATGGACGGATGGATGGATGGATGGACAGATAGACGGACGGACATATGGACAGATGGATGGATGGATGGATGGATGGACAGACAGACAGACAGACAGACAAACAGACAGATGAAGGATGGACGAACAACAGAGGTCCATCCTGACCATACATAGTATGGGCACACATAAAAATGAAAAAATCTGCATGTAATCGCTCTAAATCCTTCAAAACACATTTGTGAGCAAAGAAAAAAAATGCCTAATTGACATGGGATGTGGATCGGGCATGATAAGAGTAAAATTTGTTTGCACATTTACACACTCTAAATCATTCAAAATGCATTTTGGGCCCCTCCTCCCCCCCCCCCTCCCCCCCCCAAAAAAAACATTGCCTAATTAGCACCTGGGGATGGAGGAAGGTGTTATAGGGAGTCAATTTGTTTGGCATGTGGTCACCCTAAATCCTTCAAAATCCATTTTGGAGCAAAAAAAAAAGAATTGCCAAATTGGTGAAGGGAGGGGGGGGGGGGGGGAGGGGTGGTGGTGGGGAAGGGGTCAGGGCAATTACTCCGACAATTTTCATTGGACAATGGAGGTCATCGGACTTGAGGTAAACATTGTTCCCAAAGGGTTATATACAAATAGAAAAAAAAGACGATATTTGGTTACTTGACATAGATGTTGCTATAGAGACATATACCAAAAAGATTTGAATTCTGTTAACTATTGTTATGCCATAAACAAAGTTCAGGCAGGGCAGGGCAGGGCAGGCAGGCAGACAAACAGACAGACAGACATAGTTCCATGCCATATCCCTCCCTTGTGGGGGATAAAAAATAAAGTATGTGGTAGAAGCATAATTTCAAATTTAAAGAAACTAAGTCCGAAAAGCATTTTGAAAAGGATTTAATTAATGCCAATATTATTTGAAACCACTGTGTACAGGTTCAGTAGACCTTGCCCCAAATGAAAAACAAAAATGTTGTAACACAGGTTTGAAGAATTAAAGGTACAACCTTGAAAAGCAAAACTTCAACCCAAAACTTTAAGCTTCGAATACCAAGTAAAATTGACTGCAAAAAAAGGGTTAAATATTTCCTAAAACCAATAAATGAAATCACTGTTGTAAATGCAATCATCAAGTTGTATTGAGCATGCAAGAATTAAAGGAACAAAGTTTGTGTTAACCCTTTACCCAATGCAAACAATATCAAAATGTATTATTTTAAATATCATTTTTTCAAACTTTTCAAAAAATTTCAACAAAACCATATCATGTGACCCCTCGTTGGAACGAGCTCAACGAGCTCGTTCCAATGAGGGGTCACATGATATGGTTTTGTTGAAATTTTTTGAAAAATAATATTTTTTCAACTGCTGAATTTGCATATTACGCGGGCGGATGCGGCCGATTCGTTAGGTAAAGGGTTAAAAGCCAAATTTTAAATACAAAGAAACTAAGTCTGAAAACATGTTTAAAAGGGATTAAAATCACGCCAATATTAATTAAAATCACTATAGAAAGCTTCAGTATACAGTAGACATTGTTCCAAATGACAAACAATGACATTCCACTAAACTGTTTGAAGATTTATAGGTGTAAATTTGAAAACAAAAAACTTTAACCTGGAAGTTCTAAGTTAAATTGACTGCAAAAGAGGGTGAAATATTTCCCAAAATAACATGAAACATAAAGAGAATGATACAATCAATAGAAATTAATATTAATTAAAAAGAAAAAAAACTTTAACCTACAGTAAAAAACTTGAACCACAAACTTTAACAAAAACTCTAAATGTTAACAGAAGGACAGAAGGACAGATGGATGGACGGACGAAAGTCATGACTTTTGCCCTGACTTTAACTGGTAGAGTGTTAAGTTATTTTTGGTTATCAAACTTTGTTCATGTGTCTTTGCCTTGTTACAATTTATGGGAGACACGCCAACAGGCACTCTCCCATAAATTGTAACAAAGCAAACCCATGAAGACTATTTAATTTCACTTCTAAGATAATATGAAGCACATCCACAGAATATGACACCTTTGGGCTGGGGTACCTGCTCTTCATATTAAAGCCCTGATAGTGGCTTCTAGAACTCTACCAGTTAATCAGTCAGGCTAAAAAATTGACTAAATAAGGCACATTATTCTGTAACAAAGAATCTGACCAGGCCAGTTTTCAAACTCCCTTGAGATATTAATACAAAATACACCACCACCCACGCTATTCTGTAGATTTGGAGGCCTAAAACATAAAACAAACCAAGAAAACGAACTTTTGATGGCAAGGAAATAATTACACAAATAAAAAATAAAACAAGAGGTGCGTATCAGAGATGCAGGCGTCGAGTTGTGGCTACTTTCTTAATGCTCTCTTTGTTGAAAATCAAGAAATGTCATTGCATTGAGCTCAAAATTCGTAAAAGCTGACAAGCTCAAAATTCGTAAAAGCTGACAAGCTCAAAATTCGTAAAAAATGGACTAATTAAGGCCCAAAACTCTGTTATGAGCAAGCGGACTGGACCAGTTTTCGACCTCGTCTAAGATATTTGTACCAAGGACCTGTATAGCAAGTATCAGTCAAATCAGAGTACGTTTGTTCAAGTTATTGAGCAAATGGGCTCAAAATTCATAAAAATTGATGAATTAAAGCCCATAACTCTGTAACAAAAAATTGGGCCAAGCGAGTTTTCGAACTTGCTTGAAATATTATTGCAAAGGACCTATATAGCAAATATTATTCAAAGTGAAGAATGTTTATTCAAGTTATTGAGACGAGCTTAAAATTTATAAAAACTGATAAATTAAGGGCCATAACTCTGTAATGAAAAATCGGATCCGGTCAGTTTTCGAACTTGTTCGAGATATTAATGCAAAAGACCTGTATGGCAAAAATTAGTCAAATTGTTCAGGTTATTGTACTAACAAGCTCAAAATTTAAAAAAATTGACTAATTAAGGACCACAACTCTGCAACGAAAAACTGGGACAGGCCAGTTTTCGAACTTGTTGGGAGATATTATTGAAATAGACGTGTATGGCAAATATTAGCCAAAATGGTTAACGTCTGTTCAAGTTATTGTACTAAAAGTGCGAGGACACTCAGACCACCGCCTGCCCCACCCGAATGCCCGGTTGCACATCAACTGTCTCCAAACCATAGGTCTCGGTTGTTAACACAACTTGAACAATAAACAAGATGCCCCAAGGGGCCTGAGGGCGCTCACCTGACATGGTAGCCTAAATATCAACCCAGAGAATTGATTTCAACAAGTTGCATCTGCTCCTCCTAAGAAAAGCTTATACCAAATATCCAAAGATTCTGACCAGTGGATCTAAAAAAAAAAAGAAAAGATTTTTAAAGAATATTCCTCATATTGAACTAAGTTATAATTTGGGCTCCCACAGGGAGCCCATATATGAACCCAGGGACTTGGCTTTAACAAACTTGAATCTCACCCCCCTAAGGATGCTGCACACCAAATATTAAAACATTCCAACTGCTGGATCTGAAGAAGAAGAGTTTTAAAGAAAATTCCTCATTTTGAACTAAGTTACAATTCAAGCTCCCACAGTAAGACCAAATATGGATCTAGGGACATGGCTTGAACAAACTTGAATCTCACCCCCCAAAGGATGCTGCATACCAAATATCAAAACATTCCGACTGCTGGATCTGAAGAAGATTTTTAAAGAAAATTCCTCATTTTGAACTAAGTTATAATTTGGGTTACCACAGTGAGTCCAAATATGAACCCAGGGACTTGGCTTGAACAAACTTGAATCTCACCCCCCTAAGCATGCTGCATACCCAATATCAAAAGATTCTGCCTGCTGGATCTTGAGAAGAAGATTTTCAAAGAAATTTGCCTGAAATACACTAAGTTCGAATTCGAGCTTCTATAGGGAGCCCAAATATAAATCTAGGGAGCCGATTTGAACAAACTTGAATCCGATCCGACCCACAATGTTGCATACCAAATATCAAAAGATTCAGCCTGCAGGATCTGGAGAAGGTTTTTTAAGAAATTTGCCTGAAATGCACTAAGTTTGAATTCGGGCTTCTATAGTGAGCCCAAATATAAATCCAGAGGGTCAATTTGAACAAACTTGAATCAGATCCACCCCCCACAATGTTGCATACCAAATATCAAAAGATTCTGCCTGCTGGATCTGGAGAAGAAGATTTTTGAAGAAATTTGCCTGAAGTGCACTAAGTTCGAATTCGAGCTTCTATAGTGAGCCCAAATATGAATCCAGGGAGCCGATTTGAAAAAACTTGAATCAGATCCACCCCACAATGTTGCATACCAAATATCAAAAGATTCTGCCAGCTCGATCTGGAGAAGAAGATTTTTGAAGAAATTTGCCTGAAATGCACTAAGTTTGAATTCAAGCTTCTATACTGAGCCCAAATATAAACCCAGGGGGGCCAATTTGAACAAACCTGAATCAGATCCATCCGACAATGTTGCATACCAAATATCAAAAGATTCTGCCTGCTGGATCTGGAGAAGAAGATTTTTTAAAACATCTGCCTGAAATGCACTAAGTTCGAATTCGGGCTTCTATAGTGAGCCCAAATATGAATCTAGGGAGCCGATTTGAACAAACTTGAATCAGATCCACCCCACAATGTCGCATACCAAATATCAAAAGATTCTGCCTGCTGGATCTGGAGAAGAAGATTTTTTAATCTTTTTCCCATTGCCTGCAGTGTTAAAAAGTGCTGACACAGCACTTTTTCAAAGTCCTGAAAAAAGTACCTTGTGATCAAACCGATAGGGACTTTTTTTAACCATTCTATTCTACTGGATAAAAGTAAGCTTTATACAAAATAAGAATTCTCTGTGCCGTGTAGTTTTGGAGATATGGCAGTTTTAAGGTTTTTCCTATTTTTAGCTCCCGAGGTTCCCACGGGGCAATGAGAAAAATTTTTTTTTGCATCAATCAACTACTTATGACCCATTATCATCTCATATCAGATTTGGTTCAAATCGACTTGACAGTTCTGAAAACAGAAATTTTAGGCGTGGCCAAAATTTTTGCCCCTCCCAAAACGAAGGCAAATAATGCCCGACAAACTTCTCTTGAACAAACTTGAATCTAAATCTCAAAAGGACTCTGTATACCACATATCAAGTCTCTGCTACTGGTGGTTCATTAGAAGAAGATTTTCAAAAAAATTGGCCATTTTTTCCCCACACCTCTGCTCAATATGAGCCGAAACCTAATTTAGATAAAAATCAAAATGCCCCTCACTACTTACATGAAATTTAATTAAAATGTGGCCAGTGGTTTAGGAGAAAGAGGCTCAAACACCACCTTCACGCAGGACGACGGACGACGGACGAAGAGTGATAAGAAAAGCTCACCCTGACTTTCAGTCAGGTGAGCTAAAAACTGCATGCCCAAATGCAATTTTACAAAAAAAAATGGCCCAAGAAACAGAAGACCTACTTTGTGGAGCCTTATATTCTTTTAACCCTTAAGTCCTCAGATTAATTTTAAAGTATTTATGGCCTGTTTCTGCTTACATAGTTATTGATGACTTGGCAGTGGTTCTACATCACTGCTGGCTGCCTATACAGGCAGCCAGCAGTGATGTAGAACCACTGCCAGGGAAAATACAGTCTACACACAAGAGTAATAAAAAAGATTACACAAGGGAGCACCTGTTTCAATGCAATATAAAAGTGGCGGTTTGGGGCTATATGGGGGCTTAAGGGTTAATTGTAAGATAAGATAAGAAAAGCACACTTCATTCTAAAATACCTGATATGATATCTGGTGACATGTGTGGTGTTGTTTCATTCTTTATCTCATCACTCGTTAACTGCTCTTTCACTGCATTCTTTGCATTTATCTCCATTTGTTTATCACAGTCTGCTCCTTTGTTGTCTCCATGAATAAAATTTTCTTGGCCGGTGTTACTTTGCAGTGACTCAAATACCCTAAAATTAAACACATGCTATATAAAGCATTATGATCAAATGGACAATGTTAAAAAATAAGATAATTTTCTGATGCAATTAATTCCAGAGATAAAAACAAGAGATCCTAAGTGCTCACCTGATAAATAGAGGATATGGAATGAGTGTTTTTCTCATATAATATTTATGAAACGAGTCTAAGAATTTTCCGTTTTGGCGAGCCCAAATGGAAAATTCGGACGAGTTTCATAAATATTATATGAGAAAAACACTCATTTCATATTCTATTTATCATATGACACACACACGCACAAATTAGCCGCTTAGTATGGGTTTTTAACCCATCACCTAACTTGAGTTGCAGACGGCACTTGGAAAAAACATCCTCGTATAACTAAAAATTTTCATTTTTTGCTTCCAAAACATAGGTTATGACCCCTCATTGGAACGAGCTCATTCCAATGAGGGGTCATAACCTATGTTTCGGAACCAAAAAGTGAAAATATAAAAAAAAAAGAATGCCGTTTTTCTTGTAGGTGAAAGATTAATACAATATAACCCACCCTAAATAGGACAGATAACGTAAATTCTCCCTACTGAAATTATGCAAATGTGACCCAGTTGTATTTTGTTTAGCCAATCAAATTGTCCAGTTTTGAAATTGACCAAGAAAGCTCCCAACTCAAATTATGAAAATGTGGCCCAGTTGCATTTTGTTCAGCCAATCAAATTGTCTAGTTTTGAAATTGACCAATGAAATTGACGGAAGGCTTTATTTATCACTGATTAATATGGAAACAAAATATCAAATGTTTTTAAGTGTAAAAAACGGACGAGTCATATGATAAAGGCGGATCCTACACAAAGAGATTTAAACATTTTTTTTAAAAATAATTAGTTGCTTATTATTGTTACTTTTACTAATTGCTGGCCTGACATTTTCAGGAGAGTGATTTACTCGTTCGCCTACTGCTCACTTTAAAAATATTAAGGAGAAGGAAAACTAGCCCTCCTGGCCTTAGAAAATAATGATTACCATAACAGCTTATTCCTAAAACCTACATCTCTGCTATGTTAGTGGTCTCTGTAAGATGGCAACAATGCCCCTCCCACACCTCCGGGCCTTGCCGAGCAGTGTAGCCTTCTCGTTAGCAGCACCAAATAAAATGAACAAAGCCCACTATGGAGAATTCATTTATAGTACTTTTAGATTTCATAAGCTTGGGGAGAGCTAATCGCTCCCCTGGACCATGCGAGGGGAGTGATTTTTAGCCTTCCTATATTTTTAAGAATGCCAGGCCTGTAATTGGGCAGTGGTTTGAGAGAACAAGCACTGCCAAACAAATAGCTCCCACAAGGTGTTTTTTTTTTAATTACTTCATACAGTACATTGAGGGTGGATTACCACTAATACACCTGTGGGGAGGAAGTTTCACACATATAATAACTGTTGATTCCTTGGATAATGCATAAGAATACCAAGCATACCAAGCAAAGTTTCAGCTAATAGACCTCCGGGTTAAACCCTGTGGTCCATTGGCTGAAACTTTGCTTCACATCCTTGTGCTTTTTTCATAGACAAGGAGTTTTTGTTTAGGTAGAAACTTCACTCCATGGGTGTAATATAGAGTAATGAAGTTGAGAGGGTTAAAATGACTAGCAGCCCAATTGTTAGGAACCTGATTTGAACAAACTCGAATCTAACACCTTGAGGATGCTGTACATCAAATATCAAACGATTCTCATCTGACAAAGATTTTTAAAGAATATTCCTCATTCTGCATGGAGATAAAATTCAGATTCCCAAAGAGAGCCAAAATATAAATCCAGAGACTTGATTTGAACAAACTTTAATCTGCCACCTCAAACCCACAGATGCTGATTACCATATATCAAAAGATTCTGGCTAGTGGAGCTTCAGAAAAACATTGTTAAGAGGATTTTACTCATATTGCACTAGGTTAAAATGTTGGCTACCTTAACTGGTAGAGTGCTGGAAGCCCATATTTGGGCTTTCTTCTGAAGTGCCGGTACCACAATTTATTGGCTTCACATTCTGTGGATGTATTTCATATTACTTTTGAAGTGATATTATTTTATTTATGATTTGCCTTGTTACAATTTATGGGAGAGTGCCTGGCACTCTCCCATAAATTGTAACAAGGCCAAGATGCTCAAAGATATTTTAAGGACCAAAAATAATTTAGCACTCTACCAGTTAAGGAGCTCTAATGTGAATCCAGGAACTTAAATCTGCCCCTCCCCCCTCTCCACACATGGATGTGGTGTACTATAAACATCATAGGATTCTGCATGGTGGATCTAAATGAGAACATTCTCAAAAAGATGTCCTCATATTGAACTAATTTAGAATTTTGGCTTCCATTATAAACGGAAATATCACCACAAGAATGGTGTGAACAAATTTAAATCTGCCCCCAATAAGACTGCTATATTCCAGAGATAAAAATTTTGACTGCTGGATTGGAAGACAAAGTTCACGGGTGAAGACAAAGAATTTTGAAAAATATCCCTCATTTTACACACTGAAATTCTCGTTCCCACAGGGAGCCCAAATATGAACCAGGGACTTTGATTGAAGAAACTTGAATCTGCCCCCACAAGAATGGTGTGTATCAAATATCAAAAGTGGTTTAGAATGTGTTTTTAAAAAAAACATTCCTCATATTGCACCAAGTTAAAATTCGGCCCATATATGAACCTTGGGAGTTGATTTTAACAAACTTGACTTTCCCCTAAAAGGATGTTGAATACCAAATATCAAAAGATCATGATTAGTGGATATAAAGAAGATTTTCAAATACTTTTCCTAAGATTGCATAAAGTTGAAATTTGGGCTCCCAAATATGAGCCCTCCCCCACCCCCAACCCCCAAGGGTGCTACATATCTAACTGGCGGATTTGAAGAAAAAAAGTTTTAAAGAATTTTCCTTAAATTGCACAAAGATGAAATTTGGGCTTTTTATATGAGCCCAGGCATTTTGAAGAATATTCCTCATTTTACATGCTGAAAATCTTATCACACAGGGAGCCCAAATGTGAACCCAATGAGCTTTGTATGAACAAACTTGAATCTGCCCTCTCCCTCCCCCCCCCCCCCCCCCTCCCAAGGTGCTGTATATTAAATATCAAAAGATGGGTCGAACTGGTGGGTCAGTAGAAGGTTTTTAAAAAATATTCCTACTATTGAACCAAGTTAAAATTCAGATTCCCAAAGAGAGCCCAAATATGGGCCCATGGACTTCAACTTGAATTTGATGCCAATCTATTTCAGACCCCACCCCCTAAGGATGCTGTATACCAAATATCAAAAGCAGGGACTGATCAGGACTATTTAAAATACGCTCAAGCCTCGGAGCCTATTTTTTCAATTCATGCACCAGATTTCAATTTACGGAGTCACACTGCTGTTTGTAACACACACTGCAAGTATGTAATAGCTCTCATCATTTTCATTTAGTACACTATAGCAAACATTAATCTTCATTGTGATTTCTGTTCAAGTCTTGGCTGCCTATTTAGGCAGCCAAGACTTGATCAGAAACCACAGTGAAGATTAATGCTTGGTAATTAAGACTTGAAGTATTAACTTAAGCACTCTACAACAATGATAAATGATAATCATATATATAATACATGTAAGAGTGTCTCTCTTGATTATCCATCGAAAGAATATCAAAATATGATCTGGGAAGTTACGCGCCAACTGAGAAGCCTTTTTCTGAGATTTAAGAGCCATGTCCTGATGTTTCAGAATCAAATACACACTGGCGCATGCCCAGGTCGGTCCCTGAAAAGATGGTAGGTCCGGAGAAGATTTTTAAAATTTTTAAAAACATGATGAGTATTTATTTATTTATTGGTGTTTAAGGTCACATATTTCTGCACAATGGCTAATCATGACCACGTCAGTTTTATGGGTGGAGGAAGCCGGAGTACCCGGAGAGAACCACCAAGCAAAGGCAAGCAAGTGTCAGCTCCCTAACATACACACTCCACACAAGCAGGGTTAGAATTGTCGAAGACTGGTGCACCATCGACGTACAGTACGCCTTAGTACACATCACTGTGCCCCCATGTGGGCAATACGGGTGAAGTGTCTTGCCCAAGGACACAACGCGGTTGTCGCAGGTAGGATTCAAACCGAGAACCTTATGGCTTGCAGCCTGCACCTTTACCAACTGAGCCACTGCGCTCCCAAACATGCTGAGTTAAGAATTTTCTACAGTTTTATAGTATTATCATATCTAGATAACTTAACAACATGAAATAGATTCTCCTATTTGGGCATTTTAAACTTTTAATATTTTCTTGATAACGTAACGATGGGCAAAAAATAAATTTTTCCTTTTTTCTTCAATACTGATCATGCAATAGTTATTCTCTAAAGTAATGGGATGTACGTGGCTCAAGCCAGAAAATAAGCAGACAGCCATCTACAAAATGAGGTCCCAGAGGGTGAATTTAGTGATGCTACCCTGCACAGCAGGGTAGCATCACTAAATTTACCCTCTGTGAACCTCAATCTGAATCAGGGTCTCAAAACTAAACAGAAAGAGATACCCAGAGGATAAATTGGCCCACTGTATGGGGTAGCATCATCAAATTCACCCTCTGGGGACCTCATTCTGCAAATGTCAGACTGCTTATTTTCAGGCCTGGCGTGGCTTGGTATTGTATGAATTTTGTGCAAACTTCCCTAATGATAAAAATTTGGCCCAAACAAATTTGTTTCCCACAATAATCAAGCATTCCTTCACTTCTCGAGGTTCCGATGGGAAAGGTTACAGAATAAATTCTGTGAACTAAATAAAAAAAAATATTATAATGTATAGAAAAATTACTGAAACAAGAAACCTCACAGGATCTTAATCGCTCACCTGAAAACATTGTTTAACTGGTTGAGTGCTAGAAGCCACTATCAGGACTTTAAAAAACAAGAGGCCCCAGGGGACCTGAGGGTGCTCACCTGACATGGTAGTCTAGATATCAAACCAGGGACTTGAACTGAATAAGTTGCATATGCCCCTATTGAGAATAGCATATACCAACTAGGTGAAGCGATTGTGTCCACACAATACACAGGATTTTCCTTCTATTTTCAGTTCCAGCACTTTTACGTCCCAAAATTTAGATAAATGCATAAAAAACAGATTTTTTTTTATAAGTCCCAAACAAAATATTTTCAGACTAAAATTTTTTTTTCTTCTTCTTAAAGTTTACCAAAATGCATAAAAATCCAAAAAACTAATTTCCAGAGTTTTGTCCCACCCGGACCCCAAATTTTCAGTGTAAAAAAATAATAATTTTTTTTTGTCTTAAAACTTAAAATTGACCGAAACGCATAAAAAAACAAAAAAAAATTCCGGATTTTGGTCCAAAATTTCTAAGTCCGGAACGGGACCCCAAATTTTCAGCCTAAATATGAACCCAGGGACTTGGCTTGAACAAACTTGAATCTCACCCCCCTAAGGTTGCTGCACACCAAATATCAAAAGATTCTTATTGGTAAATCTGAAGAAGAAGATTTTTAAAGAATATTCCTCATACTGCACTAATTTAAACATTTGGGTTCCCATAGAGAGCCCAAATATGGACCCAGACAATTGTTTTCAATAAACATGTGAAACAATCTTCCAAAGATGTTATATGTGAAATTTGAAAGCTTTTGGAGCAGTGGTTTAGGAGAAAAGTAGTCTTAAATGTTTTTTTCCATTACCCACAGTGTTAAAAAATGCTGACTCAGCACTTTCTCAAAGTCTCAAAAAAGTATCCCATGATAAAACACGATAGCAATTTGTTTTTACCACTCCATTCTGTTGGTCATAAGGAAGCCTCACACCAAATAAGAATTCTCAGTGCCGTGTAGTTTTGGAGATATGGGAGTTTTAATTTTTTTTCTATTTTTAGCTCCTGCGGTTCCCATGGGGTGACAGGAAAATAAATTAACTACTTATGTCCCAATAAAACCTCATGTCAAATTTGGTTCAAATCAGCCTCTCGGTTTGGAAAACAGAAATTTTGGGTGGGGCAAAAATTCTTGCCCCTCCCGTAACGATGGCAAATATAGCCCCAAGATCCTTTCTTGAACAAATCTGAGTCTGCACCTCAAAAGGAAGCTGCACAAAGCCTCTGCTACTGCTGGTTCATGAGAAGAAGATTTTTTAAGATTTAGGCCCACTTTTTGGGCGTGGCCCTATCAAGGGGCGGGTCAACTTGATTTGAACAAACTTGAATTGACATATGATAGGGAACATGCACACCAGATTTGGTTCAATTTGGTTGAGAAGTTTGTGAGAAGAAGTCGATAATGTAAATTTAACACCGGACGACGAATGGACAGACGACAGACGGAAAGTGATTAGTAAAGCTCCCCTTGAGCTTCGCTCAGGTGAGCTAATAAAGGTACCAGAGCAAAGGCAACATTTTTCTTGCTTAACATTTGATATTCAGTCAATTGCAAATGATATTTTGTTTAAATATACAGGCTTGGCAATTTCAGGAGAGCGATTTTTTAGCTCTCCTTACTGCCCTCCTGAAAGAATTAAGGAGAGCGAAAAATTGCCTTCCTAAATATTTTGGTCTGGGATGATTGAGTTACATGTATTATGCTCACATTAAATTTTTGTTGTAAAGCAAAAATGTAATTTAACTTCGAAATCACATAACATCACGTGATTTCATTTTGAAAGTGGTTTAGTGGTAAAAGGTAATGGCTGCAACTGTGTTTGGGTATGTACTTTGTACATACCCAAACACAGTTGC